>JARQOC010000003.1:302295440-302741031 GCA_033576535.1 Allobates femoralis | reverse complement strand
GAGCAGGGACAGTGCTCATCATGTAAGGGGGCGGTTAAAGCCGATATGACGCTAATCGCGTCATACCCGGCTTTACCACGTCAGTACACCCATCTTGCATGCGCACTCGGCATCGCGAGGTCGGCAGTACACCCTGACGTGGTAAAGCCGGATATGACGCGATTAGCGTCATATAAGCTAGATTTCTAGGATCCCTTTGTGCTTAAAAATCAATATGGTAAACTTTAGAAAAGTTGTTATGATACCTTTTAGTCTGCGGCTTCTCATTATTTGAGTAGCTGCAAAAGGCGTTATTTTCTGGGCCTCCCCGCCGCCTGCTTGTTAATTATTCACGCCCCTATGGGCGTGCTACAGAGCAGGGACAGTGCTCATCATGTAAGGGGCGGTAAAGCCGATATGACGCTAATCGCGTCATACCCGGCTTTACCACGTCAGTACACCCATCTTGCATGCGCACTCGGCATCGCGGAGGTCGGCAGTACACCCTAATGGGTGTACTGACGTGGTAAAGCCGGATATGACGCGATTAGCGTCATATAAGCTTTACCGCCCTTTACATGATGAGCACTGTCCCTGCTCTGTAGCACGCCCATAGGGGGCGTGAATAATTAACAAGCAGGTGGCGAGGGGAGGCCCAGAAGGGCCGCAGATTATAAAGTATCATAACTTTTCTTTTTTTTTTTTTTTTTGGAACATATTTTATTGAGTTTTCAGTATAATAACATATAAGTAGACAAATAAACAATTTAACCAATCCACCCCACCTCCCCCCCACCCTCAGCCTCCCGTGATTACAGCAGAAAGAGATCGAGTTCAGTTCAAAACATACGGCGTTAAACTATGTTCATATACAGTACTGAGTGTTGACCATAACCCTTGATAGTCTCAGGGCATTAAGGAAATAAGATATCACCCCTGTCCCTAGCCATCTGGGGTAATAGATATCTGAAGCCCACCCAAGGACCCCTGCAGCTCTTCCAACAGGTACCAAGTTGATTGCACGAATGGGAGGACAGTATGTGGAGTATTCGGGCAGATTTGCCATCCCATACCCCAGACACCGGGAAATGGAGAAGCCAGGCCAATATGTTCATTGTGACACGCGTATTGGTGACCTCCCTCGCTAGGGTTTCAACCCGCTTCCACAAATTCTGTACCTCCCCACATAACCATAAGCCATGTACCATATCCGTTTTTGACTGGCCACATTTCGGGCAGTTTTGTTGCCTGTCAGGGAACCCAGCAGTTGGAGGCAAAGTAAAACCATATATCGCCCTATGAATGATTCTATATTGCACATCCCTCCATCTTTCGCTGATTATGTATTTTCTCATAACCTCCCAGCCTCTCCGGATCACATCCCCAACATCAGGCCTTGGTATATATTTAGACCACCCACTGAAGGTGGTGTCCTCCCTCATAGCTAAAGTCGTATCCCTCAAGCTGCCATAGATGTACGACACGTTGATGGTCAAAGGATCTGATCCCAACCAGTCATCCCATATCGAGGGTCTACATTCCTGAGAAACATTGTGTAGATGACGTAAAACATGATGGTGCAACTGCCTGTATTGGATGATGTGAAATTGACTTAATTGGAATTTCTCCAGGACCTTTGACTCCGTCAGCCATCGCCTGTCTGGTATGTGAATGAGGTCTCCCAGTGTGCGGACCCCCTTCCCTAGCCATGCTGCAAATAAGGCATTTTCCCGGCCCAGACTAAACCCTACGTGTGTCCATGGGTTAAGATATTTAGATGTTTTCCACGCCATCGATAGCTTCTTTCTAACTGCCTTCCAGCACATGGCCGTGTCCCTATAAATGATTGTGTTCTTCAGGGTTTTGGATCATAACTTTTCTAAAGTTTACCATATCGATTTTCAAGCACAAAGGGATGCCTAGAAATCTATTAACATGGTGCAGGGACAGGTATATAGAGGCTGGGGGCATATTTTGCAAGGTCAGGTTCCCTTTAAATCTGAGTTTGATGCCTTTAGTTGGCTTCAGATTAATCAAAAGTTGAAGCTGCTTCCATATGGTATGTATATGAACTTTCTCTACCATAATATTGCAATAGATAAGCCACAACTAAAGTAATGGAGAGCCTTGTTGTGGCCACAGTTCTTTCCATTTAGGTATCCTATATTGAAAGTCAAAGTGCAGCTCCATTCAATGTGAAGCAGCCGTTGCTGTGTACTCCAGAACAGCTCCTATTCTTCTGCAACTCCTTTTAAGTCATGTGTACATGTTGAGTATTTGGTGAGTTTTTTTTACCTCAGGATTGGCAACACAAAACCAGGAGTGGATAAAAAATCCAGAAGTGGTGATTTCTCTATACTATAATTTTTCCTCTGATTGTTCCAATCTTGGTTTAGGCAACAAATAATGAGGTAAAAAAAAAGTCCCCAAATACTCAATGTGTGCACGTGGCCTTAAAAAGTTTTTTCATAAACCAGCAGTTACTGGAGCAAAACATACCTGTTAGGTGGGATGTCAGTCGCCCGCCAATGGCAAGTTGGTGAGCTATCGCAAGTATAGGTCATAAGTATGCTCTGACTGGACAACTCAAGTGTAAACATGTATCTCTGTATATAGCATGGGCAGCTGAAAGCCATTTATAGGAGTTTTAGGTGTTTAAACATTTTGGAGAACCTACATACCTTTATTTTTACCTTTGGAAAAATACATACCACGGGCACTCCCATGAGCCACCAAGGCCACGTTCACGCGTTGAGCATTTGGTGAGGTTTCTACCCCAGTGTTTGTAGCCAAAACCAGGAGTGAGTGAGTAGTACCGAAGTGGTGACGTGTTTCTATTATACTTTTTTCTGGTTGTTCCACGCCTGTTTTTTTCTTACAAATACTGAGGTAAAAACTCACCAAATACTCAAGCACACGTGACCTAAATGTCTAGATCTTGCCATATAGTTGCAGGCATTTTGCATCCAGATTTTGGCAACACTTTATTTAAATGTATTCTTGTATGCTTGGTATGTCTATCACATTTATTGTATGTTTTCATTGTGTGTTACATATCCACAAAGACACTTGAGGAAAGCTTGAAGCCTTATTATATGAATAGAACTTGCAATCCAGTTTGTTTTCCCCTTTACACAATCTGTCTGCCATATGGGCTCTTAAAACAATTTTTTAATGCCCACCATGATCTTCTACCAGTTTTCTAACATTTTGAGTGTAGTACGGTAATAGCTGTACAATGAAGTCACTGCTCAAAAAATTAGGCTCCTTAGTATTATTGCTCTAAAAGTAAGGAAAAAAACTAAATTTGAAAAGCTTCAATTGTTTCTCTACTATGTATAGATCTGTGCCCTAACTTCACCAAAAATTTCTAAAGATTCAAGAATTTAAATTTTTTTTCTGTATAATTTAAAAATAATTAGTAAATTCAAATAATTGTTAGAAACCACTACAATGTTTACAATGTTGAGCTAAAAGTTCCAGGTAGAATAGTAAATCAGAAGAAGGTGTAAGTGAAGGTAATTTTCCATGCAAACCCTCCCCACCCCCCTTATTTAACAGGGATCTGTCTCAAGGTTTTTGCTACCCCATCTGAGAGCAGCATGATGTGTAGAAGAGACCCTGATTCCTTCAATATGTCACTTAATGGGTTGCAGTTATCGTAAACTCATTGTTTTATCGGCTGCAGATCTAGCAATTCCTGGAATGCTGAGTTCTGTATATCCACACCCGCACCTCTGATTCAGTTTTCTGTGTATACTGTGCATATGCAGATAGGTGCCAGTCGGTGGTAGGAATGTTGTTGGACTACCTGACACTTACTAGTCAGGACTACCTAGAACTTAGTACCTGGACTTACTAGGTCAGGACTAGCTGACCTTACTAGTCTCATAGTAAAAACAATTTTGGATAAACTGCACTAGGTAGGCCATCACTGGAATCAGAGTCTCCGTCTCTGCATTATGGTGCTCTCAAATTAGGTAACAAAAACCTGGTGACAGATTTAAAACACTGGTCGGATAGGTTTCATGAAGTGTTTGTGGGTATGTGATGATTAGCATCTGTAAAATATCATTATTTTGAAATAAGCTTTCTACCTAGTTGCCAAAATTACCTTTAAAAAGATTTGGATTTTCTTGAATTTAAGAGATTTAATAGTATGACAATTTTCAAGCAAGAAAAACCTGATACCAATTCTGGCAGCTAAATATAACGTTTACAAAGTTGTGTGTGTTTTCATTAACTTAGTGGAAAATGTAGTAAGTGACCCACCAAGAATGTCTACCTGTTATTTCAAAGAAAAACTGCTAGGAAAAACAATAAAGTGATCTTAAGAGGAGACAGTCACGACCAACAGCTTGTTGAGCTTCTGCTTCTATGGCTAAATTCACTGCTTCTTGCCCACCTTTTTCTGATTGACTGGCAACTCATTGGCTAGAATCAAGCTAGTGATTAGTCAGTCAAAACAGAAGAAGGTGGCACTAGGAATTCAAATTGGTCACCTTTTTGTCTATGAGAGCAGCTACTGAGAGACAACATGTTAAAATTTGATATGACATTGTAGAGCCTTCATTCTGTATTTTGAGATGTTATGGTCCATTGCCATCCAGTTGAATAATATAAAAAAGGGGTGGCAAAAAATATTGAAGGTCTTTGGTTGGCCTAATAGCAACTTGTCAGTTAAAATGTTTTTGATACATACAAGATAACTAAAGCAAATTAAGATCTGGATCCAAGCAGTACCAGAAAATATTTTGCCAGTGAACACTAATCTTTCAAGGGCTTGTGGCATTTTTATAGAACTGAATGCAGTTACATTACAAGACATCAATTGAATGGTTAATATGTAGGCTTGGACTGGCCCACAGGAGAACAGGTAAATCCACCGGTAGACCTCTGTGCAGAAGTAAGGCTCTAATCCCCTAACTGTGATCCCTAACCTGAACAGACTTATTCAGCTCTAAAAGAGGGTTGCAAAGCACATCTAGTCCCACAACCCCAATCCCTAACTAGTGACATCCTGCTCCTATGTCCCTCAAAGTAGCAACACCCAAATCCTCCATTACCAATATAATGACAGCCAAAGCTTTCCCACAGATATCAAACAGAGGCACTATACTTGCATCCAGAGGTTCCCAATTTACCCTGATGTATTTTTGATCATATCAAGTACCTGCAGTATCATCCTACCTCCAGATTACTAGGCTTAATTTATCTCTAACCCCTATATCCATCATATGAACAGCCAGATCTTTTTATCTGTGGGGCTACTCACAAAAGTCACCATCTGGAGACCATCACTTCATAGCTATTTGCAGGACCTTTTGCTGATGTACCACACTGGCAGTTAGCCGCAAGCCATGCATCCTAGTCCCGCTAGCTACATTTGGATCCCAAACCACAGGTTGAGAACCCCTATTCTAACATGAACAGTACTTTATTTTGATTTTACTAAACAAAGTAGAGCAGAATGCCATCATTCATTCAACAAACCACCTAGTTATATAGAAGTATTAAAGTAAATTTGTATAAGAGGTTAATGTAATATTTGCATGTAGCTGAACAGTGGGACCACAGAGCCACTGTTACTGGTGGGCCCTTGTCACCCTAGTCCAATACTGCTTATATGGATCAGCAGATATTAATATTGTGTGCTGTGCTCGGTTTCCATAATTCAATGATAAGTGTCTTACAATTATATTATTATAAATTGGGTCATTCTAAAAAAAAAAAAAAGCATTTTTTTTTCTATGAGCTGTGTTTGGTGTTCTTATTAAGGCTGACACACCAATAAGAGTTGAGCTGTTACTAGAAAAATGCAGACACTTTATAACATTAGACAACCATTTTAACAATTAGAACACATTGTGTAACACAGACTACATGCTTTTATTGTTTTTGCCTTCTTTCCATTTAACGCACTCCAGATTACTTTGCTAAACCGGTAGGCCAACTTGTAATTTTCCAGCTAAGTTCTGGTGGCTTATGGTTGGTGTTGCAGATATTGTCTATATTTCTTGTTCTTCACTATTTTTCTCTTTCCTCTTTTCTGTAGCTTCTTCTTTCTATAACCAGCCTGTTGAGAGTCCTACACCTACTCTGTACCGGACAGTAAGGGGCCAGAAGAGCTGCAGTAAGGGTACATACACCCTTTGGAAGATTTGCCTCATGACTTGTGCCATTGTTCTTCCTTACATATACTTTATGTGGATTACTTGTTCCTGTGTATTGGAGAGTACATTTGCTTGCTCACTGAAGTATGCCATGGTTGTAAGTTACTGGTAAAGTGATGATGCTGTTGCTTTGCAAGATATCTAAAGACCTGTTATGCAGGTAATGTCCAGAGGCCAAAGATCTGACTAGGTCCTAGATTGGTCCGGTCCCTAAAGGTGGCAGCAGTACCGGGTGACAGGGAGAAATATGTGCCTGCAAATTATCTGGACAATCTAAATTGACTTTTATATGGAGTATATCTGTGTTTAAAGTGGCATGTAAACTGTGCTCATGTCATTCTATGAGCTGCTCTAGACAGTAAACGGTGATACGTTTTGGTGCAGACTCACACCTAGAGCACAGTTAATATTTTGTTACTGGTGATTCACTTCAGATTTATAATTATATATAAGATTACACACATTATAATTCTACTATGTTAACAACAAAGGACATTGTCATTGGAATTTTTCTACTGTTGTTTCTCATGAAGTTTGCCCCTCCTTTAAAGGGAGTCATTCAGGAGCTTTATGCTTACTAAAACATTACCTGTAACATATAGTGGGAAAAACTAGTGTACAAACATATCTGTACGACTGCCTATACCCTTATTGCCTGAGAAGAAGAACTTTGATCCATTTTACAAATGAACTTGCAAGTTCCCCAAAGGTGGACATAAGCCAGACAGGTGTCCCAACTTCCCTCTGTAAACCTGTTCAATTCCATCTGGACTGTAAGGCTATGTGCCCACTGGACATTTGTTCTGCTTTTTTGTGCTGCATTTATGCTAGATCTTTAGAAAAAAAAATGCACCAAAAACGTATTGCGTTTCTGGTGTGTTGTTGCTGCGTATTTAGTGCTGCCTTTTATATGGAATTAGAATGGCAGTCAATGGGAAAAACAAAAAGAGACAAGTAACTGACATGCTCATTTTTGAGCACAGGTGATTTCTACAGCAAAAACAGACCTCATAAAAACGCATATGTGGGCACAGCATTTTTAAAGTCACAGACTTTAATAAAAATGCTGTGTGATCCATTTTTGCTGCAGAAATTCCCAGAAGCGCACAGATATAACCCAATTCTAGTTTTTACTGTTCAGTAAAAGGCTATAGCTCTTAAAGGAGTTGGAACCGCTCTCTGAGCACTTGCAGGCTCATTTGCATAATGAATGAGCTTGTTGTGCAGTATATGTTTGCAGTTGTGATTTACTACCCTGCCTAGTGCTTTTATTGCTTTAGTAGATAATCATAAAGCTTCTGGCACAATCCCTTTGTAGCACTCCACCAACTATTAAATGGACTCTGTCAAGTCATTTTCAGTATGACACTAATATTGGCCTTGAATAGTGCCTTGGCAGACCTTTTAAAAACATATAAAATCATTATTATAACATTTGTAGTTTCCATACTATGAGAATTTTCAGACCCTGCAGGGAGCTGGTGCATTAAACCAATTTATTATATTACCAGCCGAACAGTTCAGCTGCTGTATAAGTGTTATTTAAGTATCCACACCCATCCTAGCTGATGTTCTGTCTCTCCCCTTCTCTGTTGGGAGGGGGGAGATATTTTGTGCTGCAGCCTGTGCTGTCTGTAAGATTTCTATGTGTATATATGAACTTTGTTTTTACTGCATGCATGTAATGTGTGTATCTGCTGAGCCAATGATCAAATGTTCTTATATCACAGAAATATCTCAGACTGCACATATATCTCCGATACACACAATGACATGAAGAGCTCATAGCTGCAGTGAATGCACACATACCTCATACAGATCAGAGAACGGCAGGACAGTGTAATAATGCATGAATATTCATTGTTTGGGGAGTGGACAGCAGAGAGCTCACTGTGATTGACAGATGGAATTAATCTTTTATTTTGAAGATTACAGAGAATAGGAGGGAAGTATAAATAGAAATACATGAATAGAGAGATTAGAGAAGGGAATTAGAAAATGATAGCAGTTACATGTGGATTTTTGGCCTGACAGATTCCCTTTAAGGGACAGAAAAATGGTGAAGTTTCATATTTTGATGCAATCATCGTATTATCTTTGTCCATATTTTATTCTCATCACCAAAAGAGGAAAATTGCATTTAGCCTTACAAGTGCCATCTTTGTGCTTTCTGGATTTTAATCTACAAAAAAGCCATTAGTTTTATTTTTAATGTTGCCATAAATGCCCTCTATACTACGATATCCTACTTATATGTATTATAATGTGGCTTAAAATGCATTTTTTTTTATCTTGGTCCTCTGGGGAGAGATTTGTACAGGCTGCAATTGTGCTTTTTGTATTTCAGATCATTACTAGCTATGAAATGACAGATTTATATAATTCCCGGACATATCTCCAAGTCTCACTTACAGGATAGTATTGCCAGAGCCTTTAATACTTCCATTTCAAGTAATGGGGTGGAAGCCATTTCTGTGTCATGAAAAAAAGTAGAAATTATTTTTGGTGTTCGATAAGCAGGGTAGATGAACCAAAGTTATTGGTTTATGCCTTCGTTCAGTTTGGTCTCTGTGCAATTTTGTATGAATAAATGACAAACTATTAAGCAGAACCAAGCAACTAGTACAGTGGGTATGGAAAGTATTCAGACCCCTTTAAATATTTCACTTTGTTTCATTGCAGCCATTTGGTAAATTCAAAAAAGTTAATTTGTTTTTCTCATTAATGTACACTCTGCACCCCATCTTGACTTAAAAAAAAAAAAAAAACAACCCTGAAATGTAGAAATTTTTGCACATTTATTAAAAAAAAGAACTGAAATATCACATGGTCATAAGTATTCAGACCCTTTGCACAGTATTGAGTATAAGTACCCTTTTGAGCTAGTACAGCCATGAGTCGTCTTGAGAACGATACAACAAGTTTTTCACACCTGGATTTGGGGATCCTCTGCCATTCTTTCTTCCACATCCTCTCCAGTTCTGTCAGGTTGGATCATGAAAGTTGGTGGACAGCCATTTTCAGGTCTCTCCAGAGATGTTCAATGGGTTTAGGTCAGGGCTCTGGCTGGGCCAGTCAAGAATGGTCACAGAGTTGTTCTGAAGCCACTCCCTTGTTATTTTAGCTGGGTGCTTAGGGTCATTGTCTTGTTGGAAGGTGAACCTGTGACCAAGTCTGAGGTTCAAGAACGCTCTGCAAGAGGTTTTCATCCAGGATATCTTTGTACTTGGCTGCATTCATGTTTCCTTCAATTGCAACCAATCATCCTGTCCCTGCAGGTAAAAAACACCCCCCTATCATGATGCTGCCACCACCATGTTTCACTGTTGGGATTGTATTAGGCAGGTGATGAGTAGTGCCTGATTTTATCTACACATACCACTTAGGCTGGGGTCACACACACAGATATCTGGGCAGATATTGTTCACAGATCTCTGGTTTCAGTGAAATCATGGACACATGGTTCCATTTTGTGGCTGTGTACAAATGGAGCAATCTGTCCATGATTTCACTGCAACCAGAGATCTGTGAACAATATCTGCCCAGATATCTGTGTGTGTGACCCCAGCCTTAGAATTATCGGGTCATTCCATATCAAGTGATGCAAATATGAATATTTTTTTCCCTGACCTCTTTAGATTTTTTTTATTTTCTTTCTATATGAAGTACAACTTTAGTAATTAACTAATTAAAAGTTTTGAATTTTTTTCTTCATCAGTCAATTTTTACAGATTTTTAAAGTTTTGAAAGTGCGAATTTTGGCCTGGTATGGCTTTACTTTTTTTTTATCATATCTCAGGCTAGAAGTAACAGGGTTAAACACATGCAGTGTTTTTGAAACACTCACAGTGTGAGTAAATCACTGCTTGCACTGCTTTTTAATCGATGCAATAAACACAGCATTTATCACTATTTATATAAAAAAAAATATGCCATTGTTTTCACTAGGGATTAAGAAAACTAATGCAGATATAGTGAAAACTCAGTAGAAAAAAGCTGCCAAAACCGCAGCGTTTATCCGCAGACAGAAAAGGTTGTGTGCTCTAGCCCTAATCACTTTATAGTAAGACAGTTATCTCAAGTGTACTGTAAATCTTCATTTTTATTACCCATCTTCCTTAATATTAACTGTATTTTTCTCACAGAGCAATGGCTGCTGCTTCTCAATGAACAGCATTTTATAATGTATACTGTTGCAATCCCTTTAAAAAACTGGACACACAACAAGAAAATAATCTTCGGCCGATCCAAGATTGGATGTTTGATATAAATCCATCATTCAATGCAGGCATGAATATTTGACAGTTGTAGAAAGCAACTTGCAAAAGAGAAAAATACTCTAAAGGCACAAAATTTTGAAGCACCTGTAACTTCCAACACGTAGGATTTTATATATCCTGATTTTAATAAGAGTATTCTTCAAAACTTTTAATTTCTAATCAACTAAAGTTGTACTTCATATAGAAAATAATTTTAAAAAATTCTAAAGACGTCAGGTAAAAAATATATTCATATTAAGATCACTTGATATGGAATGACCCATTGACGCTATAATAGTTAAATATTTTAAAATATAATCCCATTGCGATCCCAACTTGAATTTTGGTACAGATGTGGCTAAGACCATAGCAGACACATGGGCATTTTTGGAAATTTTTAACTTATGTTTTTTTCAGAAATGCGTTTTAAAATTTTGCGCTTGCGTTCGCATGGGTAAAATATTAACAAAGATACTCGTGTGACATATCTGGTGAAAGCCTGTACAGTTCTGAGTAGAATGGTGTTTTTGTTTCTCTATCTTATTTCTAGCCTGCGTTATGAGGAGCAATGTAAAGGCAGGCAACACCGAAATTCACACTTTTTCCAAACTTTGAAAATCAATTAAAAATAAAAAAATGTTTAGAATTTTTTTTCATCTTCACATTTTGCATTGTCTGACATGCTATTATCAAATAACAAAACCTCAAAACAATTAAAAATATAGAGGTAAAAATCATTGGTGTGGAATGACCCTATCACCAAAAGATTCTGCATTCGTCTCATCAGACCGGAGAATCGTATTTCTCATAGTCTGGGAGTCCTTCATGTGATTTTTTTTTTTTCTTTTTTCCAAACTCTATGCAGGCTTTCATATGTCTTGCACTGAGAAGATGCTTCTATCCGGCCACTCTGCCATAAAGGCCCGACTGGTGGAGGGCTGAAGTGATAGTTGACTTTGTGGAACTTTTTCCCATCTCCCTACTGCATCTCTGGAGCTCAGCCACAGTGGTCTTGGGGTTATTCTTTACCGTTCTCACCAAGGCTCTTCTTCCACGATTGCTCAGTTTGGCTGGATGGCCAGGTCTTGGAAGACTTCTGGTGGTCCCAAACTTCTTCCATTTAAGGATTATGGAGGCCACTGTGCTCTTAGGAACCTTGAGTACTGCAGAAATTATTTTGTAAGTTTGGCCAGATCTGACCTTGACACAATTCTGTGTCTGAGCTCCTTGGCCAGTTCCTTTGACCTCATGATTCTCATTTGGTCTGACATGCACTGTGAGCTGTGAGGTCTTATATAGACAGGTATGTGCCTTTCCAAATCAAGTCCCATCAGTCTAATTAAACACAGCTATATTTGAAGGAGTAGAACCATCTCAAGAATTATCAAAAAGAAATGGACAGCATGTGACTTAAATATGAGTGAGCAAAGGGTGTGAATACTTATGACCTTGTGATATTTCAGTTTTTCTTTCTTTTTTTTTTTTAATAAATTTGCAAACATTTCTACATTTCAGTTTTTTTCAGTCAAGATGGGGTGCAGTATTCATTGATGAGAAAAAAAGTGTTTTTGAATTTACCAAATGGCTGCAATGAAACAAAGAGTGAAAAATTTCAAGGAGTCTGAATACTTTCCATACCCACTGTATATACCTGTCTAGGACCATGCTACATGGGCTGTCGTCACAGGGAACAGAGTGAATATTGACCATTATGTCTTAGTCACTCAACCAAGGAGCCTATACTAAGCATAGAGGCCATGAAACTGTGGAACAGGAAGTCATTTTCTTAATCTATTCCTAAAAGCTTCAAATTGTGTCTCAATAGGAGAACATGGAGAAACTGACTTTCAGCCTACACTTCTGAAATAAAGCCACTGGTATGGATATTAAGATCAGTACTATTTACCTCATGTGCATTACATTACAAACATGCCGCACAATACATTTCCTTCTGTGAGCTGACCTCTTTACACTTTAGCTGTTAGCTATTCCTCCCATTGTGTCCACACACAGGCTTACTCACCTAATTGTGCACATGTTCTGAAGGTAGTAAGCTGCTGCCACAAACCTAAGAACAATGGGATTTGACATGCGCTTCTCGGACACTGTTGTGTTCTCTATGTAAAGCCTAACAATAAAGGGATTGTATATGCACTTACCCAGCACTCCTGTGTTCTCTATGCAAGAGCCACTGCCAGAAGTCTCTCCTGGCGGCTTATCTCTAGAAAACATAAGAATCTGCAGTCCAAAATTAGACATGCTGAATCCTTGTTTCTACCAACGATCTTCTGTTGGATGCCCACGTACACATTACTGGTGACCAAACCCATGCAGAGTGAGCCTTCACTTAAAGAGCAAGAGTGTGCCCCCAACCATCGCTCACTGCAAGTATTGACTGAAGCCACTGGCGTGGCTCCCAGGAGGAATAAAAGTTAATTTTCTCCCAGTAGCCGACTTTTCCGTAACCTGTACAGACAGCATTGAAATGTCATTAACCTGAAGATTAACCCCACAGCTTTAGGATAATAGCATTTGGGGACATGAATAGTCCCCTTTTAAGTTTTTTTTTTTGTTTGTTTGTTTTTTAATCTTCAAGGTCTTGTGAGCAAGTCATTGAAAACTCATAGGCCCTGATTTATCAATGCAATTTTGAAGAATTCTGATGTGAACTGCTTTCAAAAGTTGCATAATCTTTGTGACATTTGTCATTTTTACTAGTTTATCTCCGCTCCGCATAATGGTTGCAGCTGGGGCAAGACGAGGCATGGCATGAGCTTGACCCCACAGCTCCTCTAATTCACGACGAGTTGTTGCATTCTCTACTCCAGAAGTCTTACTACATTCAGAAATTGGTGAAAGATTTCTGTCATAGTTCATGGAGATGCATACCACTCGTGAAATGTTCCAGATCCATGAAGAGGATGTATGTCTTAATGAATCAGGAGCTTCTGACTCCACCATCCCTCCTCATCAAGACCAGTGAGAAATTGACTGTATTGATAAATTGGGGACTCTAGTTTCATTAAAGGAGATGCCTTAGGTGAGGAAAAGGTGAATGGGTAGAGCTTCAATACTAGATATTCCCTATGGACAAGGGTAGTGATGTTTATGGCAAAAAATACAGCACGCTTTTTTTTTCGGCATGTGGTAAAAGCATTCATGAACCTGTTAAAACTGAAGCAAATTTAGTCCATTAACAATTTATTTTCTTTAGTAAAATGGCATTGAGTATTATTGAGAATACTTTCCCTGTAGTGGCATGGGATATGTACTTATGATTTTATCACTTATGCAAACATCTAATGCTGGACTTCATTGACAAAACAACATATGCAACTGAGATTCGCACTGATGAATCTGTAGTCAATATTGATGTGAGAAATGATGGCCATAGATTTCATACCTTTTTCACCAGGATTTGATGCCAATAATCTGATGTCTGAGGACAGCCCAAAACTCAACCAGTGTTAATGTTTCCCTCAAGATATTTTACCAGCAGCGAGACTCTGATTCATGCTGGTGGTATGGGTAGCAGGAGTTAATTGATAGGTTCTCTTGAAGGCTCATTCATAGAAATGTATTTAACGTCGTGTTGTCTGTATGCAAAACTGATAGCATATGGACAACACAAGGACCAATACAAGTCAATGTGGTAGTTCACATGACTTTTTTTTTCACACGGACCAATGGTCTGCATGTCAATGGGTGCTAAAGAAATTGATCAAATGCAGGTGACCATCCATAAGTTATGCATTTTTCAAGCATGCATTACAATTATTAATATAGAAAATTGTATTTGGCCTTTAATTATATTGATCATGTAAAAAACCTGTATGCCATACACATGTATGCACAAAGCCATCATAAGCATGGCAGACAGATGTATTGACTGGACTTATGGATGCATTATGGACATGAACAATGAACGTATGGAACACAATACTGATGCAAAAAAAAGTCATTTTTATGCTGATTGAAAAATGGATGATTTTGCATATGTTCGTGTGAACACGGCTTTAAGTGGACTGAGCTATAGATGATTGTTTGACAGACATATGATCACCTTCAGTATTTTATTTAGGACACTACCAATGTAAAGTCAAATGACACTATCACAATTCCCGTGTGCTCTTTTCATAGACATAAAAGTCTTTATTTAGTAGAAAAAACATGAAAGTAGGTAGAAATACTTATTAGGTACCAGAGTTTGAGATGTGACAGGTGGGGTTCAAAATTGATTTTAAAAGCTTTCAATTAAATTTTATTATGTTTATACCATCTGGGATATTTTCTAAGCCAAACATGACAGTTCAACTTTTGTCCAGTGCCATGAAGCGCTACATGTCCTCAGTTTTTCACTTGCCTGAATGTCGTTATTCTGGAGATTTCCCTCTAATGTCCACATGGCCGCAGATGAAGCCTGTTCCCACCATGACAACCAATCAGTTGACAAGTTTCGAGCTTGCCTCTATTTAAACCACCACTTTTGGCCCTTTGTGAGCCCCTATAAGGCAAATGTGGAGACATTGTAGTTTAAGGTCTATGCTCACAGGACAGTTTAGTGGTTTACTATATATTATTTTGATTGGTTATGAATGTGCTCCACCCTGTTCTAATATTTTTACCAACTTTGTGAAATTGTGTAAAAAGTATGTAATTCTACGGGATGATAAAGAAACCTTTAGCTCAGGTATGTGAATCTTATAATAAATCTATGATCGTATTTGGTGCATTTCTTTTTTTATTTAAGTGTGGTTTCATAAGACAAAGCTTTACCAATTAAACATGATATTTTTAATGTCAGTGTTTCTTCAGAAGCTTGTTAATGCACATCTATCTCTTACTGAATGCCCCATTTTTGTGATATTCGCTTCAGTTTTGTGATCCCTTCTCCTACTCTTCACAGTAAAGTTATTTAGATCTCTGTGTTGCTGTAATTTTGCTCCAGTGTGGGTCTACTAGTTAAGCTGGCCTTATACATTAAAGCAGGGGTAATCAATTTATTTTCCCGATGGCCCACGAGAGACTGACTGTTTTGGAGGGCCAAACCAATCGAATGAAATTAATTTGTCTCGATGTTAATATTAACTTAATAATTTTATTGTATTAATTTTTAGCAAAATTAGGTATGCTGACAACCCCCTGTAAACCGTATGAGCGACACATTTCCCTATATACAGTATGATTTTACACACAGGCCACTGTATACTGTATGAGCCCCCACAAAGTTCCCCTATATATACAGTATGACAACCCAACACAGTCCCACTGTTTACAGCAGGGAGAGGAGCCTTTCCTGCCAGGGGCCATTTGGAAATTTCTACCATCATACAGGGGCCACACAAAATTAACACCTTGAAAACTCCCCTGCTATATTTGGTCAAAACATTAATGATCAGATAAGCAAAGAAAGGACGACACTCACCAGTCTTCCATTGTGCAGATTTATTGAAGTGGGGTTTACATCGGTGCAGGGAGGGGGAGTGGAGATACCGTACTTCAATAAACCTGCACAATGGAAGACTGGTGAGTGCAGTCCTTTCTTTGCTGATCTTATCAACATTTGTGTGTCTCTGGACGAGCAACACAGTCACCAAGCCGTCTCTGTGAGGCTGTTAACGTGGGATTTAACTGGATCCTTGCTGAGTGTTTACCTGAGTGGTGCACGGTTTTCACCTCTTGATTGTATTTATCAAACTATTAATGAACCCAACCCTAATGTGACTGGAGCTGCTTCTCTTTGGTGCGGTTGTGATGTTAGATGATTTTGATCTTGTTGCTTCTCATGGCTGTTTTTTCAGGTTTGTGTTGGCCTGGACCACAGTCAATTCTTTGTGATAAACTTTGTAAATTATATATATCACATAGGGGACGCTGGGACTGCTGTACATACATCACATAGGAGACGCTGAGGGCATATACATCGGGATCATGTACAGCACTGGGGAGGAAGGATGAATATATATCACTGGGGACAGTGGGGTCATATACAGCACTAGGGAGGCCTGGGGGTTATACCATCACTGGAGAGACCTGGGTCATATATAGCACTTGGGACGTTGGGGGAATATTCAACACTTGGAAGGCCCGGGAGCATATACAACACTGGGGACAATGGGCAAATATTCAGCACTGGGAAGGCTGGGGGTATATACCATCACTGGGGATGGGGAGGAAATATTCGGCACAGTGGAGTGCAGGGGGCATATACAGCACTGGGGACAGTGCGGGAATATTCGACACTGGGAAGGCCTGGGAGCATATACCATCACTGGAGAGGCTGGGGGCAAATACCATCACTGGAGAGACCTGGGCCCATACTCAGTACTGGGTAGGCCTAGGAGCATACAAAACACTGGGTAGGCGTGGCGGCAAATACGGCACTGGGAACGGTGGCAGCCTATTTATCACTGTGGAGGTTGAGGGCATCTACACACTGGGGGTCACATACACAGCTGGGATGGGGGCACATAGGCTGGGGGGTGTGGCACATACACTGCAGGGGGCACAAAGGCTGAGGAGGTGGCACATACACTGCTGGGGGCACATAGGCTGGGGATGTAACATACTGCAGGGGGACACATAGTCTGGCGGCACAGGCTGGGAGGATGGCTCATACACTGATGGAGGGGTGGTACATACACTGCAGGAGGCATGGCACATACACTGCAGGGGGGCACCTAGGCTTGGGGTGCCTGTACATAGGCTGGGAGGCGGCACATACACTGCAGGGGGCGCATAGGCTGGGGAAGACTCATATACTGCTGAGGGGGCTCATAGGCTGGGGGGTAGTACATACACTGCAGGGGGTCCAAATGCAGCACTGCTTACTTTTCATCTGTAGGTCGAGGCAATACCTAGCGTGCTAACCCTGCCCACAGACTACATCTTTATGCAGGCACTGATCGGCTGAGGATGTGATTCTTTAATGCTGTGTACGTAGCTTTCAGAACACTGTACTCGCAGGGCACGTGCTGATTTACAGGACCAGCAGCCGCAGAGTGCGGCTGTCATCCTGACCACCATGGTCACCAGCAATCAGCCCAGGGGCTGACGAAAAGGTCTTTCCCACCCCTGACTTACAGTGTAAGCCTCCACGTAACCCCCTAGACACAGTAGGTGCCCCCATGTACTTTGTCCATATACAGTGTAAGCCGACATGATCCTCTATATAAAGTGGGTACTGAAAGTATTCCGATCCCTTTTAGGGATGAGCGAGTATGCTCGGCGCTACTACAGTGGTGTTCAAAAGTCCTGCATAGGCGTGAAGAAAACTATATATTTCACACTTCTGCATCTCTACAGTGAAACTGGAACATATATGTTTTTGTAATCCCTCATTGTGTGCCATACTCATTTTTGAATGTCCCAAGTGTATAAATTGTTATGGTATGCGCATTTTTGATATTTTTTTTACAGCATAACCATACCTACACCAGTACAGTGTGTAGAATGGTGAACAGGTTTTTAAGTTCATTAACTTCCAATGCAAGTTCACACAGACTTAAATTTTACTTTTTAAGATTTATTATTTTTTATTTAATTCAGAGTCCTGAAAAGGGCCTTTTGAGTGCATCTTTAGCTTCTAATCCTTTATTGGCCAGCCTTTGCTCTTGAGCACCAACTTGCATCTCTGTGGCATTGAGTGAACAAGCTTCTGCAGATATTCACGAGTGATGATGTGGTTCCAGGCCTGTATCAGAGCCTCAATCAACTCTCTCTTGGTCCTTGGCTGTTTTTTAGATATCTCTATTGATACCTTGTGCCACAATTTTTCAGTTGGATTGAGGTCCGGGGACTGGGCTGGCCAGTCAATAGTAGCCACCTTGTTCTTTTTTTTTCCATTCCGTTACTGTTTTAGCTCTATGACAAGGAGCATTCTCATCCTGGAAGATAGAATCCACTGAAAACAGGTGTGGAGCAGAAGGCAGCATGTTCTTATTAAGGATGTCTATGTATTTTTTTGCATTAACCATACCCTCCACAATATGAAGCCTTCCAACACCATTGGCTGCCATACAGCCCCAGACCATTACTTTCATCGGATGTTTCACAGAGAAGCTCAAACACTCTGGCTTGTACTCTTCATGTGGAAACCTTCTCACATAAGACTTGCCATCATTTCCTAAAATTCAAAAAGTGCTTTCATCACTAAATAGTACTTTTTCCCACTCCTCCTTCCTCCATTTTGAATATTTCAATGCCCACAGTTTTCGCCTTTGTCTTTGTATGGCTGTCATCAATGGCTTCTTTCGGGCCTTGCACCCTCTCAATCCTGCTTCCAAACATCTCTTCCTAACAGTTGATGTTGCTACCTCAATATTGCACTTTTCTTGCCATTCTCGCAGAAGCTGAGGAGAGGTGAGCATTCGATTGGCAAGGGATGTTCTTATCAGTACTCTATCCTCCCTTTTAGTTGACTTTCTGGGCCGACCAGATCTGGGCCTGTCCTGGGTAATTCCAAGCTGCTTATGTTTCTGCAAAATACTTATGACTGTACTCTGATTACAGCCGACCTTCCTTGCGATCTGGGGGCCAGCATAACCCTCTTAATGTAGCACCAAAACTCGCACACGATCCTCCGCTAACAAAAATCTGAAGGCTCCCATCATAAAGCTCTACAGTATGATTCACTAGATAGACCAACAGATAAAACAAACAAACAATGCAGCAAATGTGATGCAATGTAATGGAAAGTGATTGGCTGCCATATCCAGGTTATGATTGGTCACAAGAACCTCATCTGTGATTGCCTAATTTTGGATCTGAAGCTGTACAATATTTAGTTGTGCTTTCAATTCCCATATTGTTGCACTAATTTCAGGCAAAACTGCTTCAAAAGCTAAAAATATTACAGGGAGAGAATGCAAAATTGTATTCTGAACAAAACCATATATAATAAGTCATATTAGCATCAAAGATATTCGACAGAAAACATTTAAAACTTGAAAAATCAATTTATGCTATGCCTATGCAGGACTTTTGAACACCACTGTAGTTACTCGCACGAGTACCTCCGAGATGCTCGGACTCCTCGCTAATAATTATCGATCTGACACAAATACACAGCCCCCTTCAGTGCACACAGTGAGCTGGCACCTCACAGAGAGCAGATTTATTGTTAGGATCCCTCTGGGGGCCACAGCAAGGTGTTGTATGCTGTGGCAATTTGAAAAAGCCCACCCTCCCGCCCTTTTCCAGAAATACTCATTTTATAATCAGAAGTCTGTGGGCGGAGCCTGTCACTAATTGACTTACATTGGGCTCGGTGCTCTGGCCGAGTACACGAGTATCTTGGGATGCTCGGCCAGAGCATCAAGCATCCTAGCATTTTCGTGCTCGCTCATCTCTAATCCCTTTACATTTTTCACTCTTTGATCCATTGCAGCCATTTGGTAAATTAAAAAAAAGTTCATTTTTTCTCTCATTAATGTATACTCTGCACCCCCTCTTGACTGAAAAAAAGTGTAGAAATTTTTGCAAATCTATTAAAAAAGAAAACTGAAAAATCACATGGTCATGAGTATTCAGACCTCTGCTCAGATGCACATATTTAAGTCATATGCTGTCAATTTCCTTGTGATCCTCCTTGAGATGTTTCTACTCCTTCATTGGAGTCCAGCTGTATTTAATTAAACTGATAGGACTTGATTTGGCACACACCTGTCTATATAAGATCTCACAGTGCATGTTAGACCAAATGAGAATCATGAGGTCAAAAGAACTTCCCAAGGAGCTCAGAGACAGAATTTTAGCAAGGCACAGATCTGGCCATGGTTACAAAAGAATGTCTGCAGTACTCAAGGATCCTAAGAGCACAGTGACTTCCATAATCCTTAAATGGAAGTAGTTTGGGACCACCAGAAGTCTTCCTAGACCTGGCTGTCCAGCCAAACAGCAATCGTGGGAGTAGAGCCTTAATGAAAGAGGTAAAGAAGAACCCCAAGATCACTGTGGCTGAGCTCCAGAGATGCAGTAGGGAGATGGGAGAAAGTTCCACAAAGTCAACCATCACTGCAGCCCTCCACCAGTTGGGCCTTTATGACAGAGTGGTCCAAGGAAACCTTTCCTCAGTGAAGTACATATGAAAGCCCTCATAGAGTTTGCAAAAAACAAATGAAGGACTCCCAGACTATAAGAAATAAGATTCTCTGGTCTGATGAGACAAAGATAGAACTTTTTGGTGATAATTCTAAGCGGTATGTGTGGAGAAAACCAGGCACTGCTCATCACCTGCCTTATACAATCCTAACAGTGAAACATGGTGGTGGCAGTATCATACTATGGTGTTTTTTTTTCAGCTGCAGGGATAGGACAACTGGTTGCAATTGAAGGAAACATGAATGTGGCCAAATACAGAGAGATCCTGGATAAAAACCTCCTCCAGAGTGCTATGGACTTCAGACATGGCTGAAGGTTCACTTTCTAACAAGATAATGACTCTAAAGGTACCTTTACACGCCGCTACAACAGGATGGATACAACCCGCTACAAGCTACGATTGTAGCTTGCGTCGTCAATATAGCCAGTAGTAGCGGCGTGTGAAGACGGTAGGAGGCAGCCGGCAACAGATACATCTGTTTCCGAGCACTGCTCTGAAACAGGTGGCTACAAAGCCGATTGCAGCGAGCTGTATCGGCGTGTAAAGAAGCTACAGAAGGGATGTCTATACACCAGGCGATGTACCTGGTATGTAGCTGGGGCGTGACACAGGCTCCGGGTTACCGCGCCCCTTCAGCGATCTTTGGAGGAAGCTCCTGCATGACGATTGGTAGTCGCTGCATAGGGCGGCATATTTAAGGAGCTGACCAGTCACACTACACAATTGCTCGAGCGTCATGTATTAAACAGCCTCCTGCGATGCCTGCCCAATCATGATGTTCCTGCTTTGTCCTATCAGCGTACGGACGTCTCGTAATCCACAATGGTGGCACGCCTATGTGCTGTCCCTGCTGCACCAGGTCCGCCCATATTAGCTTGTTGTAGCGGTGTGTAAATGAGGTAAGGTAAGCTACAGATGGCTACTTGAGACACCCGGCGATGTATCTAGCTATAGATGTAGCGTAGCGTAGCGCACTTTGTGGCGGCGTGTAAAGGTGGTGCGTTTCCCGTTTGTAACCGTTTGGGCGTGCTCGTGCACGTGAAGTAGCGGGTTGTATCCATCCTGTTGTAACGGCGTGTAAAGGTACCTTAAGCACACAGCTAAAATATCAAAGGAGTGGTTTCAGAACAACTCTTGACTGGCCCAGCCATTAGAGAAAAGTCTGTCAACACTATTGACTGCTTCATGTGTGGCAATCTCATGTATGACAACCTCATGACTACCCACCAACTTCAGATTTTGTATGGTTCAAGAGGGTTCCATAAAGTTCAATATGCCCATTCTTTCATCCTACAGAAGGTAAGCCTCTGATATGTCGGTGTCTGGGAACAGCTCAGAATTCTCCTACCATTGAAATAAGTATGCTATCTTCCCCTTTATGGTAGAAATTACCCGAAATAGCTGTATGGATACCAGCTATTGCATGTTCAGTGGTGCTTGAAAGCTTGGGAACCTTTTAGAATTTTTCATATTTCTGCATAATTTTAACCTAAAACTACAATAAATTTTCTGATGTGAAAAGAACCAAATAAAAAAAAAAGTATGCAAACCTTTGCTTTCATCATCTTGCATGATTTCCTTATGCAGCAAAAACTGTCTAAATGTTTCACAAGGCTTGTTAAAGGATCAAAATTGACACTTCAAATGCCTACTTCCATGGCACTGGAGTTCAAGTTTTCCTGTCTGAAGAAGCAAATTGCATATTTAACCTCTCTAGCAGTATTCCCGAGCAGGACTCGGGGTTAAATTTCACTACCAGAAGCGGTAACCCCGAGTCCTGCTCGGGGGGAATGCCAGAGCTTGAATCTGAGCCCCCTTACCTCATCCTGGTGGTCCAGCGGGGTCCTGATGTGCTCTGTCTGTGATTCCCGGTGGGGGCTGCCATCTTGCTTCCTGGATCTGTGTCTCTGAGCCGCAGAGGCTCATGGGAGGCGGAGCTAGGCGTGAGATCCAGCTAAATAAAGTGACACACACACAATAAATAAAAAAATTAAAAAAAGTGTAATCCTGTCAGAATTCCAGTCAGATACATTGTATACACTGAGATCTGACATTCTGATCATCCTCACTGCCCTGCTTGCCCTTTTTGCTGTAATTTCTGCCATGGCATCACGTCTCCGAAGCAAGCTCCGCGTCTCCAAAGCGACTTTGGATCTAATGGATGACAGCGGCAGCGACAAAGAGCCCCTCGCAGAAGCCCCTCACATAACACCAAATTTCCATGCAACAATGGTACCGCTTTTAGCACGAAATTCCTGACATAATCGTACCACAAGGGAGGTTAATTTCCCAGAGGAGCATTCCATTCCCTATAACTCTCTTTACACTGGCATCTCAGGCATGTCACCACAAGGAGGGATGTTGCCCCTTAAACATTTCTAATAATTGTTGATTAGTCCTGCACTGTGACTTGGAGGAATTTTACTAATTTCTACCTACCAGCTTTAAATCTATGTTGGTGGATTTTCCTCCACAGACTGCTTGCTTTGAGTCCTTTTTACAGGATTTAGGTGAGGACTTTGATTTGACCATTCAAAATCTAAAACTTTATTCTTTCACTTTTCTTTTGTACAATGGCTTGTGTATGTTGGCTCATTGTCTTTCTGCATGATCAACGTATGCTTGAGATTCATGTCATAGACAGACGTTCTGCTAATTTCCTTTAGCATTTGCTAGTAGATTTCAGAACTCATTGTTCCATTAAAGATACCAGAATCATGCAGGCCCAGATGCAGCAAAACAGGACCAAACCATGATGGTACCACAACCCTTTTTTTGCAGATTGTATAATGTTTTTGTGCTACCATGCTGCTTTTCTCTTTCTCCAAACATCACTTCTCATTTAAAGTGTAACCGCCATTTACATTTTTATTTAATAATAATGTACAGCAAGTGATTATAATGAACTTTCAAATATACTTTATAAGTGAAATCTAGAAGGAAACCTTTAAAAAAACTTCCACAAGATGTCCTCAGTAGGCTATTTCTGAACCTGACATATGCTAGTTGTTAGGCTGGCTTCACACTACGTTTTATTCCTGTCCGTGGAGATCCTGTTTTTTGCAGGACCCCACAAACGAAACGGACAGCAAAGGATTGGCAACTCCGGATGCCATTTCTGTGTCCGGTATCTGGACACAGAAAGAGCAGGGGGGAGCTGAGCCAGGCAAGTGCTGTCGGCGTTGTCCACTTACACTGCTAAAGAGAATCTATATACAGTGCTAAAGTGAAATTAAGACAATGGATGGTTAAAAATAAATTCTCACCTATCCGCCGACTCCGAGTGTCCTGTGATGAAGTCATTGAAGAAGGCAAAAGGACCTGTTGATCAGCTGACGGGAAGGGGTGGGGCAACCCAATCAGCTGATAGGTCACTTGACTGCATCAGCACGGTTTTAAAGATTTAAGCTGCACTGATGCGGTCATGTGACCTATCAGCTGATCGGGTTGCCCCACCCCTTCCCGTTCAGCTGATGCACAGGTCCTTTTGCCTTCTGAGATGAAGTCATCGCGGGACACTCGGAGTCGGGGATAGGTGAGAATTTTTTTTTTTTAACCATCCATTGTCTTAATTTCACTTTAGTGGTGTATCTAGATACACTGCTAAAGTGCAATTACACACATGTACCACGGGTACAGAGGAATGCTCTTGTTCTGAGCATACTCTGTACCCTGGAACCGGATCCGGGAAACGATCTGATGTTTTAACGAATCCGGCTCCATAGGCCCCCATGTTAAGTGTTCCGGACCGCATCGGATTAGTTTTGTCCGATTTTGTCACCGGATCCCAAAAACGATGCAGTCTTTCTCTTTGGACCGATAAAAAACAGGACAGAAACGACTCCCGTACTGAACACCCAAAACCGGATGGCCAAATGTGGCAAATCCAGCATCGTAGGGATACATGGGAGGCAAAAACGATCCTGTTCTTTTCGTTTCAAAAACGAACAGAACAGGATCATAAAAATCGTAGTGTGAAGCCAGCCTTAGGCTGGTTTCACATTGCGTTATAGTTAAATCCGATGCTGTCTGATTTTCATCAGAATCAGTACCCATGTTATCCAATAGGGATCAGATCGGATTTGGCGTAATTGTCATCCGATTTGCCTCCGATCCGAGTCTGTCCAATTTTTTGCAGGCGCAAAAATTGTAGACTGCTGCGTTTTTGGCTCCTGAAAAAAATCGGAGAGAATAGGATCAGAAGCAAATCAGATGGCAATTATGCCAAATCCAATCCGATCCGATGATTTTAACATGAGGCCCTTTGTAGCAGGGTCCAAGGAGATATCTGATGTCTCCTCGGACCCGATTTTAGTGTACTGAGCATGCTCCGTACATACTCAGCCTGCTAAACCTATTGTGTGCCACCTAATTTAACTTCTGCGCGGAAGTTAAATATAACTAAAATCAAGTGTTAAAAATAAAAAATCTTTATTCTCACCTGCCAGCGCTCCCCCGGCATCTCCATCAGCTTCCCGCTCGGTAACAGGACCTGTGATGATGTCACAACCCAATCATCTGATCGGGTCACATGAGCGGTTACCGCGGTAACCGCTCATGTGACCCGATGACGCTTCTGACATCATCGCAGGTCCTGTAAAACCGATCGGGAGCTCTATGGACACGCTGGGGGAGCGCTGGCAGGTGAGAATAAAGATTTTTTTATGTTGGAATGACAGGAGGAGCGGGGAGAACAGGGGGACAGCAGGGGACAACAGGGGAACAGCAAGATGACAGGAGGCAGAGAGGAGGGGGAGTGAGGTGATAGACTAAACTGATCCTGCAAAATGTTGGAATCGGGTGCCTATTTGGCATCCGATTGCAGGGATCAGTTTGGATCCGATGCTGTCCGATTTTCATCAGACAGCATCGGATTTTACTATAACGCAATGTGAAAGAAGCCTTAGGGAGATTCGTCTTCAGGGGAAAAAAGCCTACAGTGTTCACAATACAACATATAAAAGGTTATGTGGAGTGTTCACAATACAGCTGATAAGACTCTCAAGTTACCTCGTACCGGCACCATGCTGAGCTCAAACAGCTTATTCTGAGAACATATTCTATATAATATTATGTTCTTGAAATAAGGCATTGTGATTTTCTAATATATAAAGCTGAGTGTATGTTTTTATGCCCTCTAAAGCAGGGGTCCCCAACCACCGATCCGTGGGGGTCTGTGTGCTAGTCCGCGCCGCCGCAGACCAGCACTACACATAGTGTGCTGAGCTCTGCGGCGGCCCACCTCCCAGAGTGATGTCACCGCCCCCCGCTGCTGCAGCATTACGTTGTCTCGGCTGTATGCATAGATGTATGGGAGAAGCTCTCCGCCCATCACAGTGCAGAAGCCGGGCCAATCACGGTGCAGCAGCCCAGCCCTGATTGACTACTGGCTGTTGCACTGTGATTGTCCCAGCTTCTGCACTGTGATGGGCGGAGAGCTTCTCCCATACATCTATGCATACAGCCGAGACAACGTAATGCTGCAGGTGCAGGGGGGCCGGTGACTGCTGATATGTGTGGGGGCTGGAAGAGGATAATAGGGGCTGGAAGAGAATGATGGGGATTGGAAAAGGAGGATACTAGGGCTGGAAGAGGATACTAGGGGCTGGAAGAGGATACTAGGGGCTGGAGGAGGATGATGGGGACTAGAAAAGGAGGATACTAGGGGCTGGAAGAGGATAATAGGGGCTTTAAGAGCATGGTTGAGACTAGAAGAGGAGGATACTGGGGGCTGGAAGAAGAGGATACTGGGGGCTTGAAGAGGAGGATGGTGGGGGCTGGAAGAGGAGGATGGGGGTTGCAGGAGGAGGATGGGGCTGCAAGGGGATTATGATGGGGGATGTGGTATTGGGGGCTGAAAGGGGATGATGGGGATATTGTGCGCTGCAAGGGGATGATGGGGCTGCAAGGGAATTATGTGGATACCACATTGGGGCTGCAAGGGGATGGAAAAATAAAACATCCCCTGAAACTAATTTGTAACACATCTTTTGGGGGAAGCAGGGTGCTAAACGCCACCCCTTATCTATGGCCACGCCCCCATATGACCAAAGCCCCCTTCCCCGCCGGGCCGCGGACAAATGGTCTTGCATGTAGCCGGACCCTGATGCAAAAAAGGTAGGGGACCACTGCTCTAAAGGAATCTACATCATTACATATATAATCACAAAATTTTACACAGCTATCTCGTTTGACTCAGGGAATGTCATAGACTGTTTTGAGGGGAAATTTAGTGAAAGCCAAAAAAAGGCCTATTTACTGTTTGTATCTGTGAGGTCATAGATACTGACTTGCCTGTTTTGACAGTAAGCCTGGATATTTTTCAGGTGACCTATAGTATCCAATCACAGCTCAGCTTCTCATTGGTTGCTATGGGCAAAGAAGGACATTCAAAGTATAAGACAGTTTATGCATGTCTGTGAAACATTCAGGGAAGCTGCAGAAGACAAGGACTTCTGAAAAATGGCACACACTGGATTTCTTCACTGCAGGAATCCATTTAATCGGCAGCACAGCACCATTATGGCCAGGTCTTGATTTTACAGTGCTAAATCCTGCCGACCGATTCTCTTAACTTTAAAGCGTACATTACAAATATTTTATTTTAAGGAGCAAAAAAAAAGAGCCCAACAATTGTCTAGGTAGGACTTTTCATTCATTCACCTTCAAGGAAATGGCATTTTGTGTGTAATTATAAATGTTCTGACATTGTACAGAGTCTGAGACTAAATATTACATTTTATTTCAAGTTCCAATAAGTTTGTATTCTGTCCGAGGAAATGCTTAGGCTGTTTGTGGGGGGAGGAGGGTGCCATTGGATGATCAATTTTAAGTGGGAAGATGTGTCTTTGCTCTCCTCTCTGCTTATCCTTCCCTGTATCTTGTATGATCACATGTTTGGGCTAAAGACACTTGTTTCTTTCCATGTTATGTTACAGATGGGAGCATGTTGGATCTGTGGCCCACTGCCGTGCTGGAGCAGGGGTTGCCGTCTGTGCTTGTCTGAGTAGCCAGATCCGGGATATTGGCCATGGCTCAAGCAATGTGGTAGACTGCATGTGAAGAACACAATTCTTCTAAACTCCAAGCAAACATGTTGTTGGCATAACCTACTAACATTGACTTGTGCTAGGAACCATGTGTGATGTGATATATGAAGGCTGTACTCGTACAATACCTCCTATGCTGTGATGTGTAAAGGGAAGCAATCATCAGACAATGAACTCTTGTTTAAATTTGGATTAATATTTTATTTTTAATTTGGGGAATATTTCTTTTCAATATCACAATAAATGTAATCTTGTAATTTCTATAAGGGACACTGGGTTTTTGGACTGTTCTAACCTCATACTATCAGCCTCTTTTCACAATTCTGACCAGTGTCACTTTTATGCAGTAATACCTGTAACGTTTGAGCTAATCCCAATGAGTGTATGATTGTGCAGTGATGTGGTGTTTTTTTTTTCTCTTTTGTTAGCATTAAGAGTATAGGCAATTTCTCATTGTTCTTACAAAACCAATTAAATTTTTCTTTAGGGACCACATCATCTTTGAAGTGACTTTGAAGGATCTATGCAACAGAAAATGCCCAACTAAACTAAAAGCTAGACTCTCCCATACTAAAACATATGAACAATAAATAAGGGAATAATGGACCTACACTACTGTTATTGAAAATAGAAAAATTGAGGTACTTGGCGCATAAAGTGGCCAGGCTGAACCCAGCAGCCAGTGACAAGTAATAGCATTTAAAAAAACTGCACCCCTCCAACGGCTCAAACCACATTCAATAAGTTTACTTGCCCTTTTGGTGTTTTACCAGAATTTAAAGCAGTACAAGTAAAACTTTTCTTCCCACAACAATGTGAAATTTAGGGTTAATGATACATTTTCACAAGGGTAAATGGAGAAAACTGACTGGGTGTACTTTTTTTTTATTTTTCTGTCTGCCTGGTTCTTTGCAGCATAAATTAGCAATGAAATAGTCATTGTGGAGCACAGCAAGTCAGGGTTTTTTTTTTTTTTTTTTTTCTTATTTTGCCACTGCTTTTACACAAAAACAATTGTTTTATGCATGGCTTCATTCTGACCGCTATATCTTTTTACTTTTCCACCAATGGGGCTGTATTGTTTTCTGCAGGTCAAGGTGATTGTTTGTGATACCATCTACTCCCATATGACCTGTTAATCTTGATTTATTCCACTTCATTTTTTTTTTTTTTTTGTAGTAAAGGCATTCACTGTAGGGGTTAATTAGTGTGACAAATTTATGTATCTGGCTGTTATGAGCATAACGCTGACAAATGTGTACTTTTTTGTTATACATAAATATGTATTTGACTTTGGCCCTATACAGGACATTACTTTTATTGCTCCGATTGGTGGTATACTGTATTGCCATGCACATGGATAGCTGTGCAATATACCAGGTGGTGAGACACTGCCCATTCTCCTGGTATATCTGCACAGATGAGCCACCACCCTAATGCTCGAATTCGATTCAATTCGTTGAATTGGGGGTGTGTTTGTCAAATACCAGTGAAAACAATGCCAGGCAAACACAACCACATAGAAAACACCTGCTAAGATGTCCAAAAGGTGACAAACTACTCAGAAGATACAACAAACACATGGAAATGTGACAAGTACATATAAAAATGAGAAAAGAAAGAGATGGACTAGTAAAAGGAAGAGGAGACACAGATATAGTCATGTCATGCCCTTCTAAAATCTTGTTTTACTCCAGTATTTGTAAGGCATCATGCACAAGTTGAGTATTTGGTGAGGTTTTTCCTCATTATTTGTAAGGCCTCGTGCATGCAATGAGAATTTGGTGAGGATTTTACCTCAGTATCTGTAAGGCCTCGTGCAGATGATGACTATTTGGTGAGTTTTACCTCAGTATTTCTAAGGCCTCGTGCATACGATGAGTATTTGAGGTTTTTACCTCAGTATTTGGTAAAATGCGAAAAGAAGAGAGATGAACGAGTAAAAAGAGGAGGAGACACACATATAGTCATGTCATGCCCCTCTAAAATCTGGTTTTGCTCCAGTATTTGTAAGGCATCATGCACACGATGAGTATTTGGTGAGTTTACTTCAGTATTTGTAAGGCCTCGTGCATACGATGAGTATTGTCACATTTAGGGGACTACAAGAAGAATCTACATTTTTTTTTTCCAAAAATTTGGGCACTGTTGGTGGTGATTTCCCGCACTGTCTCCTGTCCTGAATATTTCCTATATGATTAATAACTCAAGTTTGGAAAAATAATAAGGATGTTTAATAACAAGAAAATAAGACAATTCAAATACTAATATAAAAATAACAATAAAACCTATCTTCAATGTCCTCTAATTAGAGAAAAATACAAATGCATCTATATATTAATAGTCATGGCAGAGAGAGAAGTTACAGGGAAGATATGGTCTGGGAACTTGCTATCTACCTTATGGAGAGAAGATTTCCTGCAACCATAGGAAGACCGTTAAGTAGGTAAGGCGATTGTAGCCACATCCCCCCCTTTAGGAAATATGCAAATTTGCACTTCAGTGAGGAAGTGGATTAACTCCAGTGCCACCTTTAAGTAGCTCCTCAAAGTCATAATCGCTTTCCAACAAGCTTTTAAATATGGCTAAGGGATTTGTGCCAGATCAGAACCCCAAACTACAGATGCTGCGTTTTGGGATAACTGCCCCTCATTAGTGTAGTGTGTGGGATATTCAGATCTGGCTGTGTGAGTGGGCTAAGACAAGGTCTGGGAACTTGCTATCTATCTTATGGAGAGAAGTTTTTCTGCAACCATAAGAAGACAGTTAAGTAGGTGAGGAGATTGTAGCCACATCCCCCCTCTAGGAAATATGCAAATTTGCACTTCAGTAAGGAAGTGGAAGGAAGGGAAGATATAGAAGAGATATGGGGGTAATACTCAAGACCAGGTGTTGATGGTCCTATTCCATGTCCAAGGTAGGAAGAGAGAGAGTGTCTTGATTCCACCTCCATTTATACTAAAGATTTCACATCCACACCCACATATAACCCACGACTCAGCCCTTCTTCAGTATCTTCTGTGGCATGTATATCCGATCATCCTTCAGTAAAATGAACCTTATCATTGGACGCAGTGGTAATCCCCTGCCTGCGGATGGCGTCCTTGTATTAGGAAAGAAAGTCTTGTATAAAATGGGTTTACCACCATTTTGGCTGGCTCCAAGATGTCCATATGAAGAACAATTGGTTTATCATTCAAAATACCACAAGCATTGTGTAGCAATATATATTTCTCCATAGGCCGGAGACGGGATGTCTACCTGAGGAGCAATGGTCACTACTCCAAACCCACAAATGCTGTATACATATGTAGATGATAAAAGGTGGCAAACAGCGTCTGCATTCAAGATCAACACAGAGGATGTGTATTCCTGTATCATCCAGGAGGCTGCAGGGACAATGTTCATTTTGTATGTAAATGCATCCTTTTCTATCTCACTAAACAAAGAGCGTCACACAAAAGAACACAGGCCTTCTGGCCTAACAGTTCACAATCCTGTACATGATTGCTCTCCTTGATAGAGTCCTGGAAATATTCAGCTCTCATAAAATCCAATATGGAGATCAGTCATTCCTATAAAACTTACATTGTCCATGTTGGCTTCCAACAGGCACAGACACCGCTTAAGTGGCATCAATTACCCCACAGTTGCAAACTTTAAATGGTTACTTTTAGGCAAAAATCCACAAGGCTTTAGTCTCCCCAGGATGACACAGGGGTAGAAAAGTCCTTGAGGATCCATGCCTTGTTCATCTTTTTGAACGTTAGTCTGTCCACATTCTGGGTGGACAGACGCGTGCGCTTTTCTGTCAGCACACCACCAGCAGTGCTTAAGACATGTTCCGAGAGAACGCTGGCTGCAGGGCAAGACAAGATCTCCAAGGCGTGAGTGGCGAACTCAGGCCATTTTTCCAGATTGGAAGCCCAAATTGAGCAAGGTTCCAGTTCCCCAGTCATGGCATCGATGTTAAGTTGGAGATACTCGTGTACCATCCGCTCCAGGCGTTGACTATGTGTCAGACTTCTCGTGTCTTCAGGCCTTGCAAATGATGGTCTAAAAAAATCGTCAAACGAGGCCACAAAATTGCTGTTACCACCAGCAGATATGGTGTTACTGGTACGGTGTGAGTGATGATGACTCGACAGTCCCATGGTTGACAAGTTAGAACTGTGAGATTCACTGTGTGTACCACTGGTGTTTTGTAGAAAAGCCGATCTGAGATTATGTATCAGCTTCTGCTGATACTCCTGTATGCGTGCATCCCTTTGTATGGCAGGAATTATTTCTGCAAATTTGGTCTTGTACTAGGGATCTAAGAGTGTGGCAACCCAGTAGTCGCATTACTTCTAATTCGGACAATCCGAGGGTCATGTTGCAGGTAGTGCAGCAAGAAGGCACTCATGTGTCTTGCGCATCCAGGAGGACCAAGTCCTTGTTGTGTTGGTGGTGGGGAGGTGAGAATCGTGCCTCCTTCCTCTGCCCTCTCCCCCCAACCTCGCACAACAGAAATGTCATCAAGGTCTCCCTCATCTGTTGACTCTTCCATGCCCATCGCCACTTCGTCCTCCATTTCTTCCTGGGCTCCTGCACCTTCCTCAAGAGTTTGGTTGCTACCATACGCCCTCGTTGATCCCTCTCCATCACCCTCCCATGCCTGGTGTCTTGGTGCTGCTGACCGTGAGGACCTTGGAGATGTTTTCATCCCTTCCGCATAGGACTCCTCCTGTACTTCCTCCACCTCCTCTTGTCCCACCACCTGACTCCAAATATTGTTTAGAGTGTGCTCCAGCATGTAGATGACCGGAATAGTCATGCTAATAATGGCATCGTCAGCACTAAACATCTTCAATCTTAATAAGGGAATAGGAAGGGGAAAGCGGCTCCTCAAGGTACCGTCACATGCGCAATTTTGCAAGCAATTTCACTGGCAATTTCCTGGTTGCAGTGAAATCATGGACACATTGTTCCATTTGTACACAGCAACAGAATAGAACAATGTGTCCATGATTTCACTGCAACCAGCATATTGCCACTGAAATTGCTAGCAAAATTGCCGCGTGTGATGGTACCTTCAGACTTTTACTCTAGGATTCCAGACACCTGATTGGCGGTGTGTAACCCCTGGGTTCTGATGCTTTTACATATGCACTAATAAACCACCTTTGAAGCAGATATCGACACTGATCCTTTTTCACACTTGGACTAAACATATTCGTCGCCATCTCAAACTTGTGCAGAAGGGTGCATAGGTCCTTGATCTGAGACCACTCCTGCAGCGTGATCTGCCCCACCTCTCGATCTTGTTGTCCCAGGCTATACATCATAACGTGCCAGGGCTCGGCGGTGCTGCCACAGTCGCTGCAATATGTGCAGAGTACAATTCCAGCGTGTTGGCACATCGCATTTCAGCCGGTGAATGGGCAAGCCGAAAGACTTCTGTAGCGTAGCAAGTCATTGAGCTGCAGGATGCGAACGCCGGGAGTGAACACACAGCGACCGTGCCCTCTGCAGAAGCCCATCTATGCCGGGATAGTGTGTCAAAAATTCCTGGACAACCAGATTCAACACGTGGGCCATACAAGGCATGTGCGTGATATTGCCCTGGCGAAGGGCCGCACCCAGGTTTGCAGCATTGTCGCAGATGGCCTTCCCTGGCTGCAGGTTGAGTGGAGATCCTGAAACTCAGTCGCCAGAGCTGACCACAACTCCTCAGCTGTGTGACTCACATTTCCCAGACATTTCAATGTAAAGACCGCCTGATGGCGTTGAGCCCTACTGCCAGCATAGTAAGGAGGTGTGCAGGATTCCTTCTGTGCAGTTACAACGCGGGTGACATTACCAAACAGGCTTTGAGCGGAGGTGGAGGACCGAGACTGGGTTGAGGAGGCAGAAGCAGTGGAGGAACGTCTACCTACAGAAGATGGACTCACAACTCGTGGGGACGGCAAGACTTGGACAGCAGACCCTTCTCCAGCTCTCACCATAGTTAACCAGTGCCCAGTCAGCGACATGTAACACCCCTGTCCATGCTTACTGCTCCAAGTGTCTGTGGTGAAATACACCCTGTCACACAGAGTTTCTCAAGGAAGCGGTGATGTTGTCTGCGACCTGCTGGTGTAGCGCAGGTTCACCTTTCTTGGAGAAGTAGTGGTGACTGGGCATCTGGTACTGAGGCACTGCGACAGACATAAGGTCTCGAAAATCCTCTGTGTCCACCAGGCGGAAAAGCAGCATTTCTGTAGCCAACAGCTTGCAGATGGTGAAATTCAAGCGCTTAGCTTTCTCATGGCTAGGAGTAAATGGTCTTTTTCTTGTCCACATATGAGGGCTGGCTGCTGTGCTGAGACGGGGTTAAGTAGGGTGTCCCCGGCAAACTGCTGGTCTGTGAGGGAGGTGCAGGCGAAGGTGAAATGTTACCATCATCCAAAGGTGGTGCTCTCAATGTCTGAGAGAGCTGAACACCAGCAGCATTGTCCACTCGAAAACCAAGTGATGACCTGGCAATCACACTGCCTGTTGCGGGTAAAGAGGTGGAAGATCTGCATCCAAAAGCATGTGTGACAGCTATCCCCACAGTCACAGACGATGAAGAGCACACGGATGCACTTGATGGGGCAGAAGGTGGCCTGCCCCGCTAGCCCGCATTCTAGCACAGTGAGCTTCCCACTGCGACTTGTACTTCATGTCCATGTGGCGGTTCATATATGAAGTACTCAAGCTAGTGAGTTTTTGGCCACTACTCAGAGATTGGTTACATATCTTGCAGATGACATGAGTTGGGAGATCCTTGGCGATGTCAAAAAAGGCCCAGGCTAGGCAAGGCTTAGAGCCCATGCAAGCTGCAGAGCCACCATGACTTCTGCTCAGAGGCAGAGTTGGGCTGCGGATGCAGTTGTTGATGTGCTTCCAGTACTCCGTCTATGTCCAGGAAGGCGGAACCTAACCTCGTCGTCAGTAGCATCCTCCACCTCCTCTGCTGACCTCATTGACTGGCTGACTGTGGGTTGACAGTAAGAGAGATCTCCAACCTCATCATCATCCTCTGTGTTTTCACACCCCTCGTCCTCAGAGACAACCTCTTCCTGTCTTGACCGAAAACTTAATATGTCAATCCAGTCCGGTATCTGAGTCTCATCAGCATCATCCTCCTTGTGTCCACCAAGAGTAGTTACTGTTAGGGAATGAGGGTCTACATGAAGGTCAAAACCTTCTTCATCTGGGCCTGGATCTGACTCACAAAGCATCTGGGCAGATCATTAACGCATCTAGACTCACTGCAGCTTTGGAGCAGATCTCTGATTCCCAGGCTATTGTGTGACTGAACAGTTCTGCAGACTCAACCATGTCTGTTACCCCAGACTCAGTAGGGCGGCTGGAGACTCGGGAGCGGGGAGGAATCAAGTGTGATTGGGCTGACACCTCAGATGACTGGAGGATTTGTGATGTAGAAGTTGAGGTAGAGGAGAGGCCACTTGATGGAGCACTTGCGATCCATTCAAGCACCTGCTGTTTTTGTGCTTCATTTACAAGTGGTATCGATGGTCGTGTCCGTAAGAAAGGGATCATATCCGATTGGCCACGTAAAGACTTTGGCTGGAAGATTCTTTCTTCAGCAGATGTTAATGTAGCTTTAGCATCTACCCCACGGACACAAACTTTTTTTTCCCTTTCCACCACGCCTACTCCCCTTTCCACCAGCAGCAGGCCTTTTGCCACTTATTTTGTATGTGACAAAATTGGCAACTGTGCAGTTGTTGGACAAGAAAAAGTTGGATGTAAATCGAGCAGAGGTGACTGAACCAACACTGCTACTAGGCCCAAAGTGAGACCTGGGCAAGGTGCAGTAAAAAATTAGTAGGAACTACACAGGCGGTGTAGTTGCTTGTATTAGAAGTGTCCTACACTACTGCTTTTTGTGACACTGCTACTTGACCAGAAGTGAGACCAGGGCAATGTGCAGTTAAAAATTAGTAGGAACTACACAGGTGGTGTATTTGCTTGTATTAGAAGTGGCCTACACTACTGCTTTTTGTGACACTGCTACTGGACCCGAAGTAGGACAAAATTGGCAACTGTGCAGTTGTTGGACAAGAAAAAGTTGGATGTAAATCGAGCAGAGGTGACTGAACCAACACTGCTACTAGGCCCAAAGTGAGATGTGGGCTAGGTGCAGTTGAAAATTACTAGGAACTACACAGGCGGTGTAGCTTTTTTTCACAAGTGGGCTACACCACTGTGTAAGTGACACTGCTACTAGCCAGAACAAATTGCCTGGACTAGCTGCAGCAAAAAAATGCCTACTTAAGACAGGTTGTGTAGCTTTCTTCACAGCAGTGCCTCACTACCTGCCCTAAAGGATTCCCTGAGCTAGATGTGGCCAGATGCTGTGAAAAACACTTGCACAGCACTGGCACACACCTGCCTGGCAAAAACTGCTATGAAATGCTCTAGCCTAGCCCTCAAAAGTGCTGAGATTACAACTAGTCCCTACTTCTATGAAGTAGCCCTGAAAAGGGCTGATATTAAAACTAGTCCCTACTCCCTACTCCCTACTCCTATGAAGTAGCCCTCAAAAGGGCTGATATTCCTACAGTTCGCACCCTCCTTCCAGTCCCTACTCCCTAAACCTATCTATCTAACTTTACATTCGCTCACTAGATGAATAAGAAGAGAATTGACAGTTTTCACTGTATAGCGCCCACAGCATCAGCGGTGCCGTTTGACACAGAGCTGCAGCGATGAGCAAATGGTCGCGATGGGGAAAATGGCCGGGTCTTATAGGGCAACGACATGTGACATACACAGCCAATGATGCCTGACCTTGCTTGTGTGCAAAAAATGCACTTTGCTGTGTGTGAGTGTGATTGGCTGACAGCCTGCACCGCGCCACTGTATATGCAGTTAGGGAAAAAAAAATGGAGATCGCCATTATTTCTGCAGCATTGATCTTAATTCCGCACACTATACACAGAAACTGTATATTAACATTCATTAACAGGGTTAGGGTTAGGTTTAAGCTTTTGATGATCGAAGCGTTATCGAACATACCGTATATACTCGTGTATAAGCCGACCCCCCTACTTTTGCCTCCAAAACCTGGGAAAACCAATTGACTCGTGTATAAGCCAAGGATGGACCCCAGCACAGGTATACAGCCCCCAGCAGTGTGGTATACAGGCCTCCCCAGTGGTATATACAGGCCCCAGCAGTGTTACAGCAGCAGCCCCAATGGTATAAACAGCAGTAGCCCCAATGGTATATACAGCAGCAGCCCCAGAGGTATATACAGCAGCAGCCTCAGAGGTATATGCAGCAGCAGCCCCAGTGGTATGTACAGCAGCAGCCTCAGAGGTATATACAGCAGCATCCTCAGAGGTATATACAGCAGCAGCCCCAGAGGTATATACAGCAGCAGCCCCAGAGGTATACAGCCCGCCCGCCCGCCACCATCAGTATACAGGCGCCTCCCTCATCAGTATCCAGGGCCCCCCCTTGCAGCCCAAACCTGTAAAGTAAGATCATTATACTTACACCTGTGGCCGTCCCCGCTGCCGACATCGCGCTCCTCCGGCTTCATCCGACTTCCTCCTCTGGCGCAGACAATGACGTCATTGCCTGCGCCCATCGGAAGAAGATGGATGAAGCCGGAGGAGCGCGATGTCAGCAGCGGGGACGGCCACAGGTGTAAGTATAATGATCTTACTTTACAGGTTTGGGCTGCAAGGGGGGCCCTGGATACTGATGGGAGGGTGCCTGTATACTGATGGTGGTGGGCGGGTGGGCGGCCTGTGTACTCGGCGTATATACTCGCGTATAAGCCGAGGGGGTACTTTTCAGCCCAATTTTTGGGCTGAAAAACTCGGCTTATACGCGAGTATATACGGTAACCTAGAACTGCCGAATTTGAAGCAAATTGTTCGAATTCGTTGAATGACTGGAACACCGCCCACAACAGCTCGAATTTGAGATTGCCGAACAATTCGAATCGAACACCACTCATCTCTACATATCTGTCAAAGAGATGTCCTAACAGGTGACTGCAGCCAGGTACCCAGAAGGTTGTCATTTTACCTCTGGTTGCAATGGCAACAATTGGAGATCCCTGTGATCATGTTGCAGGGGTTCCAATTGGGTCATAGAGGGGAATATTCTCCCTCTCCCAGCCTCTTAAATGCTGCAGTTGCTATTGATTGTGGTGTTTAGGGTGTTTAGCAGCCAGGGGCGGTGCAGACCGCAGCTCTTCTATCTCATAAGCCGAGCTTCCGTCAGTGATTATGCGTGCACAGTGCCTGTTTCCATATAATTGCCAAGACATACTGGTATGTCCTATTTTGCAGTGTGTTCCTGCAAGTAGATGTACTGATATGTCAAATGTCGAGAAGTGGATAAGGAAACCCACATGAACAATTGCCAAAACGAACAGACACTGCACCTGCTTATTAAATTCTTACATTCAAAAGATGGGGTCAGTAGTTATTCAGAGAAGTGAGGCTGCTGTGATATTGGTCAATAATTATGCCTGCTGTAAGGCTCACTAACGCCTTCCATATTGCATGGCAACACAAAACCCACAGTCATACTTACCATTTAATAAATTAAAACAAAATGACATTCAACAACTTGGTGGATCAAAAATTGGCCGTGTGGCTTTATCTATTATATAAAACCCGAAGGCCACTTCCGCCCAAAATCCGCTTCCGCTTCCGTGATGGCCTCCCTCCTGTGTCAAACACCGGAACCGGAAGCACCAGACCCACAGAGCCCCAGCCACCGGCCCTGCACAGAGCCCCGTCTGCGCCCACCCACATCCGGCCCACAGCCCTGCTGCCCCATCACCCCCCTGCCTGTCACCATAGCCATCCTCCACTGCCCGCGCTCCCCGCCTGTCACAACACTTCCCCCCGCTGCCCCATCACCCCCCTGCCTGTCACCATAGCCGCCCTCCACTCTCCGGTCACCCCCCACTCTCCTGTCACCCCCCCACTCTCCGGTCACCCCCCCGCCTCTTACCACAGCTCCCTCCAGCCAGCCACGATCTCTATTCATGGGGCTTGAGGACCTCTGATGACGTCACGATGATGGGTGGAGTCACATATCACATGACCGTGACGTCATCAAAGGTCCTGTCCCGATCTCACCTACTCTGCCTATTCATCCCCCTGCGCTGCACACTGACCCACGATCTCCTCACCCCCGCTCTGCCCACCCACCCCCACACTGACCACTGACCCTCACTCTGCCCCTGACCCCCACACTGACCCCCACTCTGACCACCCACCCCCACACTGACCACTGACCCCCACTCTGCCCCTGACGCCCACTCTGACCACCCACCCCCATACTGACCACTGACCCCCACTCTGCCCCTGACGCCCACTCTGACCACCCACCCCCACACTGACCACTGACCCCCACTCTGCCCCTGACCCCCACTCTGACCACCCACCCCCACACTGACCACTGACCCCCACTCTGCCCCTGACCCCCACTCTGACCACTCACCCCCTCTCTGCCCCCCTCACCCCCACTCTGCCCCTGCTCTGCCCACTGACCCCCACTCTGACCACTGGCCCCCACTCTGCCCACTCACCCCCAAACTCTGCCCACTCACCCCCCTACTCTTCCCCCTGACCCCCTCTCTGCCCCCTCACCCCCACTCTGCCCACTGACCCCCACTCTGCCCCTGCTCTGCCCACTGACCCCCACTCTGACCAATGGCCCCCACTCTGCCCACTCACCCCCAAACTCTGCCCACTCACCCCCCTACTCTTCCCCCTGAACCCCTCTCTGCCCCTGACCCCCACTCTGACCCACTCACCCCCAACTCTGCCCCTCACCCTCTCTCTGCCCCCTCACCCCCACTCTGCCCCCTGCTCTGCCCACTGACCCCCACTCTGACCACTGCCCCACTTCCCTGCCCACTCACCCCCAAACTCTGCCCACTCACCCCCCACTCTTCCCCCTGACCCCTCTCTGCCCCCTCCACCCCCACTCTGCCCACTGACCCCCACTACTGCCCACTGACCCCCAACTCTGCCCCTGACCCTGCTCTGCCCACTGACCCCCCTCTGACCACTGACCCCCCCACTCTGCCACTGACCCCAACTCTGCCCTACTCCACTCCCCACCTGCCCCACTACCACTCCCCCTCTGCCCCCCTCTCACCACCCCTGCTCACTGCCCACTGACCCCCACTCTGCCCCTGACCCTGCCCACCTCACCCCCACTCTGCACACTGACCCCCACTCTGCCACTGCTCTGCCCACTGACCCCCACTCTGACCACTGGCCCCCACTCTGCCCACTCACCCCCAAACTCTGCCCACTCACCCCCCTACTCTTCCCCCTGAACCCCTCTCTGCCCCCCTCACCCCCACTCTGCACACTGACCCCCACTCTGCCCCTGCTCTGCCCACTGACCCCCACTCTGACCACTGGCCCCCACTCTGCCCACTCACCCCCAAACTCTGCCCACTCACCCCCCTACTCTTCCCCTGAACCCCTCTCTGCCCCCTCACCCCCACTCTGCACACTGACCCTCTCTCTGCCCCTGACCCTGCTCTGCCCACTCACCCCCACTCTGACCACTGACCCTCACTCTGCCCACTCACCCCCAAACTCTGCCCACTCACCCCCCTACTCTTCCCCCTGACCCCCTCTTTGCCCCCTCACCCCCACTCTGCACACTGACCCCCACTCTGCCCCTGACCCTGCTCTGCCCACCCACCCCCACTCTGACCATTGACCCCCACTCTGACCCTGCCCACTCACCCCCACTCTGACCACTGACCCCAACTCTGCCCACTCACCCCCCAACTCTGCCCACTCACCCCCCAACTCTGCCCACTCACCCCCCAACTCTGCCCACTCACCCCCCAACTCTGCCCACTCACCCCCACTCTGCCCCTGCTCTGCCCACTGACCCCCACTCTCACCACTGACCCCCACTCTGACCACTCACCCCCAAACTCTGCCCACTCACCCCCTCTCTGCCCCCTCACCCACATTCTGCCCACTCACCCCCTCTCTGCTCACTCACCCCCTCTCTGTCCACTCACCCACCATTATGCCCACTGACCATGCTCTGCCCACTCACCCTGCTCGCCCCATTGACCCCTCACACTGGCCACTCATCCTGCTCTGCCTACTCACCCCCCACTGACCCCTCACACTGCCCCTGCTCTGCCCACTGACCCCTCACTGACCCTGCTCTGCCCACTCACCCTGCTCAGCCCACTGACCCTTCACACTGCCCACTGACCCTCCTCTGCCCACTGAACATGCTCTGCCCACTGACCCCTCAATGCCCACTCACCCTGCTCTGCCCACTGACCCCTCACACACCCCACTGACCCTCCTCTGCCCACTCACCCCTCACACTGACCCTGCTCTGCCCACTGACCCCTCACACTGCCCACTGACCCCTCACACTGCCCACTCACGCCTCACACTGCCCACTTAACATGCTATGCCCACTTACCCCTCACACTGCCCACTGACCATGCTCTGGCCACTGACCCCTCACACTGCCTACTGACCCTGCTCTGCTCATTTACTCCCGCTCTGCCCACTCACCCCCGCTCTGCCCACTCGCCCCTGCTTTTACCACTCACCCTGGCCTGCCCACTGACCACCCTCTGTTCACTCACCCCCCGCTCTGCCCTTTCACCATGCCCACTGACCCCTGCTCTGCCAACTGACCGTGCCCACTCACCCATGCTCTACCCACTCACCCTTCTCTGCCCACTCACTGTGCCCACTGACCGCCGCTCTGCCCACTAACCCCTGTTCTGCCCACTGACTGTGCCCAATAACCCTTGCTATGCCCACTAAACCCTGCTCTGCCCACTCACCCCCGCTCTGCCCGCTGACCCCTGCTCTGCTCACTGACTGTGCCCACTCACCCCTGCTCTGCCCACTCACCCCTGCTCTACCCACTGATTTTTCCCACTAACCCCTGCTGTGCCTACTGACTCTGCCCACTGACCCCTGCTCTGCCCAATCACTCTGCCCATTAACCCCTGCTCTGACCACTGACCCCCGCTATGACCCTGCTCTGACCACTGATGCCCCAATCCTGCTCACTGACCATGCTCTGCCCATTCACCCCCCACTCTGCCCACTCACCCCCGCTCTGACCCTGCTCTGCCTACCTACCCCCCCCCCTCTGGCTACTGACCATGCCCACTGACCCCAGCTCTGCCCACAGACCCCAGCTCTGCCTACTGACCCTGCTCTGACTACTGATTATGCCCACTGACCCCTGCTCTGCCCAATGACTCTGCCCACTAACCCCTGCTCTTCCCACTCATCCCCCACTCTGCCCACTGACCCCCGCTTTGCCCACTCACCCCCAGCAGATCGGTTTCCCAGCCAACGACAGCTCCTGTCCTGCCACCTACAAGACGGGTGGAGCGAGCCGCCGCAGGGTAAGTATCCTCACTGAGGTTTTTTTTTTTTTATTATCACCATGAAGGGGAGGGGGGTGTGCAGCCCCAGAGGGAGGGCGGCCGCAGAGACTGGAGGCCCAGAGGGATGGGTGCCGCGGGAGCGGAAGGGGTCAGGAGGAGCGCCTCCATCCTGCCCCCCCATCCATCCTGCCCCCCCTATCCATCCTGCCCCCCAACACCATCCTGCCCCCCCGACTCCATCCCGCACCCCCACCACCATCCTCACCACCCCCGCCAACATCCTGCCCCGCCCCCTACATCCTCCCCCCTCCCCCACCACCATCCTGCCCTGCCATCTCCATCCTGCCCTGCCGCCTCCATCCTGCCCTGCCTTCTCCATCCTGCCTCGCTCTGTCCATCCTGCGCCACTCACCTCCATCCTGCCCCTCCGTCTCCATCCTGCCCCTCCGTCTCCATCCTGCCCCTCCGTCTCCATCCTGCCCCTCCGTCTCCATCCTGCCCCTCCGTCTCCATCCTGCCCCTCCGTCTCCATCCTGCTCCGCCCCCTCCATCCTGCTCCGCCCCCTCCATCCTGCTCCGCCCCCTCCATCCTGCTCCGCCCCCTCCATCCTGCTCCGCCACCCCATCCTGCTCCGCAACCCACCATCCTGCCCCCCTTGCACCTTCCTGCCCCCCTTGCACCTTCCTGCCCCGCTCACTCCATCCTGCCCCGCTCGCTCCATCCTGCCCCGCTCGCTCCATCCTGCCCCGCTCGCTCCATCCTGCCCCGCTCGCTCCATCCTGCCCCGCTCGCTCCATCCTGCCCCGCTCGCTCCATCCTGCCCCGCTCGCTCCATCCTGCCCTGCTCGCTCCATCCTCACCCCCGCTGTTCTTGCTCCCCCGCCTCCATCCTGCCCTCACGCTTACTCATCCTGCCCCGCTTGCTCCATTCTGCTCATCTGCCTCCATCCTGCTCCTCCCGCTCCATCCTGCTCAATCCTGCCCCTTCGGCTTCATCCTGCTCCTCCCCCTCCATCCTGCCCCGCTCAATCCATCCTGCCCCCGCTCTTCTTGCTCCCCCGCCTCCATCCTGCCCCGCTCGCTCCATCCTGCCCCCCCGCCTCCATCCTGCCCCCCCGCCTCCATCCTGCCCCCCCGCCTCCGCTCTCCTCTGCCCCCCCAGCCTCCGCTCTCCTCTGCCCCCCCAGCCTCCGCTCTCCTCTGCCCCCCAGCTTCCGCTCTCCTCTGCCCCCCCCAGCCTCCGCTCTCCTCTGACCCCCCCAGCCTCCGCTCTCCTCTGACCCCCCCGCCTCCGCTCTCCTCTGACCCCCCCGCCTCCGCTCTCCTCTGACCCCCCAGCCTCCGCTCTCCTCTGACCCCCCAGCCTCCGCTCTCCTCTGACCCCCCAGCCTCTGCTCTCCTCTGACCCCCCAGCCTCTGCTCTCCTCTGACCCCCCAGCCTCCGCTCTCCTCTGACCCCCCAGCCTCCGCTCTCCTCTGACCCCCCAGCCTCCGCTCTCCTCTGACCCCCCAGCCTCCGCTCTCCTCTGCCCCCCCAGCCTCCGCTCTCCTCTGACCCCCCAGCTTCCGCTCTCCTCTGACCCCCCAGCCTCCGCTCTCCTCTGACCCCCCAGCCTCCGCTCTCCTCTGACCCCCCCAGCCTCCGCTCTCCTCTGCCCCCCCAGCCTCTGCTCTCCTCTGCCCCCCCAGCCTCTGCTCTCCTCTGCCCCCCCAGCCTCCGCTCTCCTCTGCCCCCCCAGCCTCCGCTCTCCTCTGCCCCCCCAGCCTCCGCTCTCCTCTGCCCCCCCAGCCTCCGCTCTCCTCTGCCCCCCCAGCCTCTGCTCTCCTCTGCCCCCCCAGCCTCCGCTCTCCTCTGCCCCCCAGCCTCCGCCCCCTCCCTCCTCTGACCCCTCCCTCCTCTAACCCCTCCAGTTTCTGCCTCCTCTGCCTCCTCCCTCCTTTCCCCCTCCAGCCTCTGCCCCCTCCAGCCTGTGCTGCACTCACTGCTGACCACTGAGCCACCGCACTCTCTGCTGACCACTGAGCCACCGCACTCACTGCTGACCACTGAGCCACCGCACTCACTGCTGACCACTGAGCCACCGCACTCACTGCTGACCACTGAGCCACCGCACTCACTGCTGACCACTGAGCCACCGCACTCACTGCTGACCACTGAGCCACCGCACTCACTGCTGACCACTGAGCCACCGCACTCACTGCTGACCACTTAGCCACCGCACTCACTGCTGACCACTGAGCCACCGCACTCACTGCTAACCACTGAGCCACCGCACTCACTGCTGACCACTGAGCCACCGTATACTCTGCTAACCACTGAGCCGCCTGTATACACACAATTAATTTCACAGCACTCCCCTATTACTAAATAAACTCTATATAGATTCTAGACTACCCGATTCTTTAGAATCGGGCCACCATCTAGTTAAGGTATAAAATTTCTTTATTAAAATATTCAAATAAATACTTTTTAAAAGCTCTGTTAAAAACCATCCAAAAACACCATATACTTCCATAAACTTGTAACACCAACTAATGGGCCAAAATCCGCCCAAATGCAATTGGGCGATTTTACCCAAAAGGGCAAATGCAGCTAGCATGAAACCCCCCAACAAAGCCACAGCCAATTCTCCACCAAAGACTGGAGGCCAAGATTAAATATATCAAGGCCGACCTTGCTCAAATGAACTCTATCATCCCTATAAAAATCTGGTAAAAACCCTTCAAGGTCAACATGTTCCCCTCAGACTGAAAAAATTTCTCCAACAGCCTATTGACCCGTTTCCTGATGCATTCATGAAAATGCAAATGTGCAGATGTCCACAGCAAACGGGGAACGATCTCGGGAAAAAAGGAGCGATACCCCGGGAAACATGTCTTTGATCAAACGACAATCCCGTTGAAAATACGACAAAAAATCCAGTCGGAATCTTCCCAAGATCGTTCCCACCCTATGTGCAGCCCTATCGCATCAGGACACGGTAAAGTGGCTGAAAGGTGTGATAAACATTCACACAGATCATGCAACCGCATACCTCTGACTCCACACCAAAGTATGTTAACCCGAGCACGATCAAACGAAAGGTTGTTCGAACAAGGGCGAATCCTGGCCCTCCGCTCAGCCCAATAGGTGAAAGAATGGCCGACTATCCATACCACAAGAGAACCTAAAACAAAAAAACATATTAACAAACAGGTAAAAGGTCTGACCGAACATATAGGCGAGACCTTGTGGAACTCCAATGACCCAATTTTTGAATTTTCTTCCCACTCAAGCCCAGCCTAGCTGCCTCGGTAGCAGCACCAATCCTAAATGAATGAGACGAGATATGTAAATGTTCTAAATTTAGCCGTATTAAGCAGTTACGTAGAATAGCCCTGAATTGAAAATTCGTCACTGGGTCCCCACTCAAATGAATGAACAAGGAACCAGGGAGGAGAGGGTGTCGCAATAACCAAGTACGAAAATTTGAACAAGGGCAAAGAACCGAACACGGAATAGAATGCAGTCTGGTGAGAATTCCCTTCCCCAGTTGGTCTGTTTTGCAAGATCGAATAAATACAGTTAGGGCCAGAAATATTTGGACAGTGACACAAGTTTTGTTATTTTAGCTGTTTACAAAAACATGTTCAGAAATACAATTATATATATAATATGGGCTGAAAGTGCACACTCCCAGCTGCAATATGAGAGTTTCCACATCCAAATCTGAGAAAGGGTTTAGGAATCATAGCTCTGTAATGCATAGCCTCCTCTTTTTCAAGGGACCAAAAGTAATTGGACAATGGACTCTAAGGGCTGCAATTAACTCTGAAGGCGTCTCCCTCGTTAACCTGTAATCAATGAAGTAGTTAAAAGGTCAGGGGTGGATTCCAGGTGTGTGGTTTTGCATTTGGAAGGTGTTGCTGTGACCAGACAACATGCGGTCAAAGGAACTCTCAATTGAGGTGAAGCAGAACATCCTGAGGCTGAAAAAAAAGAAAAAATCCATCAGAGAGATAGCAGACATGCTTGGAGTAGCAAAAGGAATTGATTGGTGAGCTTGGGAACTCTAAAAGGCCTGGGCGTCCACGGATGACAACAGTGGTGGATGATCGCCGCATACTTTATTTGGTGAAGAAGAACCCGTTCATAACATCAACTGAAGTCCAGAACACTCTCAGTGAAGTAGGTGTATCTGTCTCTAAGTCAACAGTAAAGAGAATACTCCATGACAGTAAATACAAAGGGTTCACATCTAGATGCAAACCATTCATCAATTCCAAAAATAGACAGGCCAGAGTTAAATTTGCTGAAAAACACCTCAAGAAGCCAGCTCAGTTCTGGAAAAGTATTCTATGGACAGATGAGACAAAGATCAACCTGTACCAGAATGATGGGAAGAAAAAAGTTTGGAGAAGAAAGGGAACGGCACATGATCCAAGGCACACCACATCCTCTGTAAAACATGGTGGAGGCAACGTGATGGCATGGGCATGCATGGCTTTCAATGGCACTGGGTCACTTGTGTTTATTGATGACATAACAGCAGACAAGAGTAGCCGGATGAATTCTGAAGTGTACCGGGATATACTTTCAGCCCAGATTCAGCCAAATGCTGCAAATTTGATTGGACGGCGCTTCATAGTACAGATGGACAATGACCCCAAGCATACAGTCAAAGCTACCCAGGAGTTCATGAGTGCAAAAAAGTGGAACATTCTGCAATGGCCAAGTCAATCACCAGATCTTAACCCCATTGAGCATGCATTTCACTTGCTCAAATCCAGACTTAATACGGAAAGACCCACAAACAAGCAAGACGTGAAGGCTGCGGCTGTAAAGGCCTGGCAAAGCATTAAGAAGGAGGAAACCCAGCGTTTGGTGATGTCCATGGGTTCCAGACTTAAGGCAGTGATTGCCTCCAAAGGATTCGCAACAAAATATTGAAAATAAAAATATTTTGTTTGGGTTATGTTTATTTGTCCAATTACTTTTGACCTCCTAAAATGTGGAGTGTTTGTAAAGAAATGTGTACAATTCCTACATTTTCTATCAGATATTTTTGTTCAACCCTTCAAATTAAACATTACAATCTGCACTTGAATTCTGTTGTAGAGGTTTCATTTCAAATCCACTGTGGTGGCATGCAGAGCCCAACTTGCGAAAATTGTGTCACTGTCCAAATATTTCTGGCCCTAACTGTATACACATATGCACCAAGCACATATATACACACACCACACACACACACCACACACATACATTCACTACAGCACACACATTTATACATACATATATACACACAAATGCACCACACCACACACATATACACACCACGATACACACACATATGAACTACACCACACATATACACACTCATACAAACTTACATATACACATGCAGCACACAAACATACATACACACCAATTTACACACACCACACATACTCACACAACATACACATGTATACACGTACATCACACACATAGCTATATACACAAACCACACATATATACATACACATCACACACAATAACACAGCATACTTTAATATTCATACATGTACCACAAGATACACACACACCACATACACACACATGATGCATACATACATGCACCACACCACACATATACACACACATACATATATACACACATCACACACACATGATACACACAAACACATACACACACTTTGACCTATGTACGATGCTGAACTTGGTTTCTTATTCGTCTAGTTTCTTATTCGGGCTGAAGTTAGTTTCTTATTCGGCAGTTTCTTATTCAGCTATTTTTTATTTTCTGATATTTACAGGTTTTTCAATAAAAAGAAAGCATTCTAAGTATATAATACTATGCAGTCATGTGCCCTGTTGTGAATACACTTAAAAATGAATACAAAAATTAGAAGACTGGCACAAAAATGGGCATCAAAGTGGACACTGAGGTATGGTATTGAAGGGGTTAAATGGCTTTGGGCCACTGATTTAACACCTGAAATACATACCTAGTGATGCCCCACATCAAATTCATGTCACACCAGCCTGGCCCAAATGGGTTCTGAGCATCAAAACTGGCATCAAAGTGGGCAAATCGCTCATTTTTACAGCTTTGAATAAGTAACAGCTGTTTTTGAGGTGTTAAATGGCTTTGGGCCACTGATCTAACACCCGATTTATATACATTGTGACATGAATTTGATGTGAGGCATCACTAGGTATGTAAATCGGGTGCTAGATCAGTAGCCCAAAGCCATTTAACCCCTCAAAAACAGCTGTTACTTTTTGAAATCTGTGAAAATTGGGCCTCTGCCCACTTTGATGCCCAGAACCCATTTGGGCCAGGCTGGTGTGACATGATTTTGATGTGGGGCATCACTAGGTATGTAAGTCAGATGTTAAATCAGTGGCCTAAAGCCATTTAACCCCTTCAATACCATACCTCAGTGCCCACTTTGATGCCCATTTTTGTGCCAGTCTTCTAATTTTTGTATCCGTTTTTAAGTGTATTCACAACAGGGCACATGACTGCATAGTATTACATGCTTAGAATGTTCTTTTTATTGAAAAACCTGTAAAAATCTGAAAATAACAAATAGCTGAATAAGAAACTGACGAATAAGAAACTAACTTCAGCCCGAATAAGAAAATGGACAAATAAGAAACCAACTTCAGCATCATCACCTATGTTATGTCTGTCATGCCGGCAGATCACACTCCATGTCTCCTGCTGTTGCTCTCAGACTTCCTGTATCTCCCGCCCCCCCCTACCATGCCGACACTTGTCTGAGACAGCGGAGAGGATACTGTACTGTATGGAGGTTTAGTTTCTTTGCTGTGGGGGTCGAATCCTCTCCCCATAATGAGGGAAATCACAGTCTGGAGACATGGCTGGGCAGGGGGGCGGCAGTGATCGCAGAGCACAGGAATCACCTGGCTCTCTGGCGCCCCTTCTGCAGTGTGACGGCCAGTGCCCTGTGCCATGGCACAGCTGACAACCAGGGGGGAGGCAGGACATGTGGGACCTGGATTAAGTGCAGCTTCCCTGTCCTGTCAATGCTGTGCTCGCTCACAGGTACAGGACTCTGCAGTGATAGGACGGACACCGCCTGCTGCACTGATCCCCGCATAGAAGCCGGGCTGTGGTGTAATGTTGCAGGTGACAGTGGGAGATGTTGGTGCCCTGGTGGCCTGTGCTAGGAGTGTTACCATGTACAGTGCCTACAAGTAGTCTTCAACCCCCCGCAGATTTAGGTGGTTTGATAAGATGCAAATAAGTTAGAGCCTTCAAACTGCAAACGAGAGTAGGATTTATTAACAGAAGCATAAATCTTACAAACCAAAAAGTTATGTTGCTCAGTTGAATTTTAATAAATTTTAAACATAAAAGTGTGGGTCAATTATTATTCAACCCCTAGGTTTAATATTTTGTGGAATAACCCTTGTTTGCAATTACAGCTAATAATCGTCTTTTATAAGACCTGATCAGGCCGGCACAGGTCTCTGGAGTTATCTTGGCCCACTCCTCCATGCAGATCTTCTCCAAGTTATCTAGGTTCTTTGGGTGTCTCATGTGGACTTTAATCTTAAGCTCCTTCCACAAGTTTTCAATTGTGTTAAGGTCAGGAGACTGAATAGGCCACTCCATCACCTTGATTTTTTTCCCTCTTGAACCAGGCCTTGGTTTTCTTGGCTGTGTGCTTTGGGTCGTTGTCTTGTTGGAAGATAAAATTACGACCCATCTTAAGATCCTTGATGGAGGAGCGGAGGTTCTTGGCCAAAATCTCCAGGTAGGCCGTGCTATCCATCTTCCCATGGATGCGGACCAGATGGCCAGGCCCCTTGGCTGAGAAACAGCCCCACAGCATGATGCTGCCACCACCATGCTTGACTGTAGGGATGGTATTCTTGGGGTCGTATGCAGTGCCATCCAGTCTCCAAACGTCACGTGTGTGGTTGGCACCAAAGATCTCAATCTTGGTCTCATCAGACCATAGAACCTTGAACCAGTCTGTCTCAGAGTCCTCCAAGTGATCATGAGCAAACTGTAGACGAGCCTTGACATGACGCTTTGAAAGTAAAGGTACCTTACGGGCTCGTCTGGAACGGAGACCATTGCGGTGGAGTACGTTACTTATGGTATTGACTGAAACCAATGTCCCCACTGCCATGAGATCTTCGCGGAGCTCCTTCCTTGTTGTCCTTGGGTTAACCTTGACTCTTCGGACAAGCCTGGCCTCGGCACGGGAGGAAACTTTCAAAGGCTGTCCAGGCCGTGGAAGGCTAACAGTAGTTCCATAAGCCTTCCACTTCCGGATGATGCTCCCAACAGTGGAGACAGGTAGGCCCAACTCCTTGGAAAGGGTTTTGTACCCCTTGCCAGCCTTGTGACCCTCCACGATCTTGTCTCTGATGGCCTTGGAATGCTCCTTTGTCTTTCCCATGTTGACCATGTATGAGTGCTGTTCACAAGTTTGGGGAGGGTCTTAAATAGTCAGAAAAGGCTGGCAAAAGAGATAATTAATCCACACATGTGAAGCTCATTGTTCTTTGTGCCTGAACTACTTCTTAATACTTTAGGGGGACCAAACAATGCTGGTGGTTTGAGGGGTTGAATAATAAATGACCCTCTGAATTAAGTTTTAACGCTTAAAAAAAAAAAAAAAATTTTAAAAATCTTTTTGGCTGCAGTGCATTTCCCACTTCCAGGCTGATCTACAGTCCAAATGTCACAATGCCAAGTTAATTCTGCATGTGTCAACCAGCTAAATCTGCAGGGGGTTGAAGACTACTTGTAGGCACTGTATGTACACGGGAAGCTCAGACGCTCCAGCACAGGCCAAATATCAGCTGAATGAGATCTGTCTGCTGACGTGCAGAGGGATACAGAGCAGGGGAGGCCACTTCAAAGAGGGAGAACATTACAGGATAGTCCACAATATTATTTACACTTTATATTTACAATCACATTTCATATTATACACTATACCACCAACACAGATCATATTTGTGGGACCATATTTGACCTAACAGTCAGTCCAAATGGCGGGATTCGGCTGCCTAGCTGTCCAACAGGGATCATTCCCCATCCTATTACAGGGATCCTCTACCTTCTACAGGGAGTATTTACCTACTACAGGGAGTTCCACCCTCATGGATGCCTCATGCATGGCCTTTCTGCATCTGCTATCATTAGTCCCACGTTACATCACACAACTATTTTATCATCCAAGGTAATTTTACATATGCCCTGTGATACATATGCCCTGTAATACAGGGTACTTTTGCATATGCCCAGATGATACTCACTCTTCAACGGGTTCTTCAGTGGGACCCAATGGTGGGTATAACCGCCTGGCACACATATACGCCTCCCGTAGGGCTATACATCAACACATCAGATATTTGCCTCCCGTAGGGCTATTCACATCACATATTCAGGGCGGCTATGCCCACCTGGCACCTGTATATGCCTGCCCGTAGGGCTATACATCATAAGCACATCATGGCTGCTATGCCCGACTGGCACACATATACGTAGCACACTTAGTCCACCATAACATCCTTGGACTAAGTCCTTACCGGGCACAGAACCGGGTCTAGCAACCTGAGTTACTGGGTACACCAGGCGCCCCCCCCCCCCCAAGGTCTCCTCCAGCACATGTTTTGCCCCACGCCTGTACAAGCGCCCTTCAGGGTCAGCCATGGTTCCCCAACTCCAGGAGCCATCACAACCCGTTCCTGGCCACCGGCTCACACACAAACATCAGAGGAACAGGTACCTCCCGCATAGAGAAGGGCAAGCTCCCCTCACGTACCAGAGGGGCGGATCACCTATGACACGTCCTCACATCTTAGTGGTCTGGACTGCTCTGATTTCCAATCTTCCGCCTCACACAGACACCTGGCAGGTTAAGTCCTGCTCGCCACAACCACCTGACAGACGCACACCTGGGGACTGTTACACACTTCTCTTTCAGCTCCCGCTCATTAGCCTCTTAGATGTTAACCCACTGTGCACCTGTTCAGTCTTACAGCAATCACACCCAGTGAAACAGGCTCATGTGAACAGGCACTTGTGTTGCAAGCCCATGTGATGTACCCCGGCCATGGGACCACGCCGGCTGTGCCTCACATAATAGCTGGTGTGCAGTAATAGAAGACTAGAGTGCTGTCTGTGTATACAAGATATACAGCCGGCAGTCTCTGCATATGGCCAACAAATCTCTGTGTATACGTCCTGCAGTCTCCAATGTGTATACATCCCGCAGCAGTCAGTAATGTGCATACGTCTCCCAGCAGTCTCCAATGTGTATACAATTTGCAGCAGTCTCTAATGTGCATACGTCTCCCAGCAGTCTCCAATGTGCATTTGTCCTGCAGCCATCGCCATTGTGCATTTGTCCTGCAGCTGTCGCCATTGTGCATTTGTCCCGCAGCCATCTCCATTGTGTATACGGGCAGCAGCACTCTCTATTGTGTATTCTCTATTGTGTGTATAGCCCGCAGCCATCTCCATTGTCTATACGGCCAGCAGCCATCTCCATTGTCTATACGGCCCACAGCCATCTTTATTGTGTATACAGCTAGCAGCCATCTCTATTGTGTATACAGCTATTGTGTATGCAGCCCACAGCAGTCTCAAGTGTGTATGTGTGTAATATATAATAGAGAGAGTGTAAAAAAAAAAAAGAGGAAAAACAGCACAAAAATATAGAAAAAAGTGGATTTTATTGACTAATGGCGTGGCCATGCATTGGGCAATAAAGTCCACTTTTTTCTATTTGTTTTTTGTACTGTTTTTCCTTTTTTTTTTACTCTATTGTAAGGAACCATCTGGATTGCTGGTTGGGAAAGCTTTGCACATAAATTGAGGTAATTTTTGGTGCTGTTCCAATTTTTCACTATAAATATAATGTATATGCAGATGAAGTCCATGGAGCCTCGGTTAAGAGTCTACAACATGGACACCAGCCAGTTATCCCACCAGGGAAGGACCTAGCCCAGGGTATTAGTAGCCCTTAAGTCACTATCCAGCCCTTGCGCCAGGGGTTTACCATGGACTAGGTATCCAACCACAGACAGCTGTTTCGGGGTTGTTGCCCCTCATCAGTGTGGTGCAGGATTTTGGCTGGGTGGAGGCGGAGCATGGGTGGAGGCGAAGCTGGAGTGGGGGCAGGGAGGCCTCAAAATTTTGTCAGTAGGGGCCCTGAAATTCCTAGTGGCAGCCCTGCCCAGGACTATTCCTAAAACTGCTGGAGAGCGGAATAGGAGGTAAAACATATGATGTCATCCGAAGCTCCTACACTAAGAACATCTGCAGCGGGATGGTCAATGGAAGGATGTCAGCCTATTTCCAACAGAGCTGAGGAGTGAGACAGGGCTGCAGCCTCAGTCCAACACTCTTTAACATCTACATCAATGAGCTGGCGGTGGCCTCCCCAGCACAGGACTCACTCTCCATGACACCGAGGTGAAATTTCTGTTGTATGACGACGATGACCTCCTGCTGTTATCACCAACCGAGAAAGGCCTCCAAGATCATCTGAAAATCCTAGAGACCCTTAGCAGCACATGGGCAATGCCAATCAACCAGAACAAAACGGAAACCTGCTGGACATCCTCCCTTTACGACAGACAACTGTCCACTTACAGAAACCAACAAGTACACCTACCTGGGCCTAGAACTCAGCCAATCAGGGAGCTTCAAGCAAGCCATAGAGTTACTGAAAGACAAGGAATCCAAAGACGCCTATGCCATAAGAAGATGGCGGTGTCATCTCAAGGCGCCAGTAATCGTCTGGCTAAAAATCTTTGACTCCATCATTGCCCCAATCCTTCTATACAAAAAGATGGAAGCGTGATGTATGTTTGGGCGCTGAGGTAAGGAAGATCTCTGATGCTGGCTTCTTTTCCGGACTTTATTAAAATAATTGCAGTTATAATTATTCAAGCTTAAGGCTCTCAAAACCCACGATGCATTTCGACGTACACACGAGGATTCTGCTGCTTCAAATTAATAAGCTTATCTACGGGCTGTGGTTTATAACCAGACCAGGTGAGTTTAAATGCAAAAGAACCGCCCGCTAACAGCCCCATGTGTATAGGCGCACTACAAGCTGTTGTTGTTTTTTCTTTTACCAATCCTTCTATACGGCAGTGAGGTCTGGGGCCCCGTCTCATATCCAAACTGGTCAAAGTGGGATGCTGGGCACACTGAAATAATCCACCTAGAGTTCTGTAAGTTCTGATCTATCAAGATATAAAATCAATCAGATCTGTAAACTATATATTGGAAAATAAGTCCAAATGCCAAAACTAAGTTATTTTGGCCGCCGAAATATTGGAATAAAATGTAATAATGGGCGATCAAAACAGCACATCCACACAAAAATGGTATCAATAGATACGTCAGCTCAAGACGCAAAAAATAAGCCGTCACACAGCCCCAGATCCCGAAAAATGAGAACGCTATGGGGTCACGGAGAATGTCACCAAAAGTGACAAAAAATTCAGAGTTTTTTTTAGATAATAGTAAAAGTATACTTGTTTGGTATCTACAAACTTGTAGCAGCTTGAGGCATCATACTGACACTTCAGGTTTACAATATAGTGAACATGGTGAATAAAAATCCCCCAAACAATTGTGTAATTGCACTTTTTTTTTGCAATTTCACCACACTTGGAATTATTTTCCTATTTTCCTGCACACTATATGGTAAAGCAAAACTCATCCTGCAAAAACCAAGCCCCATGTCTATACTGTCAGAAAAGACGGAAAAATAGAAAAGCTCTTGGAGGAAGGGAAGGGAAAAAAAGAGAATCGGAAAATGGAAAATTGCCCGGGGGAGAAGGGCTTAAACAGACTCACCCTCCTTGATTTTAGGGTCAAGTCTATGGAGAGGTGCAGAGTTTATGTCTAGAGGAATACATCTTTTTACTCATTAAAAACATATACCGTACATATATACTGCTATATGTTTCTGTACATCTATTGAGAATAATGGGAGAACAAAATGCTTACGTTTGTGTTCTTAGGAGGAGCAATATAATGTGGTCAACTATATTTTTCAGTATGTCCAAAAATAATAATTAACAATACAGCATAAACTTGACAAAATGTAGTTAAAAGAATACTTTAATCAATTGAGTCACTAATAAATACAACTTAAAACATTATTTTTTTAAATACAGGCACATACGTCTAGCAGACTGCGCTGTATATAGGTGAACTTAGCCTAAGCTGTCCACTGGGAGAGAATTGTTGGCGACATATCCATCTAGCTCAAGAAAATATCCAAACAGCCGATGAAGCGGTAATATATGAACAGCAGTTGCCTACATGTGACACCAGAGGGCGACATAAGACATCTGTGTCATTTTTCCTTCAGTAATAGGATCCTCTTCTAAGAATGTGTCCGGTTTGTGATCTGGATGAATTCCAGCATTTTAGGTCACCCACAAAGGCAGAGCTTTCTTAAACATATCACCAATAGTCTTCCACCCCTATCCTGTCATTCAGGAATTAAACTTTATTTCTAACTGGTTCTGTGTAAAATAATAACAACTTCAATAGTCCTGGGTTCAAATCCCACCAAGGACGACATCTCCGAGGAGTTTGTATCTTTTCCCCAAGTTTGTGTGGGCTTCCTCTGTTTGCTCCGCTTTCCTTTGGATTTTCATTGGCTTTAATTTATAATCATCAACATTAACATAAATAAACACTTGAAATAGATCACTGTTTGTAATGACTCTTTATAATATATGTGTTTCACTTTATGTATTAAATTACTGCACTGATGAGGAGCAATCACCTGGAAACACAGCATCTGCAGTTTGGGGTTCTGTTCTGGCACAAATCCTTGGTCATACACTAAAAGGCTTTTAAGGAGTCAATTATGACTTATAGGATTGCTACCTTTATTGGGTGGCATTAGAGTTCGTCTAATCGTCTAAGGCAGCTTCTGGCTAAAGCAAAATAGAAGGGAACAATGGTAATAAAATATTAAAATAAAATGCTCACCTATCCTCGACTGTCCCAGGATACGAGGGGAAGGCGTCCAGTCCAGAGATCAGCTGCAGGAACTGCTGGCTGGTAAAGCGATCAGCTGATTTGCCAGCCGGTCAGCTGATTTAATCAGCTATCGCTTTATCGGCTGGCAAACCGATAAGCTGATGTGCCGGCCAGTCAGCTGACTGAATCAGCTGATCACTTTACCAGCGGCAGGTTCTGTAGCTGAGTCAGCTGATCAATCTGCTGCCAGTAAAGCGATCAGCTGTTTCAGTCAGCTGACTGGCAGGGCCATCAGCTGATTGGTTTTCCAGTGGCAGATTGATCAGCTGCTATTGGATCCGGTGTGGACATCGCTGGACCTTGGATTAAGTCGGAGGGAATTGGTGGGTATTTTAATAAAGTTTTTTTTTTTTTTTAAATAAATCTCTTTCACTATTGCTAATGGCCGGCTATCACATTGATGGCTGACATTAGCAAAACGAGCTTGGAGTCAGTTGACACCAACCGCATTATTATTCAGTCTGCCACCGCACAGGGCAGCTGAAGAGCGTGGTAGCCCCCTGTTTTGGTGTCTCTCGTGTAGGCACCAATTCTGTGGTGGCTGCTGTCTGTGATTTTCTGTGTGGGGGGCCCAGAACACTTGGGCCTTATCACACTGAGAATTCCAGCCCTTAGCTGGCAACAGAAAATTCTGCAGGAGCCCACGTGTTTAATTTATTTACCGTATTTATTTTTTTAACAACTAAAAAAAATAGGGCTTCCCTGTATCTCCATTCCCTGGAATGGAGAAGAAAGGAAATGACATCAGGGACCCTTTTTTTTTCTTTTTTTTTAATTTCTTTCTTCACTATCTATAGTGCACAATGCAGAAAAAAAAAGCATTCTCAAAAAAACGCATCAAAAAATGTGTACAGCACAAGTGATCAGACAGTGCAGGCTTCAAGTCCCCTAAGGGGACTAGTAAAATCATTAAAAATAGAAAAGAGTATTTAAAAATATGAAAAAAAGAAAAAAAAATTCAAATCACCCCCTTTTGCCACAATGAAAATTTAACAAACACACGTATTTGGTATTGTTGTGTTCAGAAATGCACGATCTATCAAAATATAAAATAAAGTAATGCAATCAGCAAAGGGCGTAACAGTAAAAAAAAAGTAAAAATGGCAAAATTACGTTTCTTGGTTGCCGCAACATTGAATAAAATGCAATAACAGGCAATTAAAAGAGCGCATCCACCCAAAAATGATATCATTAGAAACATCAGCTCAAGCCGCAAAAAATAAGCCGTCACACACAGGGCCGTATTTGGAGTTCCTGCCACCCTAGGCACTTTCAGCGGTCGCGAACCCCTTTCACCTCCGCCCCACTTATCAGTCAGGCTAAGGGGTGCTTCAGACTAAGAAAGATTGCTAGGGAGATCGCTGATGCCTCACAGTTTATGTGATGTAACAGCGACCTCTCCAGCGATCTTGTTATGTGTGAAATGTAGCAGCGATCAGGCCCTTGCAGAGAGATCATTACAAATCATTGTGGACCATTTTCTGGTTGTCGCGCTCCCGCTGGGCAGCATGCATTGGTGTGTTTGACGGGGACAACGACCAAGAACCTCAATACTACGCCCTAGAGTAACAGGGTCCCAACGACCACCGTATCATTCCGGATCGTTGCTGCGTCTCTGGTGAGATCTGACTGTTTGACATCTCACCAGCGACCACGTAGCAACGCACGAGCGATCCCTACCAGGTCGTATCATTGTCGGGATCGCTGGTACGTTGCTAAGTGTAACGGGACCCTAAGCATATATGCACACAGCATTTTACACTGTGTTCCAAATTATTATGCAAATGTTCTTTTTCTGATTTTTCTAAATGGTCGGTGCAAATGACAGTCAGTGTAATAAAAGTCATCACCCGTTAGAGTATACATCAAATTTTATTGAAGAAATCTCCCTATGATAACAGTATAATTTTCAAAATTAAAAAAACTATAAAAGCACTGTTCCAAATTATTAGGCACAGTAGAGTTTCTAAACATTTGATATGTTTGAAAGAACTGAAAATGCTCATTTGTTGAATTTGCAGCATTAGGAGGTCACATTCACTGAAATAAAAAGCTATTTAACTCCAAAACATCCTAACAGGCCAAGTTACATGTTAACATAGGAACCCTTCTTTGATATCACATTCACAATTCTTGCATCCATTGATATTGTGAGTTTCTGGAGAGTTTCTGCTTATATTTCTTTGGATGATGTCAGAATAGCCTCCCAGAGCTGCTGTTTGATGTGAACTGCCTCCCACCCTCATAGATCTTTTGCTTGATTATACTCCTAAGGTTCTCTATAGGGTTGAGGTCAGGGGAAGATGGTGGCTGCACTATGAGTTTATCTCCTTTTATGCCCATAGCAGCCAATGGCACAGAGGTATTCTTTGCAGCATGATATATAAAGAAAGAGGCAGCACTCACCAGTATTGTGCAGCAGTGGTCTCTTTAATCCAGAGTGTTTAAGCATTCATGACAGGGTGCAGGGAGGTGACCACGGAGGGCGGACGACGCCGGTTCGAAAAAATTGCTTCTACGGGTCCGGTGTGAAGCAATTTTTTGCGAAACAGCATCGTCGTCTGCCCTCTGTGGTCACCTCCCTGCACCCTGTCATGAATCCTTAAACACGCTGGATTAAAGAGACCACTGCTGCACAATACTGGTGAGTGCTGCCTCTTTCTTTATATATGTATTATTGCTTGTGCTGTGGATTAGCACCACCAAGGGAAGAACCTGCCTATAGGGCAATCCGCTCGGAGCATGACGGTTGATATTGCCACTTAGTGCCCTGAAGCCTCACTACTTGATATTCTTTGTAGCATGAGATGGTGCAAGCCTTTGAAGGATCCTACACCTTGAGGTTCGAGGGACTCCAGAGGCACCAGCAGCTTCAAATATCTGTTTGTTGGTTTGTAAGGCCTTTTTAGCAGCTGCTCTCTTAATCTGATGAACTTGCCTGGCAGAAACCTTCCTCATTCTGCCTTTATCTGCACGAACACATCTGTGCTCAGAATCAGCCACAAATCTCTTCACAATACGATGATCACGCTTAAGTTTTCGTGCAATATCAAATGTTTTCATCCCTTGTCCAAGGCATTGCACTATTTGTTGCTGTTCAGCAGCAGAGACATCCTTTTTCTTTCCCATGTTACTTGAAAACTGTGGCCTGCATAATATTGTGGAACATACAGTTTTCCATTTATTGGGCTCACCTGCCAAACGAATTATCACAGATATCTGAGATTGATTTCAATGATCCAAACAACCTGAGACACAATACCATCAATGGGTTTCATTGAAGAAAAAAAAAAATAAAACCCTATGACACTTAAAACCAATTTGCATAATAATTTGGAACACAGTGTATTTTTCAGGCAGATCCGCTCAGTTTTTCGCCTGAAAAAGAAACAGAACAATGCTAAAAGGAATGAACTCCTGCGCGGCAATGTAAGAACGGATTGCTGATCATAATGTTCAGTCTTTTAAGGTGTGCCTTTTTAACTGTGTGTCCTATCTTATATTTGAATTCCAGCACTCAGGGGGTTCACAGATGTCAATGATCGTAGCCTTCAGATAGTAGTTAAGAGACCTCCATACACACGAGACTAAAGGTGGCTAAACCTGCGAGGACAGTCTAATGTATATGGGGGCTCTAAATGATGATTGGTCGAGGGAAATAAGGATCCAGCATGTCCGATTGTAAGCTGTAGATCCTTTTATCCTCTAAGTGATAAGCTACAGCCAGAGACGTCTAAGGGGCCCGTCACACGGTGCCACCTCGCCGGAGATGTCGGCGGCGACTGGCAGGAGTGTGCACGCTTTTGTCGCCCCGCCAGCGTCGCCGCCCCCATTTACACGGGGAGACACCTCCGGCGATGCACCGGCGAGCTGACAGGTGGCATCGCCGCCGGGGTGTCTCAAAACCCCAGCGCCGATGCAGTACAATAGGAGTCTATGGCTCCCATCGCCTTTCAAGTCGCCAGCGGCCGTTTACATGGGGCGATGTGTACACATCTCCCCAGATCGGCCGCCTGGTTTCAGAGCACTGCTCTGAAACCAGGCAACCAGTAAAAGGCGATGCAGGGGCAACATCGGTGCCATCGGTGCAGGGGCGTGGCCTATCGGCACCGATGTTGCCCCTGCATCGCCTAAAAAAAAAAATCAGCGGTACCGTCGCCACGTGTGACGGTACATTAAGACCCCTTTCACATCAGTGGCTCTGTCTGGGTCCAGCAGATTTACCGCATCTGACGCCTAACGGCCGACTTGCGCTACACTTATGGCAAGCTCCCATGCATTCTCTATGGGGCTTGCGGCAATTGCGGTTTTGCCACAGTCCGGCAAATCAGGCAGTTGCAGCTGCAAAAACCCCCCATGGTTAGCAGGGTTTTTTTTTTTTTTTTTTTTTTTTGCTGTGAACGCTGGCTGAGTGAGCCATGACCGTGACAAGGGTCATGCTGTCATGACAATCCATCAGCAACCCGCAATCACGTCACAGAGCCGTCAATGGGCATTAGGAATAGTATGACCCTCGCCAGTGAGTGTTAGATTGCGCTTTCAGAGTTTGACAGCATGATCTAATGGTTTAACAGGCACAAGTAGATCTCCACTCTGCCTGTGCCTATTAGCTGCATGTGTCAGCTGATCAGATCACATGTGCACTGAAAGATGTGGGCTGACGTGTTGGAGAGGGACACGATCTATAAGAGTGTCGTGCTGATGCATTGAGTGCTTGTGATGCAACTTCTTACTTCCGGCCAGTCAGGAGTTACTGTACAAGCACAAAATAGCACCACGGGATTGGAGTGAGCTTGGTAAGGTATGAAAATGTCAGGAGTATAAGAACAGGGGGCAGGGGGCTTACATTTAAAACATCACTATAGTGGTGAAAAACCCAAAAGATTGGAGTGATGCTTTAACCAGGAGGACTCCAAACACATAGGATCATTGGTTGCTCCCACTGAGATATGTCAGTTTGGACAACGATTTCTAAATATGGCTGGCCGGTTTTTAATATGTGTTGAAAAAATCTGCACCTGTAGAACTGGCAATGTGGATCCAGTATTTAAAGGAATGGGAGATGGAATAAGAAAAATCCCTCTCAACATTCACTTGCCCTATTCCGCATTCACACAGACATATTTTGGTCAGTGTAACATTTTCCCTGTTTATGGTTCACTCCTACTCTTGGCAAAAAATTTTTGTTTTAAACATTACATTTTTATTAATGATTTCAAAGTACAGATTTCAAACAAAAAATCAGGACCAACAGGAACCAAGAAGCAAATAACAAAGGAAAGGATGGTATGAGGGGAAGGGAGGGGGGAAGGAAGAGGGGGGGCGGGGGAAAGAGGGAGGGGGGAGAGTACATCCTGCCATAAACATTTTTTTTATAAACAGTCTGATTGAGTAATACCTGCATGAGCAAAGTCAATAATGGGTGCTCTGGTCTGTTCTTGGGAGCTCAAAAATCACCATTGAGGGACAGGATGAGCAGAAGGGTGAGAGGCCCAAATTTCCAACTTTGCAAAGTTATCACGTTTGCAGGGTTTATCCAGAGCTAAGTGATATTCTTGCCGGAAAATTAAATTCGTCTGATCAATGACCTCCCGTATAGAGGGGGGGGATGTGTGATTTCCATTTTTTAGCAAGGCAGAGTTGCTGCTATCAATATGTACGCCACCGTGCCTTTAAGGTTTGGTGGGTAACAGTCCATAACGATGTTCAAAACTGCCAAGCTCGGGGAACAAATTCCCCGAATCCCTGTGACAGAGCGGATCAAGCCATCTACCAGTGACCCGATGAATAAATGTGGTATAATAATAGTAAGCGCTGAGAGCTAAAACAGGATACACAATGCTCTTAAATATATTACCTTTGAGTTTTATTCATTCAACAAATAAAAGCCCTCCTGCCACAACGCGTTTCGACGCTGACTGCGTCTTCCTCAAATGGACCAGGATTTTCACTCACCTTTACTAGTCGTGCCTTATCCGCACAACTAGATTGTGGATATGTGGTGAGTGAAGGTTTGTATTCACTGATCTTCTGATCTTTGGTGTTCCCCTTCAACGTTTTTAATATAAGATTCCTGCCTTCTCCTTAGCTGGCTCGCGTGAAGGATCATGTGCCGATTTTAAGGATGGATAAATGTAGCCAGGTCCTGCTCCGGAGCAGCTCACAACACCACGCTCCCCGAAGGGAGATTGTAGATAAGCCGATGAATAAATGTGGTATAATAAAAGTAAGCGCTGAGAGCTAAAACAGGATACACAATGCTCTTAAATATATTACCTTTGAGTTTTATTCATTCAACAAATAAAAGCCCTCCTGCCACAACGCGTTTCGACGCTGACTGCGTCTTTCTCAAGTGGATCTACCAGTGACCAGAAGGGTACAATCTTCGGACATGTCCACTACATGAGGGGTAGAGAACCCATCTTTCCACATTGCCTCCAACATAGTGGCAAAAGGTCTAGATTAAATTTAGACAGTCTAGTGGGAGGCACATACCATCGCATGTGTATATTTTTCACATTTTTGAGATGATTGCCAGCTTTCCAATCTTCTCTGGAAGCGGAGAAATTTAAGTCAGACTCCCATCTCGTCATGTATGGAAGTTTAGAGGGCACTTGGTGCAGAATCAGATCTCGATATAGACCTGCAAAATTAGTTTTTTAATGTCTTCACAAATGCAAAAATTGGAACACTCTTATCAAAGCCTGATCAGTCTCATTAGAATAATTGGCCTGTTTTTCTCGTTTGTGAGAATAATCTGCGTGTGTGAATGAGGCGTAACTAAGAGCTCTGAATGCATTGAGGACAATGGCTGCTCTCCAAGGGTGAGGAAAATAGTGTCACAAGAAGGGGTTTAAAGGGAACCTGTCAGCTTGTTTAGACCCCCTAACCTATTTCTACCTGTCCCTGCACCTTCCTAACACACCCCTAACCATCCTTGTCTGACCTAAAACTGTCCTATAATGTTTGTAAAAAATTACTTTGATACTTACATGACCGTATGATAATTAGTCTTCTAGACTGCATATGTAGTCACACTGGGCAGTCTGCATAGCTGCATTCTCTCCCCTTGATGCTGGCATAACGCCCCGGCGGGCGAAATCATTAAAAATTCCTATTCCTCCTTCTGGGTATGGCACGCTGCCGCCGCATCAGTTCCTGTCTGGTGCATTCTGGGGGATTATCGGGTATATGGGCCAGCTTCGGAATGCGGAATGGTTAGGGATATGTTAGGAAGGTGCAGGGATAGTTAGTGATAGGTTTGGGGGTAAAAACGAGCTGGTGAGTAAGTGATCAGCTGTTAGGATTGGCAAAAAGAGAAAGTAACTAAATGTGTGTGTGTGTGGACTTACTTCAGAAACCCTTTGAACTTACTCAAAGGCACAGTAAGTTTTTTAAATAGTTCTTGAAACAGAAATCGAGTGTAAACTCCAAATCCTCCTCAAACGCACAAAATTCCTCAAACAATTTAAGTTTCTGCTTAAAAAACTCAGTAAATAGATGCAGGTTTGATTCAAAGCAATCACACCATAAATGTGGTGTAAATCATTTTGAAAAGTCGCACATTTATTTCACAACTTGAAGTAGAAAAAAAAATGCTACTTTTGATGTTTTCACAACAGATTTGCCTAATTCTGCCAAAGCTGGGTGGACAGCGGGTGATAGGGGCGCCACTGCTTATATAATGTATGACCTGTGACATTCCTTATGGCATAAATTTTACTCCAGTACCTGCCTGGTGTTTGATTTTTGGAGAGTCGTAGGACACTTATCCTATTGCTCAAAAAGGACCTTGATTTAAACATACCCTAAAGGTACATATACTAGCAAAGTGTCACGGAGACATCATGAGACGTCAGCAGTGGGGAGAGGGATTAGGAGGCACGGGACTAGTGACATGCCTCCTAATCTCCCTCCCCACTGCTGACATCTTATGATGTCTCTGTGACACTTTGATAATAAAGACTGAAGATCATCTCAAGAATGAGTGCCTCATCTTTTTTCCATAGGCTTATTTCACACTGGCATTTTTTTGGGCATTGGTCATTAGTGTAAATCCAGCTGAAACTGGATGCACACGCATTCACTGACTTTCAATACGGCTGCAGGCACTTGCAGGTGCATCCAGTTCTTCCCGTTTGCCCCTGATCTGGGTGTCGCTGATTTTTACACTGAGACCTAAACCACATTTTTTTGTTGTAATTTTGGTGCCCTTGACAAAAACCAGGAACACACAGATCAGGGCCACTCTGGGTTGAATTAAAATGTGTAACTATTTTATGGCATTGCTTCACCATTAGGGTATTATGAATGTCTAAAGAATTTCTTTATTGGTAGATGATGCAATGTTCATAGAACCTTTTGTGTAATAATTAATAATAAAAATATCTTAAAAAAAAAAAAAAAAAATGTGTAACAATGTTTTTGGTCTGCGCGCATGTCCAGAATGCAGTTCTAAATAGGGGTGTGTCATTCGTTCCTGATTCTGGTGAAAATAGGTATGCAGCCAGAAGCAACTGTCTGTCCCGCACCGGTATCACTGATCCATGAGACACATCAATAATACTGGTGCGGGTGCATCAGTTTTTACAATTCCAGGGAAATACGGGGGTATGTAGGTAAAACCTGCATCCCCACAGATTCATAAAAATGCCATTGTAAAACCAGCATTGCTGTACAAGGACTGTTTGCTTCACGAATGAAAGCACCACCTGATCTACACCCCAGTGAGTCCGTGATTATCGTCTCGCAGGTGACTAAACAGAGAGCGGTGCCTGACTTCTCTAATACTTGATTTGTACATGTACTAGCCCAACGAGTACGAGTCAATGATATACCAAGTCAAAACTCTTAAGGCCCTGTCTCACATAAAGACGCATCAGCGATCCCGCTAACGATGTGTAGGGATCGCTGGTGCGTCGTTTTCACATCGCTGGTAAGATGTTAAACAGGCATCTTACCAGCTGTGTGAAAAACAACTTTAGCAACGATCCAGAGTATACCGAGGTCGTTGTGAATTTTCTCTCCATGGGCGTTGCATTGAGATCGTTGCTCATTATCTCTGTCAAACACAACGATGTAGCGCTCCCAGCAGGAGCGCAACGATGCAGGAATGACCCAGAGCAGTGTGTAACGATCAACAATCTCACAGCAGGGGCAAGATCGTTGGTGCGTGTCACACAGAACGACATAGTTAGCGGGATCACTGTTGCGTCACGAAATCTGTGACGTTACAACGATCTCGTTAGTGATCTCCTTGTGTGAGACAGGGCCCTTACACATGGACCGATATAATGACTGTCCCAATGAATTGTATCATTACTCTGTCAATACAGCATGCACATTGCCAGTATCACATTCTCTCATTACACAAATGTGCTGGCAACAACAATGCAATGTAGGCAGCATGCTTACCTGGATCAATAAAAATAAGCATTTTTACAGCAACATTTTGGGCTAATTAACGGTTTATCTGAAATGATTTTAAAGGGGTGCTAGAACTTTCACTTCTATATCAGGTCAGTGGGGCTGGTGACGTCACCTCTCCTTATACCTGCCATGTGTGATCGGCAGTTGTGCACGATGACTGCCACGTGCCATTATCCAAGTACCTGCCGACGACAGATGTCACAGCGAAAGTGAGCGTAGCTGGAATATCTCTTTCATGTGGCTTAAACCAATTAACTATACACACTGATAACAAACCAGAGTAGACTGTTAGGGCAATTTACTTTATTGCAACCAGGAAAAACTTACATGAGAGTTAGATTCCGACGGCCATGCCTGCTCCAGATTGAGCAGTGATCTCTAAAGTAGGTTGTTGTGAAAGACAGTTTTACAGAAAGAATAGATATGCATGCTGGGACATAGAGAAGGTATTGCTAACTATTTCTTCTTTTCAAGTGAATAAACTATATATAACACTGTCCCAGGGGAAAAAATAATTAACCTGTGAATGCAAAATATGCAAACAACATTCCTCCAAACCAGGCATGGTTGGATCATGGTGCATTCTGAACACAACTACAAATGAAAGCTATTTTTTTTTTTAATTTCATAAATTTTAAAATGCTTGAAAATGATCTGGTGGGTGAAGACCTCGAAGGGAAAAAAAAATCACACCACCCTGACTGCAAGAATACACAGGGTCAGCTCACTCCAAGCAAAGAACTGCAAAGCCCGATGCTTGGAATGAAGGAAAGACGCAATTCCAGACCTAATTACATCAATTATTTTGTGTAGTAAGTGTCCTTTATAATCCCACATAATGCTAAAAAAGGCAAGAACGTTTTGAACTGACAATGGAAAAAGTCCTAGCTATTATTTTGTCTGTGAAATTGATAATAAGAATCGGTTCAGTGTGAGGTCAGTTTTCACAGGAAAGCAATAGCACAAGATGAAAATGAAGAAGGGAGGTAAATGCACAAGGATAAGATAAGAGTCTGTACTGGAGGACAAGTCTAGAACACAAGATAGGACAGGCTTGCAGGGAAAGGTCAAGGTGCACAAAATACAGTAGATATACTTGCAGAACACAATGGAACTGACAACACTAGAAGGTTAAACACTTCTGCTAATTTTTTTGTCAACATTTTTGGTTGTTTTGGTAATTTTTTTTTGTTACTTTTTGTTTTCTCTTCATTATATTTTATAAGCTTTTATTTAAATGACAGAGATGGAACAAGAATCAGCAGCATGAGAAATCAGGCAGGGTTTGTAGACCTCTGTCCAGAGCTGGTCTAGCATGGCCTTTGACTACACTTTATAGCCATTAGTGTGATTTTAACACTATTCGTGCTTAGGGGTCCTGCAATGCACTGCACTTACAGCGGTGCCCCACCGCATCTGAAGGTGTCAAAAGGAACCTAATCTAGCATGTGACTTTACAATATTTAAGTGCTGATATTACATGACAGGCACTGCTTGCAACTGGGGGCAAGGGGATAAACTGCCTTCTTGCCTGGACAGACCACCATTACATACAGCAATCTCCATGCCCCCAACCTCAACAGTGCTATCTTCATTATAAAGCCTCTTGATCCCATCATAGAAGTCATCAACTTCCATCTGCTCCACTTTCCTCTTAGCGGAGGCCTGCTTGCACGCTACAGGAGCTGCTAGTCGCTGGTAGAAGAAAGTTGCTCCCTTCGTAAGAGATCCTGGTGTGCTCTTGCCCTTCTGATGGACTCTGGGGCCTGGGACAGGGGAGGGACGGAATTGGTACTCTCCTCTGTTGCAGGTCAACAGTGTCCGCTTGAGGGGACTGTAGACATATACAGCATTGGGAGGCAAGGAAGCCTGCAGAGGAGAAAGGTGCCGTGACGCTTCTTCCCGACAGAGAAACAGCTGGGTGCTATCCATCTAGAAGAAATCAGATTACACGTATGAGCAGTGGTACATCACCTGAGGCGTGCTGTCAATATAAAGTAGAGACTAACACAATTATTTCTATGGTATGTCGCTTAAAAGGGAAGCAATGATCAGAAAATTACTTAACATTTTCATCAGCTTTTTGTTTTACATGTATTTAAAAAAAAAAAAGCACTCCATAAAATGTTCATTGGGCTCTCCCCACTACAATAATGCCAAACATATGGCCGCTTACTGCAGTTTAGGCACAAAGGGGACTCAGAAAGAGGGGAACATTTAGATTTCGGAGTGCAGAATTAACTGAATTTTATTTGGGGGTGGGAACCATCTATACAGTGAATCACAATGAACCTGAGTGGGGGTTGCTTTTGTGCGAGATAAGTTAGGGGTTTTATTTGTAACATTTTCAGGTAAATAACATTTTTTGATCGCTTGCAGGATCAGGTTGGGATCACTCACTCACATTCTTATGTTCTACACTTACGTCAGGGTTTCCATGTAAATCCCCCATAAATGTGACTCAGACTGAGCCACTCACTATATTGAGGCAGACGGTGACACTTTGGATTCCGTTTGACGTCTGTTCCGGTGCTATCCTCCTTTTTAGGTGTGCACAGAACTGTGGTCATTCATACTTGTGCACTAACAAGACACCTAAAATGATGGGACATTGCAAAAATAGAGAACAGATGGAGTCTGTAGTGTCTCCATCATCCTCATAAGGTTACGTCCAGCCAATACGCAGCAGAACCTTAGGCGTTTCTAGCTTTCCTGAACTTTTCATAGGTATGCTGCGCATTCCCTGCGGATTTGGAGCGTTTTTTACTGCATTCTTGCGGTGTTTTGCCAAAAAGGCAAAAAGAACGGACATCCTCATTCTTTCAAATCCGCAGCAAAACATGGGGTGTTTAATTTTTGTTTGGTGAAAAAAGTGTAATGTGTGTGGGCAGATAATCCCAAAATCACGCAGGTTTTGCTTGAAACCAAAAACGCAGGAAAGGATTAGCCTAGATTTACATAAAACCATGACAAAACCTGACCCTAACTCTGCACCAAAAAAGCTGTGTAAACATAGCCTTATAGTGAATGGTTCAGTCAGGGATTTTGTCTGAATTGTGGTTTCTAGGATTTACTTGGAAACCCTGACATAGGTGCTCAGCGGAGAGCGCAAGGTTAATGTGAATCGAGCCTTATTCTAATTTTTGGGAGGTAAAATGAACAAATAAGACAGCAGTACAGGAATATTTCTTATTTTTATTTTAGCGCGGCTCACTGTGCGGTCTTCGGGTCAATGCGAGTAAAAATGCTTTTTTAACATAAACAGATCTTTCCTGAGAGCTGTAACGTTTATTTTTTGCATGACAGGTTGGAGATTTTTGTTGGTACCATTTTGCGGTATATAACATTTTCATAGCTTTTTATTCAGATTTTTCAGATGCAGATTTCAAATAGCAATTCACATTGTTTTAATTAAATTGTTCTTTGCACAGTTCACTTTGTGGTAAAACTGATAAAACCGATGTATTCTTTGGGTTAGTATGTTTTATATTGGCTTTTTATGCTTTGCCGCTTTTACACCCTAAAAATTTCATTTTATAAACATTGCCATATTCTGAGAGCTGTAAAGGTACTGTCACAGGTGGCAATATTGCTAGGCAATTTCACTGGCAATTTGCTGGTTGCAGTGAAATCATGGACACATTGTTCCATTTTGTTGCCGTGTACAAATGGAGCAATGTGTCCATGATTTCACTGCAACCAGCAAATTGCCAGTGAAATTGCCTGGCAATATTGCCGCGTGTGACGGTACCGTAACTTATTTATTTTTTCTCCAAATAAGCCGCTTGCTTCTTGCGGGATGGTATGGCATTTTCATTCATATCAATTTAACATATGACTTTTTATGCACTTTTGTGTTTAAGATTGATAAAGAAGCAACATTTTTGGTGTGTTTTTTATTACATTTTTTAATATTATTCACGGTATACAGTCATGGCCACAAGTTTTGAGAATGACACCAAAATTATATTTTCACATGATCTGCTGCTCTCTGGTTTTTATGTGTTTGTCTGATGTTTATATCACATACAGAAATATAATTGCAATCATATTATGAGTACCAAAAGGTTATATTGACAGTTAGAATGATTAATGCAGCAAGTCAATATTTGCAGTGTTGACCCTTCTTCTTCAGGACCTCTGCAATTCTCCCTGGCATGCTCTCAATCAACTTCTGGACCAAATCCTGACTGATAGCCGTCCATTCTTGTATAATCAATGCTTGCATTTTGGCAGAATTTGTTGGTTTTTGTTTGACCACCCGTGTCTTGATGATTGACCACAAGTTCTCAATGGGATTAAGATCTGGGGAGTTTCCAGGCCATGGACCCAAAATCTCTTATGTTTTGTGCCCTGAGCCATTTAGTTATCACCTTTGCTTTATGGCAAGGTGCTCCATCATGCTGGAAAAGGCATTGTTGGGCGCCAAAAAGCTCTTGGACGGTTGGGAGAAGTTGCTCTTGGAGGACATTCTGGTACCATTCTTTATTCATGGCTGTGTTTTTAGGCAAGACTGTGAGTGAGCCAATTCCCTTGGCTGAGAAGCAACCCCACACATGAATGGTTTCAGGATGCTTTACAGTTGGCATGAGACAAGACTGGTGGTAGCGCTCACCTCTTCTTCTCCGAATAAGCTGTTTTCCAGATGTCCCAAACAATCAAAAAGGGGATTCATCAGAGAAAATGACTTTACCCAGTCCTCAGCAGTCCACTCCCTATACCTTTTGCAGAATATCAGTCGGTCCCTGATGTTTTTTCTGGAGAGAAGTGGCTTCTTTGCTGCCCTCCTTGAAAACAGGCCTTGCTCAAAGAGTCTCCGCCTCACAGTGCGTGCAGAAGCACTCACACCAGCCTGCTGCCATTCCTGAGCAAGCTCGGCACTGCTGGTAGTCCGATCCCGCAGCTGAAACAGTTTTAAGATACGGTCCTGGCGCTTGCTGGTCTTTCTTGGCGCCCTGGAGCCTTTTTGACAACAATGGAAGCTCTCACCTTAAAGTTCTGATGATGCGATAGATTGTTGACTGAGGTGCAATCTTTGTAGCTGCGATACTCTTCCCTGTTAGGCCATTTTTGTGCAGTGCAATGATGGCTGCACGTGTTTCTTTAGAGATAACCATGGTTAACTGAAGAGAAACAATGATACCAAGCACCAGCCTCCTTTTAAAGTGTCCAGTGGTGTCATTCTTACTTAATCATGACTGACTGATTGCCAACCCTGTCCTGATCAACACCCACACCTGTGTTAATGGAACAATTACTAAAACGATGTTAGCTGCTCCTTTTAAGGAAGGACTGTAATGATGTTGAAATGTGTTTTGGGGGTTAAAGTTCATTTTCTAGGCAAATATTTATGACATTCTGGAGTATAAGCAAATTGCCATTAGAAAAACTGAAGCAGTAGACTTTGTAAAAATTAATATTTGTATCATTCTCAAAACTTTTGACCATGACTGTAGAATAAATAACATTACAGTTTTATAGATTGGCTCGTTCAGCACCCGGCGATATTCATGGAGTACTTTTTTGTTTATTTATACTCTAACGCAAACACTTCATTTTTAATGGAGATTCGATTTTCATGATTTTAGCGCGTTTTTCACTTTGTTACACATATTACTTCTCTTTGTTTACCTATAGCATTTGGTCCCACTGTAGGACATGTATATTTTGTAGTTTGATCACTGGTCTCATGCATTGCTGTACTATGGGCTGTGTTTGTTAGACCTTGCTCATAGCAAGATCTAACAGATGACCTTTGGGGACCATAGCAATGTGCGGCACCCACAATTATGGCTGCATGGGGCCAATCCTGCCGCAGGGGGTCTTTTAACCCCCTTTAACCTCTTAAGGTACTGCGGGTTGCGATTGACTGCGGTATTTAAAAGATTAATTGTCGACGATCGGTTCTAAAACTAGTCCCACACGTATCAGCTGTTATGTACAGCTGTCACCCAAAGGATCCACTTAGGGCCCATTAAAGGTCGAAGTTTTAAAGCATATTGGCTATTGTTAGGGGTTAAAAGCTGCTGCCACTAAAAGGAGCTTAGTGTATACTGGTATTATTTAGCACAATCTATTCAAGTCTACAATTAGTTCTAACTTCTTTGAAGTGACAACAGGACTTACATCAAGCAAAATTGCATTCCAAGATGGCCAACTATTACCCATTTCGTAGATTGTATCACATCTATTCAAGTGAGCTGAGCCCAGGACCCAGACCGTGCTGCTTACCTGTGCAGATTGAAGCAGTTTGATAGTAAGAGAAAGCCAATCAGGAAGCAGTTTTTCCATGTCTAGGCTGAGAACAGCCAGTGCCAATATGGAGCCCTTGAACTGCAGAAGCTGGTGAGCGGCTATGCACTGTAGGAGCTGGCGGGTCAGCAGAGCCACGTGCTGTGACGGGGTCACCTCAGGCATATTGTCTAACAATTGCTGGTTGGTCGTCAGAAGCATGGCATGGAACTGGGGAAACATGAGAAGACAAGATGGTAACTGATAACATTCAGAAATATCAAGATGTATTTTGTTGCATATTTTATATAAAATGGTGCCAATTTAGTCACATATCCAAACATATCCATAAACAAACCATTATTTTTAATCAATAAGGCAAAACATATTTTTTAGAATTGCTTATGTTGCAAGAATATCAAATTCCTTTAAAAAATATACATATGTACATCTTTGGAGGCAATTACAATGGGGAAAAAAAGTCGGCCACCAATTGTGCAAGTTCTCCCATTTAAAAAGATGGAAGAGGCCTGTAATTGACATCATACCTCAACTATGAGAGACAAAATGGGGAAAACAAATCCCGAAAATCACATTGTCCGATTTGGAAAGATATATTTTTTAAAATTTTGGTGGAAAATAAGTACCGTATATACTCGTGTATAAGCCGACCCGTGTATAAGCCGACCCCCCTACTTTTGCCCCCAAAATCTGGGAAAACCTATTGACTCGTGTATAAGCCGAGGGTGGACCCCAGCACAGGTATACAGCCCCCAGCAGTGTGGTATACAGGCCCGCGCAGTGGTATACAGGCCTCCCCAGTGGTAGTATACAGCCCCCAGAAGTGTGGTATACAGCAGCCTCCCCAGTGGTACATACAGGCCCCAGCAGTGTTACAGCAGCCTCCCCAGTGGTATATACAGCAGCAGCCCCAGTGGTAGTATACAGCAGCCCCAGAGATATATACAGCAGCCCCAGTGGTAGTATACAGCAGCCCCAGAGGTATGTACAGCAGCCTCCCCAGTGGTATATACAGCAGCCTCCCCAGTGGTATATACAGCAGCAGCCCCAGTGGTAGTATACAGCAGCCCCAGAGATATATACAGCAGCCCCAGAGGTATATACAGCAGCCTCCCCAGTGGTATATACAGCAGCAGCCCCAGTGGTAGTATACAGCAGCCCCAGTGGTAGTATACAGAAGCCCCAGAGGTATATACAGCAGCCTCCCCAGTGGTATATACAGCAGCAGCCCCAGTGGTAGTATACAGCAGCCCCAGAGATATATACAGCAGCCCAAGTGGTAGTATACAGAAGCCCCAGAGGTAGTATACAGCAGCCCCAGTAGTAGTATACAGCAGCCTCAGTGGTATATACAGCAGCAGCCCCAGTAGTAGTATACAGCAGCCCCAGTAGTAGTATACAGCAGCAGCCCCAGTAGTAGTATACAGCAGCAGCCCCAGTGGTAGTATACAGCAGCAGCCCCAGGGGGTATATACAGCAGCAGCCCCAGTAGTAGTATACAGAAGCCCCAGTAGTAGTATACAGCAGCCCCAGTAGTAGTATACAGCAGCAGCCCCAGTGGTAGTATACAGCAGCAGCCCCAGGGGGTATCATACAGCAGCAGCCCCAGGGGGTATATACAGCAGCAGCCCCAGGGGGTATATACAGCAGCAGCCCCAGGGGGGTATATACAGCAGCAGCCCCAGGGGGTATATACAGAAGCAGCCCCAGGGGGTATATACAGCAGCAGCCCCAGGGGGTATATACAGCAGCAGCCCCAGGGGTATACAGACCCCCCCCCCCCCCATTAGTATACAGGGGCCCCAGCTGTATACAGCAGCCCCAGCTGTATACAGCCCCCCCGTGGTATCCAGGGCCCCCCTTGCTGCACCTGTAAAGGAAGATGTCAGTATACTTATCGCTGCTGCCGCCGCCGCTCCGCTTCTCGGTCACCGCGCTGCTCCGGCCGGGTCTTCATGCTTCCTGTTCCTTCTCCGACGCTCGAACAATGACGTCATTTCCTGAGCGCCGGAGAAGGAACAGGAAGCATGAAGACCCGGCCGGAGCAGCGCGGTGACCGAGAAGCGGAGCGGCGGCGGCGGCAGCAGCGATAAGTATACCGACATCTTCCTTTACAGGTGCAGCAAGGGGGGACCTGGATACCACGGGGGGGCTGTATATACGGTGGGGGGGGGAGACCACGGGGGGGGGGGGGGCTGTTATACATACATAGGTACCGTATATACCCGTGTATAAGCCGAGGGGGGACTTTTCAGCACATTTTATGTGCTGAAAAACTCGGCTTATACACGAGTATATACGGTATTTGGTTTGATCAGATGAGCATGTTATACGGACGTGTGCACCACAGAGAACGCATGTATCCATTATAGCCAGTGTGCCAAGCTCAGCTGCTGAGCATGCAAAGACAGAGACCTAACAAACCAGTAAGTCCAACGTCAGGAAGAGGTTAAACTTGATACAAAAGGTTTACTTTACTGTGGATTGCAGTAAAAGAAGTATTTCCATGCTGTTTGCACATGATGAATTACCTGGGGTATAGGCCTTTCCAACATTCATTACACTATAGGCTTTCATTTACAATATTACTAATAAGACTGTTACTTAAAATATAATTACAATGTGAAGGAAATCCAAAGGTGTAGCCGTATGAAGGTCCCAGTTCAGCTTGTCCAGAATAATCCTTTCCATCCTGAGAATCTCAGCTGAAGAGCAGCCACAGGAACTTTCTTGAATCAAGACGCTAAGGACTGGAATCTGCTACAGGGGACACAATTCACAATGCTGTTAGAAGAACAAGTCCCTCTCCGATTGACCCCAAATCATTTTCAGTGGGAAAAGGAGACAAATGAAAAACTTGTGATCCGCCTCACACCTTCTAGCCGTCAACATCTCGCTTCAGAAGACAGTGCCTCCTTATAGATTAACTTGTGGGGCAGGTGAACTGTAATATGAAATGTATGGCCAGCTGACACCTTTGTGAAATCTCAGTGGCTCATGTCCAGCTGTCCTACAGGGATATTTAGTCCAGTGTGACACTATAATTTCCCTAGGGATCAATAAATTGTATTATATCGTACATAGAAATCAGAAACATGTTGATAACGGTGCAAATGTACTCTGGTTTGGATGTGGATTTATTTGGTGATGCTGTCAAAGGTACAATCCAAGTAAGGGAAAGTAAACTACAATTTAAGACAAGAAGGACCATAAAGAAGATTACAGCATACTTATCCTAGTGAGGCTTCAAAGAAAAATGATCTTTTTAGGAAAGCGGTACACTACTTTTCATGTTACCAGTACAATATGATTGCATTTTACCCAAGCAGGACAGATACTTAGAAAAGGTGAACAAATCAATTTGCAGGTCCCTGGTCCAGAGGCCTTGTTAGGCCCCTTTCACATCAGCGGTTTCAGACGGATCCAGCCGATCCGGCAGATTTACCGCATCTGCAGGGTTGGCCGCCTAACGGCCGACTTGCGGTACGCTTGCGGTAAGCCCACCTTCATCCTCTATGGGGATTGCGGCAAGTGTGGTATTGCCGTGATCCGGCAGTTGCGGTTGGTTTGCGCAACGGCAACTGCTGGATCACGGCAATACCACACATGCCGCACTTACCGCAAGGCCCATAGACAGGGGCGGACTGGCCCAGGTGCCAGGGTGGCATTTTCCCCCCGGGTCGGTGGTACAGTCCTAGTGAAGAGCCGCCCACATCAGGGAGAGCGGCTGGGTAACAGCAGCCAGCCAACCCCTGCCCATAGAGAATGAATGGGAGCTTGCCGCAAGAGTACCACAAGTCGGCCGTTAGGTGGCTAACTCGGCAGCTGCGGTAAATCTGCCGGATTGCCTGGATCCGGCCAAAAACGTTGATGTGAAAGGGGCCTTAGTATTCTATGGCTGCAGGACAGGAGCCCTGCAAGCTTTCTCCAACCTGCCTCTTCTGATTGGCCTGGCGTGACATTGTTGCAGTGTGATGCACACTTGATGTCACGCTAAGCTGGCTAATTAAAATAGCCGGAAATGGTGTCACATAGGAGATGGTTCCCATACGTCAGCCACAAAATACTGATATGGGCGCTGGGTCTGGGTCCTACTAATTGAATCACTCTACTAAGATAAATGAAGCAGAGTAACTTACTTCATCCTCCTCAACGGTTTTGGTAGCAAGGTAGAAGCAGCTGATTGCAATGCACCTTAGGTATTTTGGATGGGCCTGGCAATAAAGATAAAATAATTACCATCAATTGTTAATTATTTTTATTGCTTGAATTGAACCACTTAAACAATTCTAAGTGTATCTCAGTAGCAATATTGGACTCAAAGATTTCAAGTAAGTCTACAAGTAAAGCTTTTTGCTCATTGTATGACGCTTCTGTTACAAACATGGTCAGTATTGCACGGTCTTGGTACAGCTAGAAATATAAAATTGTAAATGATGGCAGTAGAGCCCCTGACAACATGAAGCTAGACCAGGTAACCAGGCCAGAATTCTCATGTGGTACGCCTCTTCATGAATCAAAGTGTCTGACTCCACCACACCTCCTCTTCAAGACCATGAGAAAATCACAGGTGAATCGAGAACTAGATGTTTTGTGAAGCCCATGCAAAATATTATGTTTGGGTTTTTTAGTCGGGTTCTAAAAAACCTCCCCTCCTTGCTCACTTTCAGCTACTAGATGATCACATATTCAGTATGGCCAAATGTCATTGCAAAACAACTCTCTTTTATTGTCAGCAAAAGGAAATCAGCATTTTCAACAAGGCACAGGCATGTCCAGGCATAGCTTAAAGCAGCACCAAACACCCCATTTCTTAGTTTTATGGGTCAGTGGTATCAAACAGTAAAAATATTGGGCATAACAGCAGTGACACCTGAGTTTTTAGGTACCAAGTCAAAGGGGTATTCTCAAGTTTTAACGTTATCCCCTATCTCAAGAATGGAGGTTCTGAAGAGCTCCGTTTTGAATGGAGAGGTAGTCAATCATGGACACTGAAGCTTCATTTACTTATAATGGGACTGCTGTAAATAACCAAGCACTGCGTTCGACTGGTCTTTCACATTCCGATAAGCAGTAACTGAATGGTAGTGCACAAAATCGACCACTACTCCATTGTTCTTAGGATTCTTGTGGCTCCAGTATCTGTGGCGTCCAGGCAGTCAGACCCTCAGCAATTGGAAAGTTATACCTTATCCGGCAGACAGACAAATGAAAGAGTTTCAGCTCACCACTTAGATGTCTGTATCCACTGCTCCAGAACAGGAGTAACCCAGCTAGGTTATTTAGGGAGATCCAAAGAGAAGAGAACTCTGCAGTGTGAATTGAAGACTGGCTGCCAAGATTATGCAAAACTTAAATTTAATAAACCAACAAAAACTTACAAAATTACAAAACCAAGCTCCCCCTTCCCCAAAACAGATGCGTTTTGGCGGAGTCTTAATCACGGTGTTCCCATGATTAAGGCTCCACCGAAATGTGTCTTTTTTTTGTTGGCATATTAAATTCAAGCTTTGAAAACACCTGGGATCCAGTCTTCTTTGCTCGCTGGAGAGTTCTTTTCTTTAGTTATTCGACAGATAGGGGAGACCTTACAAAACTGGGAATACCTATTTAAGCTGTAAAAGACTTTGAACTCTGTTACCTCTGACTTGTGGGACCCATATTAGTAACCCCAATTTACTGACTCGTGTACACATCACATTACAGTACAATGACTGATCAAGGAAGGATGGCAATAAATTTAAGTAGTTTTCCCAAAATACTGCTGAAGTTCCCATTCTGTGTGTCACATAATGTATTCATCTGTAGATATTTTAAAAGGAGATTACGAAGTACAGAAACATATCAGTGTCTCATGCAGTACATAGACAGTAATATGAGTGATTACCTTTACAGAGGCCAGAAAACGATCCAAAATACTTATGGCCAGAGCAAGGGTTTCTGGGTAAACATGGAACTGGTGTTTCAGTTCAGCTAACCAGTGGATCACCTCTTCCCGCTGCTGTGGAGAAATAGCTGCATCCTATAACAAGAATATGGAAAAATTGAAGAGACAAAAACGAGTGAATCCAGAACCAAGTGTTGATATCAAGTTTGATAGCATTGTCTACGGTAAGGGTTTCAGGGCAACCACTCAAATTTAATTAGTAATCATTACAAAACACACAATTTAAGTTAAAATAGTTGATATGATCTTTGTTCAGGAGTGCACTGCTTTCCTATAGTACTGCTGACAGATTGGACCGCAGACATAGTGATGCCAAGGGCCGTAACCTTACGCTTTTCCATGCAAGTAGAAGCAGCTTGGCCTCTACAGCAGAAGAGGAGCTCAATCCAGAACATCTCGCCAGTCACGCAGCCTTAGCTCACTAAGCACACCTAGCTGATCGGCCACTTCTGACTGACTGCAGTGGTGGCCTGTAGACTAGTAAATCAGTGAAAGCAATAAAATGTAAAAAAAAAAATAAATCCTGAGAATGGAGAGGATTTTTTAAAAACAAGTAAATTGCAAAGCTTGTTTTTACATGCTTGTTTTTAAAGCTTATCTGTGATGAGCTGCCGTGAACACACCTCGCGCATGCACAATGGCTGTCGCGAGGTCTGGGTGTACTGAGGTCAGTATAGCCGGATATGACACGTTTAGCGTCATAGCGGCTATACCGCCCATGTAATGTGACACACGCGGCGGCTCTCTGCTGATTAGCACGCCCATCGGGCTGCAGGCGGAGGGGAGAAGCACCAGGCAACGCCTTTTGCGACTTCTCAAAATCTGAGAAGCCGCAGCGGGTGCAGTTAATAAAGTCACTTTTATGAACTTTACAAATACACTTTTTTTTTTAGCACAAAGGGATGGCTAGAAATGTCTAAGAATGGTGCAGGGACAGGTCTTAAAGAGACAGGGGGCTAATCTTTAGGGGTCAGGTTCCCTTTAAAATTAAATTCTGATGTAATACTTATGTATATGTTTGGAAGTCTGTCAATCTACAAAAAGTTAAATACGGTACATCTTCTTTACCTGTATAATATTAAAGGAAAACTGTCACCTTGGAAAACACTAATTACCTGCAGATATTGGTTTAATTGCAGAGTGTAAGGCCTCCTTCACACTGCGTTTTTGGGGATCAGTGTCTATCCGTTTTGAAATGAATAGGCAAGGATCCGTTTTGGCCTCCCATGTATCCCTATGGGCACGGATTGGTCCAAAGTGGCCATCTGTTTGTGTCATTTTTGTCACTGATCAAGTTGTGCCAGTTTTTTTTCATGTACCCAGAATGGGAGACTACTCCGATTTTGGGCTGCTTTCAAAAAAGTCACACAAACAAATCCATAGCTGTCTGCGTCAAATAACATGGGGGTCTATGGAGACAGGTCTGAATTGCTGTACTGAGCATGCTCAGAGGCAAGATACAGCTCCTCCCAGTCCTATGTCTGCTAACTGATGACGGATCTGTTAAAAAAAAAACGGTCCGTGGACATCAGTTGGCGCAGATCAGTGCTTGTCCTTGTGGTCCTTGAAATTCAAGGATCCACACAGATGTGCAAAAAACACAGTGTGAAGGGGGCCTAACAATGCTGCCCGGCCAACTTACTGAAAGTGTGGCTACAGGGCGAAAATTAACTTATTACCTCTTGGGAGACACCAGCTGTCAGTTAGAGGGGTGTTGCTACTATACTGTGGTAGATGGCTATATGAACGCCCCGGTATCTTGACTGACAGCTGTGTTCCAGGATGTTCTTACAGTCGCTGTGCGCTGCTAACATTACAGTGACTGATGACTTATCACTCCATACTCGCCCCCATGACTGAAAGCTGGTGGCTTTGGAGAACATATACCGTACATTATTTTTCGCTCAGTAGCCCCCCTTTCACTATGTTTGCATGTAAATAGCATTTTCAAAGGAGACAAGTTCTCTTTAAAAGAATGTAGTCCAGTGACTAGTGACTAGTGACTAGTATGATGCTTTCTATGTTACCAATTGAAGATAATAACAAAGTGCATGAAAAATAGACAAGATTCAATGTGTAAAAGGAGCAGACCACACAAAAATAGATGATTATTTTTTATCCTTTAGGAGATGTGCTACTGTCTGAGACATCTGAGGGGACAGTGGTGATTGGCAGTGAACTAATCTCCTCACTCCCATTGAAATATATAGGTTTATGATGGAGTCAAAAATCATAGTGGTCAACAATTTAATGTGTATAGTCATCTAAACCTATAAAATGATGACTGTAGTTTAGATAGATCTACATTCACGTCAGAAGATCAAAGTAGAACAAATCTAAACAACTGGAAAAGCACTTCAATGTACTTGGTACAGGATAAAATGCACCATGGCCATTTAGGTTATGGGCCCATGGTGGATTAGGCAGACGGCACGGCCCATGTGTGATGATTGGCATAAGTCATGTTTACACTGCACTCAGTCATGCGATGCCCCAGTCTCTATGCATTCTATAGTCAGACACGCCATGTACGACATTCTCACACGTCCTTATGTGCTTCCCAGGCAGGAAGGAAAGCTGGCCACCTCAAGAACTAGAAAAAGTACTTACATGAAGACAATACTTATCAAATCAAGGGATTAAGTAGGAACAACTCAGACTAGTTCAAGGGAATATTGACTGGCATTGCAAAATCCGAATGATGGAGCCTCATTATATACTATTACCATTCCTAATGATGATGTTGTGCGAGTTATGGTGGTAGGAACAGTCCAGGCTGAAAGAGACAAAGGTCTCAGCTGTCCTGAGGAAACTACAAAAGTGGGATTTGTTCTGCTTTATCTACTACATTCACACATGGGAATTGTTCATTGCTCTACATTAACCATATCAATTTTTTAGCACTTAACATCAAGATGCCCCAGACAGCTTAACGCAGGCTAATGTTCAGATCAGAGGACTGGGCCATTGATCTGCCAATGTCTCCTTAGAGGGGTGTGGGTAGGCTTCAGCAGCTTTCCCTGGTGGTCCTATAGGCATTTCTGGACGTTTCCAGCCATGTCCAGGTTTCATGGTCAGTGCAGAAATCATTGGAAGGGACGAGGCAGAGACAAACCACTTGTCTCGATCAGGTTGAGGCGAGTGCTGGAGTTCAGAGCCTCCAAAAGGTGGCAGTGGTGCCGCAAATCAGGCATCACATGGTAAAGGTAGCAGTGTGCGGACTGGTATGCAGCGAATGGAAAAGAACTTATTTTTTGGTATTACTGAAACAGTGAAAAGTTTTATAAATCAATGAATAAAAAAAGCCCAACCCAACGTCATGGATCATAATGTATTATCTAGGCACCAAGGTTATGCAGGAATTGCCTAACCTTTAATTAGCCATCAGTCATGATATAATTCAGGTGCATAGCAGACAATCCCTTTATTGTGAATAATATCCTCTCATACACTCTGCTTTGTAGACCAGCTTCTCATACTAGGCCAAGTCTATGGACCAATGTGGCTAGATAAGGCAACAACCGCCTATAAACGTTACATACATATACACACCATGCATCAGTAATTCCACTATTCCTATAAACATTAGCAATGGCGGATATTTAGTTAGCATTTTTCTTTTTAAATCAAAAGTCGTAAAAGCCATCCATCCACTGCAAGCTGCACCTTTTCTATGGATGGTCCTAACTCGCCTCCCCATCAAAGGAAAGGGGGGAGATAGGAACCAGAGTTAGCTCATAATAAAGCTTTATTGGGGGGGGGCGGGATATGGGTGGATAGGGTTTTCGTTATTTTTGCCATCTCAATCCCATTTCATTTGAGGCCTGGCCGAGCACATGGAGAGGCGAGTCATTAGTTAGGGAGTAGGGACCATCCACCTTGTCGTTGTAGGATGACATTTATGTTTTTTGAACTTTTTTTTTTATCAACAAATGTTAAATACCTCACATTTTATGCATATAGCGATAGTGGGATTCATGTATTCATTAATCACAGCATGCTGACACATCGTATGTATGCGTTTGTATGTTGCAAATGTATGTAAAGTGCTATGGAATTAAAGCGCTATATAAATGAGTAAATAATATTATATTAATATTGGCTACAGTGTATTTGTGCATCTGCATATTAAAGGTGTGCGTGCCCTATTTTATTTTTTAGTGTTCGTTTTAGGCTATGCGCCCACGATCAGTACATGCTGGGTTTTGGAGGCAGAGAATGTGCGAGTGTTCTGTGCAGTAGTACACAGCGTCCATGCCCATGATCAGTAACCTGGACGCAGTGGTTTTTGCTGTCATCTCCCACCTAGAACACTTGCGCCTCCGCAAAAATAAATTGGCATGCTGCAGCTCGGGAAACGCACCCCAATGTTACTTTACCTGCTGAAAAAGAACCATAGTGAGCATGGGATTTCTATTAATCCATCCACTGTGCTTGTACTGCAGAACGCAGAGTTATGGACGCAACAAAACTACATAAAATCAAAAACGCTGCTAATCCTGATCATGGGCACTCACCCAACTAGTGTCATTTCACAACATTGATTGTTTACCGTCCAGGGTAAACAGAAATGCCAACAGAGCCCAACTGAAATGCCACACAATGCCATGTTTGTTTGTCTATGGACATGACGCTTTACAACGGTGCACAGCAACAAGCTTCAGCAACGACTGTTTGTGGTTCACACGGTGTCTGCCGCTCATTCACATGGAAAGACCGAATGTGACTAGATAAAAGCATTACACTAATGTTTACTTCACCCATCCCTTCATCACACAATGAATACAGCTAAGTACGTACTTCCTAAAAATGGCTTATATGGTAGTAAAAGGGAATCTGTCACTTTGAAAATGCTGTACAATATATGGACATAAGGCCGAGGAAGCTGACGAGGGTTACAGGGGGTAAAGTCATTATAATTTTTATTCATTGAGACACATGATGATTCAGGGCTTAGGTGGTCCTAATTAATAAATGACAGTCTATTATACAAGTGAGCATAGCATAGCTTTCATGACTGATTAGGACGCGCCCCTGGACTCTTCAGCCTAAAATAAACAGAGGTTTCAATTAAGAAAAGTGATAAAGAATTTATACTCTTTACAGGTAATGCTACCGGTCTCCATACTCCCTATTCCTTCTAAAAGATACTAATTCCCTGGCAGAATATCTGAGATTAGTTAAAACCGTTATAAATGTTATTATTTTACACCATTTTGAACATTTTAAAAAAAAATCCTAATTGATAAGATAACGCGCCAATTCAATGGTCATTTTGTTTTAGCCATTTGACATAAAGCTCACAAAGCTGACAATGATGATGCTGACAATGACCGCATTTCAGCTTTGTACCTGAAGGCTGCAGTGTCACTCTCATTCTACCAAAATCATGCCCTGGTATTAGTGATGGGTGAACCCCCTGATGCTCGGGATCGGGAGTTCACCCAGACTTTCTGTAAAGTCTGAGTTCGGGGCCAGACAAAACTCAAACTTGCGTCTGAACCCCGAGCTTGAACTTTACAGTTATGGGATAGGGCGGGGGGAATATAAAAGAAAAAATATAGTTATTAATAAACATTTCATTATGCTGACCGGTCCAGCTACGAGACCTGCCGTCTCGCTGTCTCCCGGGCTCATCTACTTCCAGGGCCGCTCATTAACTTCCGGTGATATGCACTGTACAGCTCGGCAATTTTTGGCCGGTGGCAGCAGTATTTGCGGTGACATCAGGGTTCACCCGAACTCATGGCTCAGCTATGAAGTCGATTGAACCACGACTGTCACTGTCAACCTGCTTCTCGCTCTGTATAGACGTTTGGCTGTACAGAGCGATGAAGCAGAGCTGACATTGCTCTCCTGTAAATTATGTCGGACTGAGGATTTTTTTTTCTAATAAAGATGGATTTTTTTTATTAAAAATGATGTAGCGTTTGCGATAGTTTGGATTCTCAGCGCAGATAAAGTGGACAGCTACGGGCTGCCACCCTCAGTTGCCTGGCTTTACCTTGGCCGGCAATAAAACACAGGGAAGCCCAGTAATTTTTTTAAATTATTTAAAAAAAATGAATAAAAAAAAATGCATGGGCTCCCGCTGAATTTTGATCACCAGCCAGGTAAAACCAGGCAGATGGGGGCTGGAATTCTCAGCGTGGCAAGGCCCAAGCGTTCTGGACCCACCAAGCTAAAAAACCGCAGCCGGCCCTGGAAATGGTGCATTCATCGTAGAGCCATTTCCAGGCACTTTACCTGGCTGTTCCAGGGACCCTGATGGCACGCTGGGTAATAATGGGGTTAATACCAGCTTTGTTTTTCAGCTGGTACTAAGCCCAAAATTCATGGTGTCACACCAAATTAAATATAGCCACCATGAATTTCTAGTAAGCAAGTACAAAAAAAAAAAAAAGTACAACACAGAATTTTTTTTTATTAGAAATAAAACAAAAAACACGTTTAGAGACTCCATCTTTATTAGAAAATCCTCAGTTCGATGTAGTCCACAGGGAGAGCAATGTCAGTTCTGCCTTATTGCTCTGTACAGACAACCATCTGTACAGAGCGACAATCAGGCTGATACTGACGGTCAGAGTTCAATCGAGTTCATAGCTGAGCCACAAACTCGTGTGAACCACGACGTCACCGCGAACACTGCCGACACTGACCGAATATTGTCGAGCAGTGCATATTGTCGGAAGTTAATGAGCGCCACGGAAGCGGCCGGGAGACAGCAAGACGGCATGAACACTAGGTGTTCGTACGGTGTTACAGTTCGGGTTCACCCATCACTACCTGGTATTCCCCATAACAGGCTTTCTTACGGTGTATATACATTTTCTATAATATATACAATCTATTACAATTGGTCAGACTGAGCCAATCACTGCGGTACTCGAGGAAGAGTATTTCTTATACGGATTGAATGAAAACTTCCTATTGGGACAATTCTGGCAATGAGTAAGTGAATCCTTACATGAAGGTTAGTGAAGAACAGTCTACATTAATGTATACTACATAGTAAGCAATATTACCGGACAAAAAAATAATAGTGCCTATATATTGCTGAAGAAGTATGTGTTCACCAGCCGAATTCAGCAGATATCAGATACTACAAACAGTCAAGGGTCTCTGCAGAAACAACCACTGTACGACAGTGTCTGAAGCAGTGGGCACAGGAGTGTGGCACAGATAAGAACCAAGCTGTGGCAACTGTGAGGATCAGTGAAAATCAGGGAGGTCTTTGTGGCACTGAAGGAATTGACTATACAAGTTTAATAGAGGACACGCACATCAGCACGAGAAGACCTAGTTATAAATGGTTATATGCCACAGTACTCCAGTATCTCCCTCTGAAGCATTACAGCAGAGGTCTCCAACTTTTCTGATCCACATTCAGCAAGAAAAGAGGCCACGAGCCACATCCAGCTCCCACACCCGCTAATAGTAGTGACACACAGAGCCCCATTACCGGTATAATGACAGCCAGAGCTTTTCCATAGAAATCACTGAGGCAGTGTACTAAGACCTACCTTATCCCCATTCATAACTGTTCTTTTTGTGGAACTGCTCACAAAAGTCTCCATCTATAGACCTGCTCTTCACAGCTGTTTGCTACACCTGATGCTAACGCACCAAGCTGGAAGACAGTCACAAGCCACCCATCACAGACCCACAAGCCACAGGTTTAGAGAAAGAAGCCTAAGGGGGCACCTGTACCCAAGTTCTGTGCAGCTGATACTTTTACCTCTAGATTCACAGAAGGGTGGGCCAACAGGAAAGAGAGAAGATAAATAAAACAAAAATCATTTCCTCATCATACAGTAACAGAATATTTCCTATTAATTCGGAAAGCAGGAACTATTGATTCATAACAGACACAGCTGACAATACTCCGGGGGTTGTGTGAGTGGAGGTAAAAAGGCATTAGCCTTATCTTGTTTGATATGGAAAGTGCATTGTCTAGGTTTATCTGCCATGACTGGAGCACAGGGGAATATACTGATGATGTCTCCAAGTGTTGCAAGGTGCAGCACAATTTTCTCGCGAGGATAAAGGTCAACAAGACTCTATGTAGTATCATAGTGTACAAGGCACAACACATAACCTTAAAGTTATTGCTGCAAGTTCACATTTACTAGATGTAGAGAATCATTCCACAGGCTTCCTGCAATGAATGATAAGTGCTCTCGGTATCTTGGGCTGGTTTCACATGACCATTTTTTGGAATGGTGCAATTGACAAACTGGATGCACCTGCACCGGTATTACCATTGGTCCATCTCAAGGATCAGTGATAATACCGGTGCGGGAGCAGACAGTTGTATATGTCGGATATGTACCTTTTTTGGCTGGATCCGGTGGAAAATGACCCCCCTAGTGGATGTGTCATATCAAACTTGGTTCTGGGACAAAAAACCCAAATCCCGCATTCAGATCTAGCGGGATTTGTATTCCACCAGATGCAGTACAATAGTAATTTGACACGCATTGACCCGGATCTGGGTGTTCGCGGTTTTGTCAGGGAGACCAAAATCGCTCCAAAATCCAATTTTGGTCTCAGCGCAAAAACTGAGGACACCCAGATCAGTGGGAACTGTAATGAACTGGATGCACCAACAAGCTTCTGCAGCCCCATTGACTTTCAATGGGGCCGAAAACAGATGCAGGTGCATCCAGTTTCAGCTGGATTCACAAGAGATACCGAAAAACGGTAGTGTTAATCAGGGGCGGGCTGGCCCAGGTGGCAGGGGGGCAAGTGCCCCCTGGGCTGGTGGTATAGTCCACCATTAGGGCCGCCCCCTGCAGAAACGGGCCGGCCGCGGGCGTCGCTTTGCGGCCGGCGCGACGGTTTGCGGCAGGCGGGCTCGCTTTGCGGCTGGAGGAGGTGAGGACCTGACACAGCACCAACGCTTCTCACGGCTGCCGGACCGGACCCGACAGCACCCCACCCCCCCCGCTTCTCAAGGCTGCCGGACCCGACAGCACCCCCCCTCCCCCCCCCGCTTCTCAATGCTGCCGGACTTGACAGCACCCCCCCCCCACCCCCCCCCCCCCCCCCCCCCCCGCTTCTCAACCAGGGCCGGGGATACCTAACTGCCACCCAGGGAAAGAGGCTCCAGCCAGCCCCTGGTGTTAATCCAGCCTTACATACACCGGCGTACTTGTATAGTTTTTGAGGCAAAAGACGCTGCAGAAAAACAACAAAGATCTTATTCCTGCAGCGTCTATTTTGCCGTCTTTTCTGTAGTTCTTGTGACGATTTTCCATCTTTTCTTTATTCTTATTTCATATATAAAATAGAGGCAGCCTTCAAGCTGAAGCTGCCAAAAGAATGTTCCGGTCACTTCTTTTAGCCGCTTCACGGATTGCGGAGCTGTACATTTACAAAGGACTGAACACAGACACAGCAAATTGTTCTTAGATTTTGATTGTTTATTGAGGGCTTTTCAGGTGGGTTCCAGGCAGAACTTACCTGAAAAAGACACCATGTTCACATACTTTACAAAAGGACACTGGATTTATTGAAAAGCTTTTACAATATGTTCTGTTGGGAACAAATGTTCCTGGGGACTAGCAATCATCCAGTTGTCTGCCATGCGGGCAAACTACATTGATACATATTATGAGTACAGAAAACTTTAGATGCAGAACATTTGAAAGCTCCTAATACTGATGGAGCATGTCCTGTGTACTTGCTTTTACCGCCCCTCTGATCTGATTGAAAGAATGAAATAATAAAAGTAGTGTTGTATACTTAGGCTATTGACCCTACAACCTTTTGAGTCTACTTCTAACATGAATTGAAAACAGTGGCCTGTGATTCAACTTTAAAGCCTCACATGATCCAGCAATGAACGTGGGAAAAAGTAAGCTCCCGGCTCCCATTCCAAACCTAAAGGAGCTGCCTGTACAGTAGAGGGCGGCTAATTATGAACCGTATAATGAAAGGCACGGTACCTTCAGCCTGGGCAGAGCCGAAATACAAGGAATCAATCTGGTGTAATAATACCGGTAGTATCACTTTCTTTACAATGTCATATCTATTGTGACTGAGAGCGTAGAATGGAAAAGAGACGAACTCTAAAAGCAAATTAAAAAAGGCCACAATGACCAGGGTGGAGGAACAAAGCAAAACCAGGACCAAAAACCTCCGTAAAGCCATATACACAACTGTGTCCACCTCAAAAGAAGGACCTCCATTTCTTAACCTGTCTTCTACAAGAATGACTCTAAACATGCTCAAGGTTTTACAGACCAGTCCAGGACCTCATGCTATAGGGTTTATATATATGATTAAAATATTTTCAGTTTATTTATAGGCTCCCAAGAGAGGAACCGTTGTTCCAATGAGGTCACCAAGCAACAGTGAAATTACAGAGAGAATAGGGAGGGATTCAAGCAAACCCAGGGCTCAGGTCCTACTAGACCTTCAGTCTATCCTAAGCTCATAAACAGGCACAAAACTATTATGGGTGCAGTGGTTGCAGTTGTACCCAGACCGCAGAGCCTACTGGGAGACAAAAGGTCCCTTTGACTCATAGTGGAGGATCAGTACTAAAAGGCCCATGATAGTTGTCCATATTGGAAATTTTGCATTAAGGCCTACAGACCAAGTTACACCACTGCTCATGGGTTACCTTTAAAGGGAATCGGCACAGGTACAGGCTGACATTTTAATGTTGGGCACAATTTGGGTTTTGGTTAAATCAGGGAGGATTATTTAGTGAGGTCATTTAAGGAAACTCTACGTTGAGCAGGGACGTCACATTGTCTTCATTAGGGAGCCATCCTATGTGGATCGGTAGGGTCAATTTAGGAATATATTCAGGGACAGCCAGGCCTTGGTTGCCTTTGCCAGAGTAACTATATAACTCCTAGGGATCTCTACTTTTGGTCTATAAATATTCATTTATTCTTGTAGTGCTTTTTTAACTCGTATACTGATTAAAGACTTTTTTTTCAGAATCTTTTTGCTAGGTTGGCTTTGCATTTAAGGCCCCTTACTCCTACCTTTGTCAGGTTGTGTTTGTTACTTTTCATTTCAATCCTTTTTTTGGTCTATGTGCCAGGAAATCTTCTGCTGTATACAACAAAAGTATCCATAGGGCTCATTAACCTGGTAGATGTGACCTTATGGCCAGGGCCGGCGTTAGGGGGGGCAGACTGGGCAGTTGCCTAGGGCCCCCACTCTCTTAGGGGCCCCCAAAGGAGCTGAACTGAAAATAGCAATAAAACAGTGAAAAAAATGTAAAAATACACATATTTGGTATCGCTGCGTTCGTAAGAATCTAAGCTATCAATATATGAAGTAAATTAATCCAATTGGTAAATGGCGTAATGGGAAAAAAATAAAAACGCCAGAATTATGTTTTTTAGGCCACCACGTTGTTACAATAAAATGCAATAAAAGGCGATCAAAATGTTGTATCTGACTCAAAATGGTATCAGTAAAAATGTCAGCTCAGGGCACATAAAGTAACCCCTCACATAGCCCTGTATCTTCAAAAATTAAAACATCATGGGTCTCGGAAAATAAAAAAAAAAAAATATTTTTTTTTTTTTTACAAATTTCTGTTTGTTTTTTTTATGATTGAAATAAAAATGACGTTCAGTATGTTCTTATTCTGGCCTAGATAATCAACTTATGAAGTCACTCTTACCATATAACTACGGCCTGTTCCACATCTAAGGTTGGTGTGCGTTTTGCTAAATTTGCCTTTCTAGCCGTTTTTACCGCTAAAAACGCATTAAAAACGCTAGCGTTTTTTCCCCATTGATTTCAATGGGAACGCATGCATTTTTGCGAACGCAGCACAAAACGTCTTCCCGATGTTTTGGGCAGCGTTTTTGCATGTGTTTCCATTAAAATCAATGGGAACAAAAACGCATGCGTTTTGATGCGTTTTTGCGGTAAAAACGCATTGGAAATGCAAATTGAGCAAAATGCAGCAAAGCGTTAGATGTGAAAGGGGCCTGAGCATTTAGGTCCCACTTTAACCTTTTGCCTAGGGCCCCACTTTGCCTAAAACCGGCCCTGCTTATGGCATACCATAAGCCAGCATATGTTGGCATCCTTTTTGTGGTACCAAAATCCAGAACGCCAAACATGTGAAGAGGACTTTAGAATCCACAAAGGATTCCAGTGGGATCATTTGGCTTTTTCTTCTTGTTTTCTTTTTACCACGCAAAATAGAATAAAATTAAAATAAAATAAAAAATTAACACACCACTGCAGCCATGGGAAATGGGAACCTGATGAACATCAACATGATGCCAACAAGAACAGAACCCCAAAAATTGTTAAATTTATCATATAACTACAGAAGTCCATAGATGGAATACAAGGGGGCACAAGCCCAGACCTGTATGCTATATACTTTATGATATTCTGTTCTTCCTGTATATACAACGATAAAACCTCCTCTGTAGACACGCCATTTACTTAATGACTGGGATTTAGACAATCTGCATCATATTTGAGCGGCTCTGACGTGCAGAAGCAAATATAACCTTCCCAAAAGCACATAATACAGATTATTACTACAAAGTAAGCCTCGGGACATAAAAAATAAAAATCAGGCATGTAATAATATGCTCTCTAGAATGCTATGGAAGCAACTGTTCCACATGTAATGAAACTGATCTGACAGTGGAATGTACTAACATTCTATCAAACAGGCGCTGGATGGAAAATATTGGGCACGTCTGTCACAGATCTTACAGACATCCATTACACAATATATGCAAAAGTACAAAAACCCAGCATTTAGACACTCTACCCATCCTCTGCACATAGGCAAAACCCAAATGGAGATGACATTACTTATGAAAATGTAGTGAAGCTTCTATTATGGTGTTTTATAGAAGAGTAAAATGTAATATGTAAGCTACAGTCTGATGTTCTTGCCGGTGAGAACCCAGTAGAAAATGTTTTAAAGACATATTCTGGCTGTCACACTAATGAGATGTGACCTTAAACAGGTCCTGTCACTTGCCATAAATATGTACGGTAATTGTTTTACCTGGTGTAAATAATGCTGTTCATCTGAATCTGTATTTGTTCTTGCACCTCTCCGTTCTGAAATTATGCCCGCTCTTAAGTATATGTCAGCGGTATCAGACTCATTTTCACCGAGGGCCCAACAGCATTATGGTTGCCATTAAAGACCAGCTTAGGCTGGGTTCACACTTGCGTATGCAAGAGCAGCGCACCGAACCCAGCCAAACGCTTGCGCACTGTGTTCCTATGTTTAACATGGGAACGCATGTGCCTGCGTTTGGATGCCCATAATTTGTGCACCCTCCGAGCGCACTCTGAACGCAGCATGTTGCATTTTTTGTGCGATCGCGGGCGCTTGTTTTATCTGCAAGCGCCCGCAAGAGCACAAAAAATGCATGGATCTCAATGAATCTGCAGTGTCCTCCACATGACAGCGCAGGAGAACGCTGCGGATCTCATTGAAATCTCTCGCAGTGGCCGCCGGTGATCAGCGGCAGCCACCGGTAGATCAGCTAGAGCCGCCGCTGCTCTCCTGCCGATGTCAGCGCAGGAGATTTGTAGATACAGCTGATCTGACAGCTGTTTAAATCTCCCACGCTGACACCGAATTCGGTGTCGACGCGGGAGATTTGAAACAGCGATCAGCTGTATTTTCAAATATCCCGCGCTGACACCGGCAGGAGATCAGCTGTGACGGGAGGAGGAGATCTCTGCCGCTGATCTCCTCCTCCCGGCCACCCCGAGACAGCTGATCAACTGCCGGGCTGCATACTAATTTGAACGCATGCGGAGATTCTCCGCTGCGTTCATATCAGTATGGGCTGCGCACGCAAATGTGAACCCAGCGTCTGTGAAACATGGTTCGACCACAAACTGCAATGCACAGTCTGGCCGCAGGTCTCCCTACCTGAGAAGGATAGCGTCATATATTTCTATGAGGCTGTCAAGTTAGGAAGAGTCTTTGGGTAGTAGAGTTAAGAAGGCTTTTCCTGGGTGTTAGGGCTAAGAGAGCTGTCCCAGGCAGTCGGGCTAAGAGAGCTATCCCTGGTTAGTAAGGCTAATAGAGCTTTCCCTGGTTATTAGGGTAATAGAGCTGTCCCTGGGAAGTAGGACTAAGGGGTACTTCACGCACAACGATATCGCTGTGATATCGCTGCAACGTCACAGGTTTTGTGACGTAACAGCGACCTCGTCAGCGATCTTGCTATGTGTGACACGTAGCAGTGATCAGGTCCCCGCTGTGAGATCGCTGATCGTTACAAACCGTTCTACACCATTTTTTGGTCGTCACGCTCCCGCTGGGCAGCGTGCATCACTGTGTTTGACAGGGCCAGTGACCAACGATCTCAATACTACGCCCCAGAGAGACAGGTTCCAAACGACCACTGTATCGTTCTGTATCGTTGCTGCATAGCTTGTGAGATCTGACTGTTTGACATCTCACCAGCGATCACGTAGCAATGCTCCAGCGATACTTACTAGGTCGTATCGTTGTCGTTATCGCTGGAGTATTGCTACATGTAACGAGGCCCTTTGAGAGCTGTTCCTGCATAGCATGGTTATGAGAGTTGTGCCATACCTTAGACTGTTTCTAATGCTAAGTACTGGCTGCATTTGCTCTGATACAAAGATAGAACCAAACAAAAGGCTGGCTGACTGCGTTCACGGCTCGTGCCGGTAGACTGCGTTCACGGCTCGTGCCGGCAGACTGCGTTCACGGCTCGTGCCGGCAGACTGCGTTCACGGCTCGTGCCGGCAGACTGCGTTCACGGCTCGGGACGGCAGACTGCGTTCACGGCTCGGGACGGCAGACTGCGTTCACGGCTCGGGACGGCTGACTGCGTTCACGGCTCGGGACGGCTGACTGCGTTCACGGCTCGGGACGGCTGACTGCGTTCACGGCTCGGGACGGCTGACTGCGTTCACGGCTCGGGACGGCTGACTGCGTTCACGGCTCGGGACGGCTGACTGCGTTCACGGCTCGGGACGGCTGACTGCGTTCACGGCTCGGGACGGCTGACTGCGTTCACGGCTCGGGACGGCTGACTGCGTTCACGGCTCGGGACGGCTGACTGCGTTCACGGCTCGGGACGGCTGACTGCGTTCACGGCTCGGGACGGCTGACTGCGTTCACGGCTCGGGACGGCTGACTGCGTTCACGGCTCGGGACGGCCGACTGCAATTACTCGGTTTCAAAGATGGCAACCACTTCTTATCCTGGTGCCACCCCCCTACATAGCGCTGGCTGCATCCAATTAGATTCCAAAATAGCCCCAGATCCCTTTGCTTACTCCACCTCTACTCTTAAGCACTGGCTGTGTTGTTGTAGAACACAAGCGAGTAGTTCATGGAGGGGGTGTAGATTTTGAGCACCGTTACACACACGGCCACATTGCTGACTGGCTCTCCGTACAACGAAAGTTGAGAGACAGTCCTTTTACATCCTGACCTTGCAGGCCACATAAAATGACATGGTGCTATGGATTCACTTTGACTTTGACATACACTATGTGATCTGCAAAGAAGAGTTGAGGATCATGCCCCCTTGGTTAGCAAGATTAGATTTGTATACAGGAAGGAGGGGGCCATACCTCAGGAATGGAGAGGTTCAGGATTAAAATAAAACATTTGCAGATTCAGGAGAACAGCGGAATTGACGAAAAGTAAAATAATTACAAACCTATGGCAAATGCCAGGTCCTTTTGAAAGGTAACTTGTCCCATCATTCATACCACTGCATTTTTCTAATGAAATAATAAGCTTTATCCCAACATCTTAAAATCATGTCACTCTCAGGCATATCCAACAAGATTTACTCCTTTTTTCTACAATGATACAGACCATACCCTTATCCATGGATATAGTCTTAAACGTTGGGAAGAAAAAGGATTAAATCTTTTTGGATATACTTGAAAGTCTCACTACTTTAAGATGATGGAATAAAGCTTATTATTTTAATTTGGAAAACAGCTGTAGCATCGCTTCCTATGAGCAGAGAACCCTGCAATTGCCTTCATAGTGGTAAACAACTTTCACCATTTTTGTACATGATTTATACTACATGAACCACGGGCAACGGGATTCAGATGCCAGTTTCTGAATTACATAATTATATATATATATTAATAAATACATCACACAACAGTATATATATACCGTTATTCCACTTTGAAACGTGCATGGATAAGAAGGCTAGTCTAAAAGGCATGTCCCCAACAACTTCGCCCACTGCCCCACCTAGACTGGGACCTCTTCTCTACTGTATATGTGTAGGGAAGTCATAAAGGGGAGTGGAAAAAAGCAAGCGGGTTACACACCTCTTGGACTAGTCACATTGCGTGGCATCCCATGGCAAAGTTTTACTCTGAAATATCACAACGATTCATAGTAAAACATATGTTTGTAATGCAGGGGCCGACTTTGACTTATGCTACCTGTGGTTCCAGCTGCATGACTCATGTCACGGGCTCCCTTTTAAGGCGTTGTAATGAGAATCACTTTTTTAATACAACACTTCCGGATCGTTGAAGCTAACATTCCATTGCTGCGCCATTCTCTTGTTTCTACTGCCTGCTGCACTGATGATAGGGCATATAATTGGCAGTTCCTATAATGGGTAGTCACCACTCCGGCATCTGAACTGTCGCAAATCTAAGGTGTTTTCCCAAATTAGCAAACAAACATCCGCTAACACGGAGGTGAACCGAAACATAGGTTACAGGCAAAGCCTGCGGCTGGTCTTCAAATAAAAGAACTCAATTGATTTCTTAAAGTGACGTGACTAAAGTCTTACGGCGATTAAAGTAATTATATAAAGGAGTACAGGTTGAATTGCTATTGTTACACTTGTGATGGATTGTGTACATAGATGGCATTCTGTAATTGTCCCTCTACAAAGATCAGGAACTAGAAGAGAACGCTATAAGAACTAGTTGACCCAGAAGACAGAACACACACAATAGAAAAGCTTTTAAAGCCATTAGCCAAAAATAAATATATTACTGAACACTCGCTAAGCTAAATTTGCCACAATTCTGGGTTAGTTAGGCTATGGGCCCATGCTGCATTAATGATTTTTTTTTTTTGCTGCATTTTTGCACAAAGAACGGATTCATTTTAGCCATTCCAGAAAAGTATATGAGACTTCTGAAATACTGTGCCAACATCTGCATTTCTTCCCGATCTGTTTTTTTTTTTCCGCAAAAATCTGATTAGGTAAAGAAGTAGCATGTCCTCTAATTGATACACTCCAATACTCACCTCCCCAGCGAGCCCACCGCAAGCCTCGATGATTTCTTCCTTCCGTGCACCGGCAAGACCAGCACAAAGTGACTTACAGGACCTGCGCCCCAAGTGTCTCAGCCTGAGTCACATGGTGGCAAGGTTACGAAGTACCATACTGATAGCTGGACGGAAGAAATCACCGATCACCATGGGAGGATCACCGGGGAGGGTAAAAAGTGTGTGTATCTGTGTGTGTTCCCTTATTTGTGCTGATTTGTATTGTGCACAAACGCAATACATTTGTGCTGTTTTTTTTTTTTAAACCTGTAGTTTTTCATGCCGAATTTTCCTGATCACAAACGGATCATTTTTATTTGTGTGGGCACATAGCCTTACTTGTACTATATATATTAGATATCTTAAGACACGTTTTCTGACTCTCGACAAGGAGGCAGACGCTTAAAGGGGTAAGTAATGCGATCATAAAGGCAGGATTACGCACCAGAATTAAGCCAAAATTTAGTTGCAAATTACTGGTGCAAAGTAAGCTAATGAACAGGTGGGCTTAGTTTATAACCAATTTTTAATACGGACCTGAAAGGTTGGAGATAAATAGATAGATTTAATGGAAGAGAAGGAAGAAGAGGGTCTGGAAGAAGGTCTTAGTGACCGAAACGTCCGTCACACCATTGCCTGAAGGCCATTAAAGTCAAGATACATCTGAAAAGGAGTGCTGCAGTCGTGTTTACTTGGTCTAGATAGATAGATAGAGTGTGTCAGTGTTCAGCGTACATGTACTCTTAACTTCAGACTGACTGTGATAAGCAGTCGGGTATTGCACTACTAATCCAAGGCTGCTAATCCAGCGATTGCCGCCGCGAGTACTAACTTCACCTTAGGGCCCTGTACACTTGGTGATGCTCCAGCGATCCCGACAACGATACAACCTGGCAGGGATCGCTGATGCGTCGCTATGTGGTCGCTGATGAAATGTCAGTCAGCTCTCACTATCGACGCAGAGCGATCCAGTGGTCATTGGGAATCTGTCACTCTCGGGCATAGTGTTGAGATCAGTTGGTCATTGTCCCTGTCAAACACAGGATGCACCTGTCCAGCGGGAGGTGACAACCAAAAAATGGTCCAGAACGGTTTGTAACGACCAGCGATCTCACAGCAGGGGCCTGGTCGCTGCTACGTGTCACACATAGCGAGATCGCTGGCAGGTTGTTGTTGCGTCACAAACAATAACCCTTCGTTGGACTCAGCAGGATCTCGCTAGCGATCTTGCTTAGTGTGATGGGGGGTTTAGACCTCCACTACCTGGGCCTTCTCCCATCTCCCTGGTGTCCCGTTACTCCTGTCATATGCATACACTGGGGACTCTACAAAGATGGCGCCAATCTACTCCCAGAGCTGTGATCTGGACAGCCCAGGGGGCGTCTGCATTTTATTGTGCATCAAAAATATGCAGCATCAAAAACTCATCATGGAAGTTGCTGGCAGAATCTGCCAACTGCTGGCAAAATGTCTGCATAAACATTGGCAAGAAGGAAATTCAGGAGCATGCCTAGACAAAACATTGGATGACTATGGGGTGGGTAACATGTATGGAGATCTATGGGGGTGCATTATAATATATACAAGACTGCAGGGGTAGCATTATAATACATGGAGGACTATGGGGAGTGCATTATAATTTATACTGGACTATAGAAGATTACAATATACGGAGGACTATGGGGGGTGCATTATCACTATAGATAGGACTATGGGGTGCATTACAATATATGGAGGGATACTCTCGGTGGTACATTATAAAAGGACATGTGGGGCCCATTATTCTATATGGAAGACTATGGGGGTGCATAATACTATATGGAGGGCTATGTGGGGCTATTATACTATATAGAGAACTATGTGGAGGCCATTATACTATTTGGAGGGCTATGTGGGAACCTTTATATTTTATGGAGTGCTATATGAGAGCCATTATACTGTATGAAAGCAATTATACAGTGCAAAGGTTTGTGTGGGATCAATCATACTGTGCGGAGAGCTGTATTGGGGCCATTATAGTGTTTTGAGGGTTAGTGAGGGCCATTATACAGTGTGAAGAGGTGTAGGGGCCATTAAACTGTATGTAGATTCATTATACTGTGTGGGGGTTACAGTTGGGCACTATACAGTGTTTGAGGGGCACTTTTGTTGGCATTATAATTTATGGCTGCAATGAAAGGGGAATCTAAGAGCTGCAATAGGAGGAAAATTACTAGTAAGGTCTGTAAATTTGTGAGATATGTTCTTATGTAACACAGACAATATTTTTTTTTTTTTTTGTAGAGTCAAAATTAGAACTTCTTGTATGGGTGCCTATGATTTCTATGAACGCCCCTGATTGTGTGTTGAGGTGATGCCACAGCACAGTGACATTAGGTATAGCAGGTAATAATGCGAGTGAGCAGATGCCTCAAAGGGCACAGCTAAGTAGCACAGTCACAGTATGGCATGTAACTTACTCATTGGCTAGTGAGGACCTATAAGGGTGAGTGTCCACTATCAGGATTAGCAGCGTTTTGGACTCCATATGTATTCTCTGCGACCAAATCGCTACATTGTACAGTACAAGCACAGTGGATGGATTTATAGAAATCCAGTTTGCACTGTACTTTTTTTTTAACGTGTGTAAACGGACGTGTGTCATGGCTTCCTGGGCAGTAGCATCTCATTTTATTCTTGCAGATACATGTACTCTGAGCAGGAGAACACAGCGAAAATATGCTGTGTGCAGAATCCTGATCGTGTGCACCGACGCTGCGTTCTCCCGTAGAAAACTGTTACAGTCGTGTCTCCACAAGAGAAAATACAGAAAATAATTGGTGTGCCCCCAGTTCCTGTAGAAGGAGGTGCTAGTTGACTAGGGTGGTATTCCCGATATCAATCTCACAGAAATATGATGCACTCTCCAACGTTTATAAGAGGGTGATGTTAGTTTTCAACCCACACTTGGCCTTTTTCAATAATCATGTACGGTGAAACATTCATATCAAAATGACTTCACAATGTTGCAAGAAATGAGGTGAAGAACCTTGTATTGGTCATGTATGGCAAACCCACCATAAGCAATGGGGGAGTGGTAAATACCTACATGGGTAGGCGGAAGGAAGATATACCAAGCACAATGGCACCTATGCAAAAAGAATAAAGCTAGGGTGGCATGGTGGCTCAGCCTTGCAGCGCTGGGGTCCTGTTTTCAAATCCCACCAAGGACAACATCTGCACAGACTTTGTATGTTCTCCCCATGTTTGTGTGGGTTTCCTCTAGGTTCTCTGGTTTCTCCCAAACTCCAAAAACATACCGATAGAAAATTTGGATTGTGAGCCCTGATGGGGACAGTGTTGCTGAGGTTTGTAAAGCACTGTGGAATTAATGGTGCTATATAAGTGAATAAATATGATTCTTAAAGAAAGAAGGAGGCGGCACTCATTGGACCGGTGAAGACAGGTTTCTTTATTCCAGTCGCGGTATTACATCAGGTAGAGGGTGCGGGGAGGGAGGTGCCGGGATGACGGAGCCCATTTCGAGTAGTGCTTACAGATCCGTTGAAGAGTAAGCACTACTCGAAATGGGCTCCGTCATCCGGCACCTCCCTCCCCGCACCCTCTACCTGATGTAATACCGCGACTGGAATAAAGAAACCTGTCTTCACCGGTCCAATGAGTGCCGGCTCCTTCTTTCTTTATGGATAAAAATAACTATGTCTTACGGCTGAGCAACGCTGGACCTGATTCTGTGCCACAATTTCAAAATCGCAGCAACATAAGGTAAGTGCCCGGTTTTCTTTCTACATGCAATTTAAATATTATTATTCTCTAACCCATTTTGAGTAGCTAAGCAGTAATAATGAATTTTGAAGAGCCCATCCTTCATATACTTAAAGGGAACCTGTCACCCAAAATCCGGTCCCTAACCTGTTAATACCTGTCCCTGCAGCCTTACAGTACTATCTAAGCTATCACTGTCTGACCATTTTTAGTAATTTATGAGTAGAATAAAGTAGTTTGGAAATTTTCGCGCCTGCAACGTCAGTCACGTGACGCCTGGCCTCACACAGGCCGACTTCAGCATGCAATCTGCGCATGCGCTTAGTCAGCCTGTGAGACCTGCGGCGCCCGGAAGTGACGCGATCACAGCGTCACGTGACCGTGTCGCAGTGGTGACGTTGCAGGCGCGAGAATTCGTGCCCGCGCTGTGCAGGATGGAATGACGCCCATTAGGGCGTAATAGAGCGGCGAGGCGGGGGTAGCGCGGCACAGGGGACCCGCCTACCCGTCACAAACGCCGAGAGGAACGCCCCACTGTCCTGGCTTTTGTAAGTTTCCAAACTACTTTATTCTATTCATACATTACTAAAAATGGTCAGACAGGGATGGCTTAGATAGTACTGTAAGGCTGCAGGGACAGGTATTAACAGGTTAGGGACCTGATTCTGGGCGACAGGTTCCCTTTAATTTGTTTTTTGGTGCTACTTGTAATAATAATAATAATTTTTATTTATACAGCACTAAACACATTTTGCAGCACTTAACAATTCAGAGGGGACATGTACAGACAATATGAGACAATACAGAGGAAGCTAAAAAGGAGAGAGGGAAGCGCACACATGGTTTTATCTGCGAAAAGGTTGTTGTAAAATATCCATGGTTTGACTCACCTTCTTGGGTTGTATGAGTCACAACCAACTTAGAACCACATCTATGGCTGCTGCAGAACCCCATATGGAACAAACTGCGGACTGGGAAGAAGGAAAATGGGTTCACTCTGTGTCACCAAATAATGGATTGTCCGGATACCATTCTTAATACCTTATTGGAGCCGACGCGTTTCGTAGCATTCTGCTACTTCCTCAGGGCCATTTACATTCTGTAATTGGCCTTGAGGAAGTAGCACAAGGCTTCAAAACGTGTCTGCTCCAATAAAGTATCTGGACGATCCTTCATTTGGAGGCGTGGAGTGAACCTGTTTTCCTTCTTTTGAGACTGTAGTACAATACAGAGTAACAAAAATTCCAGAGACACCAAGAATAAGTGAGTTCCCTGCTCACAAGCTTACAATTTTTGAGGAAATAAGGGAGGTACAAAAGGTAAATGGTAAAAAGTGCAATCCTATATGGTCCAGTCCATCAATATAATATATGGGGTGTATGGAGATATGTGTTCTTCACAAGTCAGTTGATGCAGAAACTAGAGGAGAGACATAGAGTAATAAAGTTTCCTAGTAGCCTTAAGCCCCTTTTAGTGGTGCGCAAATATATTGTGAATTATGAACGCTTACTGGAATCCTTGAAAGAACCCAAAGAAAGACTGTACACAATAAGACAATCTGTATTCTGGCTTCAAGAATCCCATAGGATAGCACATATTCTATTGTACAAGCCAGCTCTGTACATGACTCTAAGGGGCAAATATGAGCAGATCTCAACTGTCAGAATCAGCAAGCTGCAGTGTAAAGAAGAAATTAGCTACATTACTCTATAAAGCATTGTCTAGCGCTTTTAATATAAATTATAATTATACATTCCTAACAGCAAATATGCTTCCTGTGAAAATTATCTGAAGGCTATAAAAAGGCAACTTAGTATAGCCATCTGTCAGGTTATATAACCGGAGGAATGCTGCAAAGCCGTCACTAAAGATACAAGGACATATTTACGGGCAATGTGTAAGACACATAACTCATGGAAGAGTTTAGAGAAATACAATACTGTGAAAAGGGTTTAAGAAAATGGGAAAAAATGCTGCAATGTAAGAATGGGTAAAAACAAATAAGTTTATTTTTATCAATTAACAAAGTGAGTGAACAAAAGGAAAATATAAATCAGATCAATATTGGGTGTGACCACCTTTTGCCAACACAACAGCATGAAATCTCAAGATTTGTGGTGAGTTCTCAAAGATGTTTGGAACAACCTCCCTGCTATAACGTCTTTCACAATCTGTGTACACGTATACATAGTAGAAGTGACGCTGCTTGGAAGACATCGCATTTTGATGATTTAGAAGATAAACTATTAACACTTCTATTCTTCAAAGCTTCTTACTTGCAGCATTTATTACACACCTGCCATTCAGTGTGTCCAACCATTGTATAGAATGTGAACTATTTTCCTCCAAGCTTCTCCATTTGTCACAGCATCCTTCAGTTCTCTGATGTTCATTTCCGTGTCTGCCATGATAGGGTCCAGCCAACATGTCTTAGGTCTCTCGCGACCTCTACTGCCACTGACCATACCAAGCATCATGCTCTCCTCGAAGGAATTTGCTCTCATCACATGGCCTACGTAAGACAGTTTCTGTTTTATGACTTTTCTTACCAGGGACGTCTGTGGATTGGCGCGTTCCAGAACAGCCTTATTTTCTTGGTGTCCACAGGATTTGTAGGAGTCTCCTCCAGCACCAGTTCAAAGGAATTGATCTGTTTTTGATTGCTTTTCTCAAGGTCCACGTCTCACACCCATACATAGCTATTGAGAATGCAAAGGCTGTGACCAATCAGTTTGGTGGTGATTAAGATGACCTTGCACTTCACGTTGCTCCATGTTATCGTTGCTAAACAACCCATAGCAAGCTGCTGCTTGATTTCAGCAGTAGAGCCGCTGTTACAATCAATGAGGGACCCCAGGTAGATGAAACTGTCTACCATATCTATTTCTTCATTGTCGATCTTCAGATTCACCTTCTCGCTGGCAGTAGTCATTATCTTTGTCTACTTCACATTCAGATGCAAAGCAAATTTCTTCACTAAACTTTAAGGTCAGCTTCCTCAGATCCTTCCAATTTTCAGCCAAAAGGGTGGCATCATAGCGTATCTCAGGTTGTTAAAGAACCTTCCACCTATCCTCACGACAACTGATGATTCAATCAAGTCGAGCTTCCTTATCACTTCTGTATAGAGGTTGAAGAGGAAAGGTGAGAGGATGCAGCCTTGTCTTGTGCCCTTTTTGATCTTAAAATATTCGGTGTCCCCAAATCTGGTTCATACTGTAGCCTCCTGGCTGTCGTAGACGGACTTGCTCAATTTGGTCAGGTGTGCAGGTACTCCTAGCTCATATGATTTCCAGAGCTTTTCATGTTCTACAGTGAATCTGCACAGTCAAACGCCTTCATGTAATCAATGAACCACATGGGCACAGTGAATTAATGAAGGCACGGTGGCTCAAGTGGTTAGCACTGCAGCCTTTGCAGCACTGAGGTCCTGGGTTCAATTCTAAGGACACTAAGGACAACATCTGCAAGGAGTTTGTATGTTCTCCCTGTGTTTGCATGGGTTTCCTCTGGGCACTCCGGTTTCCTCCCACATTGCAAAAACATACTGATAGGATGTTTAGATTGTGAGCCTCAATAGGGACAGCATTACTGATGTATGTAAAGTGCACAGATAGAGCTCCTTCTGATACTCCATCACCTTCTCCATGATCCATCTTATGTTGGCAATGTGGATTCGGGTTCCCTGCCTCTGTGGAAGGCAGCCTGGACGTGTGGACGTTCGCAGTGTCTATGGGGTAGTTATTCCCAGAAAGACAGCATAGTTATACAGTCGAAAATTGTGACGCGTTAACATTGCTTGTATATTTATTTTGTCTGGGATTGCTGCTTCGATTATCCTTATTAACTTATATGTGACACACCCAAAGGGAAAATATATGTTATTAATCATTAAAATTGTCCCTTTCTGTGTGGTGTTACCTTCGCCAAAAAAAAAACTGTACCACATTACTTGGTTATTGATATATACGTACCAAGAATTACTGTGTACATTTTTTTCCGCTAACACGAGGACGTGCACTTCTGTCTTATATCATCGTCTGAATTATTTATAATCTTATATTTTTTTTTTAAATTAATAAAGGAATTATATTCTACAAGTTTATTCTTGTTTTAAGTGCGTTTCTTCTATCCCTGGTAGATGTTTTGCATTCATATTCTCTATTGAGACCGATAGTATTAAAGTGAATTTGTCAGTTCTCTTTGCTACCTCAACTGAGAGCAAACATATTGTAGGCAAAGAGACTCAAACTAACGGGTGTTTAACTTACATTGCTGCCTGCGCTGTACTGTGACACAGCATTTAGTTTTAGGCATGTAGGAGAGCTGGGAGACCTACCTACACCAGGATCTCAATAGAGGTTGTGCATTGACTAAGAAAGTGTCACTCAGCACGGGGCAAGTCGGACCACCCTGCACGTGACAAAGCAGTCATGTAATGGTAATCACCAGGTGATAAAGCCTTTAGTTTACATCAACAAAAGCACACAGCTATTAGAGAGACACAGAAAATGACTTGTTTTTTTAACCCTTGAGCATGCTGTCCTCAGCTTGCATAGCAAAAACCTGCTGACAGATTCCATTTAAAGAGGATGTGCACTCACTCCTGACATGCCCGTTTTAGTAAATAATTGTATTCACCATATTATACAAAGCAGATCTTTTTCTTACACCTCTAAGTTGTACTATTCCTAAGTGATTTCTCCTAAAAATGTACTAATAAATCGACAACTAGGCGTTTCCAGTTGGAGGTGTGTCCTTGCAAATGCTCTCACTGTCCAATCAATACTGACCGTGTGGAGACACACCCCACTGACGACGGGACTGTTACAACTAGTTGTCAATTTCTAATAACAATGGCACTAACAGAGGTTATAAGAGAAGATGTTCCAGGATTGTGATTTTAAGAGTAAGTACAAGTCATGGGAGATGTCAGTTCGTCTTTAATCAACATTTCAGTGCAACAGTCATAAATTATCAAATTATTATCATTTAAGATATCTGACATACGTACCTGATTGGCTGGCATCTTATGTACGTACACCTTCCACATCTGGGCTTCTCTAGAGACTGCCCTTTCTAATAGAAAGGACAGTCTCTGGCTCTCCAGGGGTCCAGTGTACCTCATGGTACCCCTTGGATACGCCTGCCACCCAACCGGATACAGCTACCTGCAAAACAGAAAATATAGGACAAGATGAGCATTGTAGACACAGTAACAAAGTAAGGATTGTCATCATAAAGGATTTGGCAATATGAGAAATAATGTCACTGCAAAGTTATTGAGATATCACATTAACATGATGCAAGATGAATTAAGAACAATTTTAAATGTAAAGGCTATACCCTACTATCAGATCCCATAAGTAAAGGTTATACCCTACTATCAGATCCAATAAGTAAAGGTTATACCCAACTATCAGATCCCATAAGTAAAGGTTATACCTACTATCAGATCCAATAAGTAAAGGTTATACCTACTATCAGATCCAATAAGTAAAGGTTATACCCAACTATCAGATCCCATAAGTAAAGGTTATACCCTACTATCAGATCCCATAAGTAAAGGCTATACCCTACTATCAGATCCAATAAGTAACGTTATACCCTACTATCAGATCCCATAAATAAAGGTTATACCCAACTATCAGATCCCATAAGTAAAGGTTATACCCTACTATCAGATCCCATAAGTAAAGGCTATACCCTACTATCAGATCCCATAAGTAAAGGCTATACCCTACTATCAGATCCATAAGTAAAGGTTTATCCAACTATCAGATCCAATAAGTAAAGGCTATACCCAACATCAGATCCCATAGTAAAGTTATACCTACTATCGATCCAATAAGTAAGGTTAACCCTACTATCAGATCCCATAAATAAGTTATACCCAACTACCAGAATCCATAAGTAAAGGTTATACCCTACTATCAATCCATAAGTAAAAGTTATATAGTACTATCAGATCCCATAAGTAAAGGCTGGTTTACACACACAGATAATTGTGCAGACATGTTCGCAGATCTCTGGTTGCAGTGAAATCATGGACACATTTTGTCGCCGTGTACAAATGGAACAATGTGTCCATGATCTCACTGTAACCAGAGATCTGCGAACAATCTCTGCACAATTATCTGTGCGTGTAAACCGCCTTAAGGTTATACCCTGTATCAGTTCCTAAAGAAAGGTAAACCCTACTATTAGATCCAATAAGTAAAGGCTATACCCTACTATCAGATCCAAGTAAAGGTTATACCCTACTATCATATCCAATAAGTAAAGGCTATACCCTACTTTCAGCTCCAATAAGTAAAGGTTATACCCACTATCAGATCCCAAGTAAAGGCTATACCCTACTGTCAGATCCAATCGCCGAGGTTGTCATACGGGTAGCAGTATCGTTGCTGCATCATTTAGTAGATCTGAGTGTTTGACATCTCACCAGCGACCACGTAGCGACGTTCCAGCAATCCCTACCAGATCGTTTCGTTGTCGGGATCGCTGGAACATTGCCAAGTGTGACGTGACCTTTACACAGCAAAAGAAAGTGTCTCACAAGGCAGCCAATCTATAAGTCAATATCTGACCCTATACCAAGCCTTGAGCAGACATGAATGCCAGACAGCCGTCTCGGAGGGGATGGTTGTGTTTGGTCCTCAGTGTAGAGCAGGGACGAGATGGTTGAGGGTGGTGCCCTTAAGGCAAAGCCTACATGGTATTTGTAAGTTTCTATTGTTCTGTGAGAGCTAATTTTCATGATTTAGGAACACCTTCGGATTGGGATTATAAGGAATTTTACTACCATCCCGATGTCACAATAACTCCAGATGGATTTTCATTTGGCAAAATTGTAATAAAAAGCAATTCACTTTAATGAAATATTGCTGCAATACCCTGCACCGCTGTACTAAGACGGTAGCAAGCAGGTAAAGAAAACACGTAAAACATTGAATGAATGACAGGACCCCTACACATCTGATAATGGTATATTCTAGTATTAAGCCATCGAATGTCTGATCATGGAAAGCCCCTCTGAATGTGGGAACATTTTTACAAAGTTAAGAAACTACATGTAATTTGTAGTTGACGCATCAGTATTGGCTTATCCTGTATGGAGACCATGCCTGCTGTTTAGTGCTGTATTTTTGGCTGGACCTGTGACGGTGGCTCTCTAATGCAGATATGAGCAAAGCCTTATGCCCCCATACAGACCAGACTAATGTCAGCTGAACCCACTGATATTGATGGGTGCGGCTGACACCAATGTTTATTCAGGCCCTGAGCAATTGACTTCAGGAGTGAAGGATCCGATATGTCCTTTTTTGGACTGCCTTGTGTTTTCCCGGAGATGAGTCTGCTGGCCGAACCATTATTAAGCCAACAGCCGTGGTGTGTGGTGGGCTTCAGGGCTCGCTCACACGAATGTATGACACGTGCGATGGCTATCTCATGTTTTATAGGATAGCGCTGGGACCAATGTATATACTATGGGGCTGTTCTAACTGATTGAGCATGAAAAAAAGAAGTCACAGCCAGGGCTGTGGAGTCAGAGACGGTATAAAATGGACTGGGACTGACTCCTAAATTATATAGTAATTTAGGTACAGTACTTCAATGCAGTATGTGCTGAATATTATTATTATGAATTATTCTATTCTATCTAAATATCTTGATTATTGTATGACCAGATGATCGGAAGGACAATGACCTTACGATGGGGGCGGGGTCTGTGACACTGTGACTGTCTCTCCCCCCCACCGTGCGGTCTTCTCCCCCCTGTGCTCTCTTCTTTAACCTGTCTCCCCTCCTGTGAGCTCTCTCTCCCCCTTCTGCTCTCTCTTTTGAGCTGTCTCCCCCTGTGTGCTCTCCCCCTGCGAAGTCTCCCCTGTATGGGGTCTCTCTCAACCATGTGATGTCTTCTTCCCTCTGTGCTCTCTCCTTTGAGCTGTCTCCCCTGTGTGCTCTCTCTCCCCAGTTTGCTCACCCCTCCACTTTAGCCCTCTCTGCCCCCTGTGCACTCGCCTTACTGTGCTTTGTCTCTCCCCTCTTGTGCTCTCTCCCTCCTTTGTTGTCTAAAGATGGCGGCGTGACTAAGTGCTCATACGCACATTGGGTCACGCCGCTACCATCTTTGTATACCCAGGTGTCCAAAGATGACGAACGCCTGAGTAAGTGCACATACGCACTGGGTATGTGCATGCGCACTTACTCAGGTGGTGAACGGCTGCTGTGAGTGGCAGTTTTGGGTGGCGGCAGCATCGGGTGGCGGCAGTTGCGGCACCCCAGTGGTACTGTGCAATGTTCAAGCATCACCAGTGGGCGCCATATTTGCACACCCATCACTCTCTGCTCTCCCTGTGCGCCCTGTCTTTCCACGTGTGCTCGCCCCCTGTGCTTCGTCTCTCCCTCTTGTGCTCTCTCCCTCCTCTGTTGTCTAATGATGGCAGCGTGACTAAGTGCGGATGCACGCACCGGGTCACACCGCTGCCATCTTTGTATACCCCCAGGAGTTCAAATATGGCGGGGGCCTAAGTGCGCATGCGCACTTTCTCAGGTGGTGATGTGTCAGTGGCGGCGGTGTTGGCACTGTCGGTGGTACTGCGCAATGTACCAGTATCACAAGTGGGCACCATATTTGAACACCTATCACTCTCTGCCCCCGTGAGCTCTTTCTGCCCCTATTGTGTGCTCTCTTTGCCTTCCCTGTGCTCTCTCTATGCCCCCATACGCTCCATGTGCCTTCTCTCTGGCCCCATTCCTTGTGCGTCACACCGCCGCTGCCATCTTTGGACACCTGGGCAGCTTGACCAACTGGGCCTATGTGTACCTGGCGCGCACATAAGCAGTTATGCGTCCAAAGATGGAGGCGGTCTGACTAAGTACGCCTGCTTGAGCCTGGTAGGCGCAGTTAGTCATTTAACGATGCACGCCGGTGATGTAGGGTGACGTCTGCACACAGTGTGAGTAATGGGTTGTGTGGCTTAGGTTTCGGGTGGCGTCAGCTGGCGGTACTGCGCAAGGGGACACTACCGTTAGTGGGCACCATAATTGCACACCCATAACTGGCACCATCGCGTGATACGGGGACAACCGGACGGAAGTTGATGACAGACGGGACAGCGTGATTATGTAAGTAGATAATAATGATGAAAAGCCTGATATTCACATTGAACTACAATAAATTTATCACCTAAACATGAGCCATGTATGATGAAGCCCAAGTCAGTTTCAGGGAAATTGAGGAGTTGGAGGTTTGAATTACCGACTCCACTGCCTTGGTTTCAGTGTATATCTGACAGCACGCACCCACTCAAGTGTATGGGTGCCTATAAGATATCAAACTGCACTTTGATGTAATTTACGCTGGCAAAGACAATGGAGAAAATGGAGAAATTAAGTTCTCTGTCTTCTCCTGTGATACAAGTTCCCCATTCAAGAGAATCAGATTACAGTAAATAACACTCAGGTCAAACTCTAATCAACATTTATTCCAAGATTAATTAACAATGGATCAGATTCTCACGGATGAGAGAATCATTTCTCGTGTGAGCACGGCCTTAGAAGACTACCCATCACGTTTTAACCTAGGTCATCCCTTTAAGCAGCACAAGGTGTCTAGTAGTTGTCTGCTCCTCTTCCATGCACAGGGATGCCAGAAAGGAGAGGGTCACCACTGAGCTGCTATCTCGAATATGAGAAGCTTCAGGTAGTAATCTTCAATATGGTGATTTATTCCATGCGTTTCGGAGTTGTTCTACTTCATCAGGAAATATCACTTTGAATAAACCTCTGTATTGATGATTACTACCTGAAGCTTCTCATTTTTGAGATAGAAGTGTGGCGTTAACCCTCTCCTTTCCGGCATACCTGTATCGTCGATATTTGGGCTGCCGCAGCTGTATCACAGCTCTGAGCGATCTACAGTGGTTGTGTCTGACACAACCCATCCAGGTGAGCCATTCCTTGGCTATCAGAAAGCCACTCGTTTTACTCTATTCTGCTTTTTTGTCTGTTTTTACCTAGCAATCCTCTTCCACGCACAACAGTCCAAGCCATGCATGGTATCAAGACTCCTGGGAATACCCGAGCTTTCTCAGAATCCATACATGCATTACACTTTAGTATCTTCTAAGGAAGCACAAACCTAATAAAACGAACAGGAATCTTATTGTGGCATGTGAACTTCCACTTTTGCAAACTTTTGAGACAAAGTTCCTGCTGATGTCTACATACAAGAGAAAAGTAAGGTCTTCAACATGCTGACAAACACTGGTGCAGTGCACATTTCATCCACTAGGCGGAGTTTGTGTCTTCGGTGCAGAGAACAGCTGCTCCAGTGCCTCTAGTCTAAGGGTAAGTGCACATCAGTCGTTTTCTGGGCTGTTTTTGGACGTTTTACGTCGGCGTTTTCTGCTGAGTTTTATGTTAATTTATGTTAATCCTAGCCACCGTCTGGGTTAACATGATACTCAATGGAGTTTAGAATACGCTGTCTTCATTAGAACGTTTTTCTTCTGGTCGTTTTCAGTCAAAACTGAGTTTTCTCAGTCAAAACTGAGTTTTTACAACGTTTTTCAAAGAATAGAGCAAGTGACTTCTTTCCTCCGTTTTTCCAGCGCTTCCAGCTGATCAAGTGCACTAAAAACTCAGTTTTCAAAACAGCCGAGAAAACAGCCGAGAAAAACGCTGGAAAACCCGCGTAAAACGAGCAAAAAACGAGGGACACTGCTGAGCACAGAAAACTCAGTTTCTGCTAAAAAAACCCAGGTTTTTGGACGTTCTGCAGAGATGCACAAACGTCAGATGTGCACATAGCCTAAGGCCTCTTACAGACATCTGTTTTTGTTCATTTATGCAAACAAAAAAAAAAAAAAAAAAAAGGTTGTTTTTATCATTTCATCAGTGTTTTTCATTGGTGATGTTCATGTGTGAATTAATTACCGTATATACTCGTGTATAAGCCGACCCGTGTATAAGCCGACCCCCTACTTTGCCCCCAAAAACTGGGAAAACGTATTGACTCGCGTATAAGCCGAGGGTGGACTCCAGCACAGGTATACAACCCCAGCAGTGAGGTATACAGCAGCCTCCCCAGTGGTAGTATACAGCAGCAGCCCCAGTGGTAGTATACAGCAGCCCCAGAGGTATATACAGCCCCATATGCAGCCCCAGAGGTATATGCAGCCCCATATGCAGCCCCAGAGGTATATGCAGCCCCAGAGGTATATGCAGCCCATATGCAGCCCCAGAGGTATATGCAGCCCCATATGCAGCCCCAGAGGTATATGCAGCCCCAGAGGTATATGCAGCCCCAGAGGTATATGCAGCCCCAGAGGTATATGCAGCCCCAGAGGTATATGCAGCCCCAGAGGTATATGCAGCCCCAGAGGTATATGCAGCCCCAGAGGTATATGCAGCCCCATATGCAGCCCCAGAGGTATATACAGCAGCAGCAGCCCCAGCCCCAGGGCTGTATACAGCAGCAGCAGCCCCAGCCCCAGGGCTGTATACAGCAGCAGCCCCAGGGCTGTATACAGCAGCAGCCCCAGGGCTGTATACAGCCGCAGCCCCAGGCTGTATACAGCCGCAGCCCAGGCTGTATACAGCCGCAGCCCCAGGGCTGTATACAGCCGCAGCCCCAGGGCTGTATACAGCCGCAGCCCCGGAGGTATACAGGCCCCCCATCAAGTTCCAGGGCCCCCCCCACTTGCGCGCCAGCCTGTAAGTTAAATTCATACTTACCGGTGTCCAGTCGCGCCGCCCGCAGCTGCCGACATGACGATTCCGGGCTCCATTCAGCGTGTCTTCCCGCGGCTTCCTGTAGTCGCGGGCAATGACGTCATTGCCCGCGACTACAGGAAGCCGCGGGAAGACACGCTGAATGGAGCCCGAATCGTCATGTCGGCAGCTGCGGGCGGCGCGACTGGACACCGGTAAGTATGAATTTACCTTACAGGCTGGCGCGCAAGTGGGGGGGGGGCCCTGGAACTTGATGGGGGGCCTGTATACCTCCGGGGCTGCGGCTGTATTTTTTTTTTTTTTTGATACTCGCGTATAAGCGAGGGGGACTTTTCAGCCCAAATTTTGGGCTGAAAAACTCGGCTTATACGCGAGTATATACGGTAGTTATAAGGTTCTGCTGTATTTTGCAATGTTAATCACGTGGTGCACAGCGATGTCATCCGTGTGTACGGTCGGTGATTTTTTATGGATTCATACTTACTTTTAATCTGTGATGCTAGTAAAAAACAGACATGCCTCAAAGGTTTTTGCGTGATATCAATTTCCTCAAAAAAACCCAATATAATTAACAACTTTAGGGTGGTGAATACTTATATACATTGAAGATTTCCATTATTTTGTCCTATTTTTGTTTGCTTCACATTAAAAAGAAAACCAATTATTCACAGTTGTAGGCATATTCTTTACATGAACTGATGTAAACCCCACCACAAAAAAACAGGGAAATTCTACATTGTCAGGAAGCAAAACAAAAAATGCAAAGTGGGTTAATACTTTTGCAAGACACTATAAAAGGCTATATGAAGGCTCAATGTATATAGGAGGTTCTGTGAGGGTTCACTTTCATACTGTATTTAGGAGGCTATGTAGGGGCTCATAATGTATACAGAGAGGCTATATGTGGCATATACTGTGTATAGAGGGGCTATGTGAGGGCTCACACTGCATATAAAGGCGCTATGTGAGGGATCACTCTTTATATAGAGGGGCTATGTGAGGGCTCTCATCGTAAATAGAGGGGCTATGTGAGGGCTCACATTGTATATAAAGGGGCTTTGTGAGGGTCACTCTGTATACAGAGGAGCTATGTGAGGGCTCACATTGTATATAGAGGGGCTGTGTGAGGGCTCACTCTGTATATAGAGGGGCTATGTGAGTGCGTGCGCATTTTGAAGCTGACAGCGTGGCGCGGGTGTAAATACGTCACCCGGCGCCGGGAATGACGCGGATCGCGTCATACAGCCCCACACTGAAGCCCGGACGCAATGGGAGAGCGAGGAGGCGCGCAGGGAGGCGGCAATTTGAATCTGTGATGTAGATCACGCCTATTCAGGCGTGATATGAAGAAGAGGGGCAGCCTGGCTGAGTGACTATGAATACCATAGTCACTCATTATCATCAGTAATGAGGTACTATAATAACGTTTTTATTCACTTTGACTATGTGCATTTAGGAGGTAAAAGGAGTGTAGGGTAAGTGTTACTATGCTCTAGGGACAGCTTTTAATACCTTAGGAGGTGTTTTGGGGGCGACAGGATCCCTTTAAGTCAAAAAATTAATATTACTATAAAATAATAATTAAAATTAAGATAATAATATTGAGCAGAATTAATTCCAGCCTGTTGGTTTGAACCTCCACAAGTCATGATCTCTCATGTGGCCCATCCGTGCCATAAGCTATAATTAATTGCCTATCCATGCCATAGGTTATAATGGATATGTGTTCAATCCATGAAAAAAATCACAGATAGAACATGTAGGTGAAACACGGGTGTGTGAATGAAGGCTAGAGGTCATATGTTAGCAGGATTTCAACTCCAAAATCAATTATATGTCCATGTAGCTCTCTCAAAGTCAAGTCCAGCAATGACATTACATTGCCAATGCTTTCTTCCATCTGCTGTTCCTTTGCACCACTTTTTACCTCTACAAATGCCGCCATTGTACGTATTTCTTCTACCATACAGAAGCACTATGCATATATGTCATAGAATCTGAAATATTAGATCTTGTTTGTATTATTTTAACATGCATGTCACAAAAACTTGCCTAATCCTAGCCATGGCTTCCTGTTTTGGAAGTAAAACCTGTATGCAACAAACCACAGAAACCACGACAAACACACATGGTACAGATGGCAAAAGGAGGGCGATCAGGCCCTATAGAGTAGCAGGGTCATACATAGGAACTGGTGTAGACGCCAATGGGATTACCCAACCCCTCCGCTCACAGCTCTACTTGTACAAATTAAGATTAGAGCAGAAAGGAAACTCATTCAGTGTTTGCCAAAGTCAATGTTTTTATCTCCAAAAGCTTTCATACATTAGAGAAGATTATCAGAATTAATAAAAAAGAAAAAGAGAGTGTTTATAGCTACAAACTACAGCTGGCATCAAATGACCCGTAGAATCAGAGCAAAGAGTCAAATAAACTGCAATGTGTCCATTGGTGTAAATACAAAATAGATGTAACAACATCGCAAAGGCCCATTGTAATGATCAACAGACAATATACTGTACAAGGTGATGATGTCAAGGAGGGGAATGTATAGAATGAGGTCACTGATCCTTCACTGTGACATCAGGATGATGTCACTGATCCTTCACTTTGACATCAAGATGATGTCACTGATCCTTCACTGTGTGACATTAGGATGAGGTCAGTGATCCTTCCTGTGTGACATTAGGATGATGTCAGTGATCCTTCACTGTGTGACATTAGGATGATGTCACTGATCCTTCACTGTGTGACATTAGGATGATGTCACTAATCTGTGTGACATTAGGATGATGTCAGTGATCATTCCTGTGTGACATTAACATGATGTCACTGATCCTTCACTGTGTGACATTAACATGATGTCACTGATCCTTCACTGTGTGACATTAACATGATGTCACTGATCCTTCACTGTGTGACATTAGGATGATGTCACTGATCCTTCACTTTGTGACATTAGGATGATGTCAGTGATCCTTCACTGTGTGACATTAGGATGATGTCACTGATCCTTCACTGTGTGACATTAACATGATGTGTCACTGATCCTTCACTGTGTGACATTAACATGATATCACTGATCCTTCACTGTGTGACATTAGGATGATGTCAGTGATCCTTCACTGTGTGACATTAGGATGATGTCAGTGATCCTTCACTGTGTGACATTAGGATGATGTCACTGATCCTTCACTGTGTGACATTAACATGATGTGTCACTGATCCTTCACTGTGTGACATTAACATGATGTCACTCATCCTTCACTGTGTGACATCAAGATGATGTCACTGATCCTTCACTGTGTGACATTGGGATGATGTCACTGATCCTTCACTGTGTGACATTAGGATGATGTCACTGATCTGTGTGACATTAGGATGATGTCACTGATCCATCACTGTGTGACATTAGGATGATGTCACTGATCCTTCACTGTGTGACATTAGGATGATGTCACTGATCCTTCACTGTGTGACATTGGGATGATGTCACTGATCCTTCACTGTGTGACATTAGGATGAGGTCACTGATCCTTCACTGTGTGACATTAGGATGAGGTCACTGATCCTTCACTGTGTGACATTAGGATGATGTCACTGATCTGTGTGACATTAGGATGATGTCACTGATCCATCACTGTGTGACATTAGGATGATGTCACTGATCCTTCACTGTGTGACATTAGGATGATGTCACTGATCTGTGTGACATTAGGATGATGTCACTGATCCATCACTGTGTGACATTAGGATGATGTCACTGATCCTTCACTGTGTGACATTAGGATGATGTCACTGATCCTTCACTATGTGACATTAGGATGATGTCACTGATCCTTCACTGTGTGACATTGGGATGATGTCACTGATCCTTCACTGTGTGACATTAGGATGAGGTCACTGATCCTTCACTGTGTGACATTAGGATGATGTCACTGATCTGTGTGACATTAGGATGATGTCACTGATCCATCACTGTGTGACATTAGGATGATGTCACTGATCCTTCACTGTGTGACATTGGGATGATGTCACTGATCCTTCACTGTGTGACATTAGGATGATGCCACTGATTCTGCACTGTGTGACATTAGGATGATGCCACTGATTCTTCACTGTGTGACATTAGGATGATGTCACTGATCCTTCACTGTGTGACATTAGGAAGATGTCACTGATCCTTCACTGTGTGACATTAGGAAGATGTCACTGATCCTTCACTGTGTGACATCAAGATAATGTCACTGATCCTTCACTGCATGACATTATGATGATGTCACTGATCCTTCACTGCATGCATGACATTAGGATGATGTCACTGATCCTTTACTGCCTGACATTAAGATGAGGTCACAGATTCAGAATGCTAATAAACCCAGGAGCTCGCAATCCACTCTATAATATGTGAATAATGCATAAACTGCTTACTACAGTAAATGCAGCAGAATGTCAATGCAAACAGTGCCAATCACATGCCAATCTATACAGTGAACCAGTGGAGTTTGTGTGCGATTAAAATTGAGAAATTCTATTACAAGATAGAAATAGGTACACCTTACAGGCATCCAGGTTTTGGCGGTCAGGTACAAGTTCTGATGCCACAGATGGAATGACCCCACCACAGGGCAATAATAAAGTAATATGCAAGATGCTATGATCACAATAACGATGTTAATATTGCAATTGTGCTTCTATTGGACTTATTCTCGTTTTACATAGTCATTTAGATAACATCAGGCTTCTTACAAGGTACATGGCCCCCCGCACTCAAGGCTAACCCCTACACGCGTTTCACGTGGTGGTATTCAGATTCTTGGTGTTTCCCATGATTAAGCATTCGAATACCGCCATGTGAAACGCATATAGGGGATAGCCTTGAGTGCGGGGGGGGCATGTCCAATAGAAGCACAATTGTAATATTAAACATACGGTAGCTATTGTGATTATAGCATCTTGCATATTACTTTATTATTGCCCTGTGGTGGGGTCATTCCATCTGTGGCATCAGAACTTGTACCTGACCGCCAAAACCTGGATGCCTTTAAGGTGTACCTGTTTCTATCTTGTAATAAAATTACTCAATTTTAATTGCACACAAACTCCACTGTTTCTCTGTTTTTTTGCATATGTTTATGATGTGGAGGTGTTTGGGTCGATAGGGCAGCATAGTCTCCCCTGACCCTCAATTTGGTAAAACTACATGGAGCTTTTTGTATTAATCAGTCTATACAGTGTCAATCACATGCCAATCTATACAGTGTCAATCACATGCCAATCTATACAGTGTCAATCACATGCCAATCTATACAGTGTCAATCACATGCCAATCTATACAGTGTCAATCACATGCCAATCTATACAGTGTCAATCACATGCCAATCTATACAGTGTCAATCACATGCCAGTCTATACTGTAAATTTATACAGTGCCAATCTATAGTGTCAATCACATACAAATCTATACAGTGCCAATCTATACAGTGCCAATCACATACCAATCTATACAGTGCCAATATATAGTGTCAATCAAATACCAATCTATACAGTGGCAATTTAATCTATACAGCATCAATCACATACCAATCTATACAGTGCCAGTCTTTACAGTGCCAATCTAATCTATACAGTGCCAATCTAATCTATACAGTGCCAGTCTATACAGTGCCAATCTAATCTATACAGTGCCAATCTAATCTATACAGTGCCAGTCTATACAGTGCCAATCTAATCTATACAGTGCCAATCTAATCTATACAGTGCCAGTCCATACAGTGCCAATCACATACCAAATCTATACAGTGCCAATCTAATCTATACAGTGCCAGTCCATACAGTGCCAATCACATACCAATCTATACAGTGCCAATTTAATTTACACAGTGCCAGTCTATACAGAGACAATCTAATCTATACAGTGTCTGTCTATACAGTGCCAATCTAATCTATACAGTGCCAGTCTATACAGTGCCAATCTAATCTATACAGTGCCAATCTAATCTATACAGTGCCAATCACATACCAATCTATACAGTGCCAATCCAATCTATACAGTGCCAGTCTATACAGTGCCAATCTAATCTATACAGTGCCAGTCTATACAGTGCCAATCTAATCTATACAGTGCCAGTCTATACAGTGCCAATCTAATCTATACAGTGCCAGTCTATACAGTGCCAATCTAATCTATACAGTGCCAGTCTATACAGTGCCAATCTAATCTATACAGTGCCAGTCTATACAGTGCCAATCTAATCTATACAGTGCTAGTCTATACAGTGCCAATCTAATCTATACAGTGCCAATCTAATCTATACAGTGCCAGTCCATACAGTGCCAATCACATACCAATCTACACAGTGCCAGTCTATACAGTGCCAATCACATACCAATCTATACAGTGCCAATCCAATCTATACAGTGCCAGTCTATACAGAGACAATCTAATCTATACAGTGTCTGTCTATACAGTGCCAGTCTAATCTATACAATGCCAGTCTATACAGTGCCAGTCTAATCTATACAGTGCCCGTCTAATCTATGCGCTGCCAGTCTAATCTATACGCTGCCAGTCTAATCTATACAGTGCCAGTCTAATCTATACAGTGACAGTCTAATCTATACAGTGCCAGTCTATACAGTGCCAATCTAATGTATACAGTGTCAGTCTATACAGTGCCAGTCTAATGTATACAGTGCCAGTCTATACAGTGCCAGTCTAATGTATACAGTGCCAGTCTATACAGTGCCAATCTAATCTATACAGTGCCAATCTAATCTATACAGTGCCAGTCTAATCTATACAGTGCCAGTCTAATCTATACAGTGCCAGTCTATACACTGTGCCAGTCTAATCTACACAGTGCCAGTCTAATCTATACAGTGGCAGTCTAATCTATACAGTGCCAGTCAATACAGTACCAGTCTAATCTATACAGTGGCAGTCTAATCTATACAGTGCCAGTCTAATCTATACAGTGCCAGTCTAATCTATACAGTGCCAGGCTATACACTGCTAATCTAATCTATACAATGCCAGTCTAATCTACAGTGCCTACAAGTAGTATTCAACCCCCTGCAGATTTAGCTGGTTGACACATGCGGAATTAACTTGGCATTGTGACATTTGGACTGTAGATCAGCCTGGAAGTGGGAAATTCACTGCAGCCAAAAATTGTTTTTTGTTTTTTTTTTTTTTTTTTTTTTTTTTTTTAAAGCGTTAAAAGTTAATTCAGAGGGTCATTTATTATTCAACCCCTCAAACCACCAGCATTCTGTTTGGTCCCCCTAAAGTATGAAGAAGTAGTTCAGGCACAAAGAACAATGAGCTTCACATGTGTGGATTAATGATCTCTTTTGCCAGCCTTTTCTGACTATTTAAGACCCTCCCCAAACTTGTGAACAGCACTCATACATGGTCAACATGGGAAAGACAAAGGAGCATTCCAAGGCCATCAGAGACAAGATCGTGGAGGGTCACAAGGCTGGCAAGGGGCACAAAACCCTTTCCAAGGAGTTGGGCCTACCTGTCTCCACTGTTGGGAGCATCATCCGGAAGTGGAAGGATTATGGAACTACTGTTAGCCTTCCACGGCCTGGACAGCCTTTGAAAGTTTCCTCCCGTGCCGAGGCCAGGCTTGTCCGAAGAGTCAAGGCTAACCCAAGGACAACAAGGAAGGAGCTCCGGGAAGATCTCATGGCAGTGGGAACATTGGTTTCAGTCAATACCATAAGTAACGTACTCCACCGCAATGGTCTCCGTTCCAGACGAGCCCGTAAGGTTCCTTTACTTTCAAAGCGTAATGTCAAGGCTCGTCTACAGTTTGCTCATGATCACTTGGAGGACTCTGAGACAGACTGGTTCAAGGTTCTATGGTCTGATGAGACCAAGTTTGAGATCTTTGGTGCCAACCACACACGTGACGTTTGGAGACTGGATGGCACTGCATATGACCCCAAGAATACCATCCCTACAGTCAAGCATGGTGGTGGCAGCATCATGCTGTGGGGCTGTTTCTCAGCCAAGGGGCCTGGCCATCTGGTCCGCATCCATGGGAAGATGGATAGCACGGCCTACCTGGAGATTTTGGCCAAGAACCTCCGCTGCTCCATCAAGGATCTTAAGATGGGTCGTAATTTCATCTTCCAACAAGACAACGACCCAAAGCACACAGCCAAGAAAACCAAGGCCTGGTTCAAGAGGGAAAAAATCAAGGTGATGGAGTGGCCTAGTCAGTCTCCTGACCTTAACACAATTGAAAACTTGTGGAAGGAGCTCAAGATTAAAGTCCACATGAGACACCCAAAGAACCTAGATAACTTGGAGAAGATCTGCATGGAGGAGTGGGCCAAGATGACTTCAGAGACCTGTGCCGGCCTGATCAGGTCTTATAAAAGACGATTATTAGCTGTAATTGCAAACAAGGTTTTATTCCACAAAATATTAAACCTAGGGGTTGAATAATAATTGACCCACACTTTTATGTTTAAAATGTATAAAAATTCAACTGAGCAACATAACTTTTTGGTTTGTAAGATTTATGCTTCTGTTAATAAATCCTACTCTCGTTTGCAGTTTGAAGGCTCTAACTTATTGGCATCTTATCAAACCACCTAAATCTGCAGGGGGTTGAAGACTACTTGTAGGCACTGTATACAGTGCCAATCTAATCTATACAGTGCCAGTCTATACAGTGCCAATCTAATCTATACAGTGCCAGTCTAATCTATACAGTGCCAGTCTAATCTATACAGTGCCAGTCTATACAGTGCCAATCTAATCTATACAGTGCCAGTCTATACACTGACAATCTAATCTATACAGTGCCAGTCTATACAATGCCAGTCTAATCTATACAGTGCCAGTCTATACACTGCCAATCTATACAGTGCCAGTCAATACAGTGCTATTCTAATCTATACAGTGCCAGTCTATACACTGCCAATCTAATCTATACAGTGCCAGTCTATACAGTGCCAGTCTAATCTATACAGTGCCAATCTAATCTATACAGTGCCAGTCTATACAGTGCCAATCTAATCTATACAGTGCCAGTCTAATCTATACAGTGCCAGTCAATACAGTGCCATTCTGATCTATACAGTGCCAGTCTTTAGTGTCAATCTAATCTATACAGTGCCAGTCTAATCTATGCAGTGCCAGTCTAATCTATACAGTGCCAGTCTAATCTATACAGTGCCAGTCTATACAGTGCCAATCTAATCTATACAGTGTCAGTCTATACACTACCAATCTAATCTATACAGTGCCAGTCTATACAGTGCCAATCTAATCTATACAGTGCCAGTCTATACAGTGCCAGTCTAATCTATACAGTGCCAATCTAATCTATACGGTGCCAATCTATACAGTGCCAGTCTAATCTATACAGTGCCAGTCTATACAGTGCCAATCTAATCTATACAGTGCCAGTCTAATCTATACAGTGCCAGTCAATACAGTGCCATTCTGATCTATACAGTGCCAGTCTTTAGTGTCAATCTAATCTATACAGTGCCAGTCTAATCTATACAGTGCCAGTCTAATCTATACAGTGCCAGTCTATACAGTGCCAATCTAATCTATACAGTGTCAGTCTATACACTGCCAATCTAATCTATACAGTACCAGTCTATACAGTGCCAATCTAATCTATACAGTGCCAATCTATACAGTGCCAATCTAATCTATACATTGCCAGTCTATACAGTGCCAATCTAATCTATACAGTACCAGTCTAATCTATACAGTGCCAGTCTATACAGTGCCAGTCTATACAGTGCCAGTCTAATCTATACAGTGCCAGTCTAATCTATACAGTGCCAGTCTATACAGTGCCAGTCTAATCTATACAGTGCCAGTCTAATCTATACAGTGCCAATGTATACAGTGCCAATCATGTACACAATAGAACACAGTGTATATTCCACTCCATATATGACAATGGACATGTCAGGCTGACTATCGTAGTCAGTGCTCACCTCCCCTGCAAAGCTGTAGGTTTCAATGTTGCATTTGGAGATCATCCGGTCCATTAAAAAGTCAAATAAAAAACAATGTATTCCTTTATAAAATAATGCCCTCCATGTATTATATGAGGGGGGATCCTCCGGGCTTCTGGAAGCTGGGGGGGCTCATGGTTACTGCCTCTCCCGGTGACGTTATCTTGCTTTCCTGAAGGGGGGAGAGGAAGTGGATGGGTGTAAAATCAGAAGAATGAGGGGAAAAAAGAGAGAAAGAGGAAGGGAGGACTACTTTACTTCCTAAGGGGGTGGGGAGGGAAAGAAGGGCCGGGCGGAGGAGGAGGAGGGATATATCCGCTGTAAGAAGGCAAGATGTGGGCGGGGCTTGTTGGCATAAACAAGCTGTGGGCGGAGGGACACGGCGGCTGTGCTATAATATGTGCTCAATCAATGTGGCGGCAGGAAGGATCGGCGTGCTGGCCGCTGCAGGAATAACGGCTAGACTTGTATACATGGTATATAGCTATACATGTGGCCCCGCCCTCTATATAAGCCACGCCCCACAATGGCAGGCAGAGTGCACAGACACATAGGTGCACAGACTGGGGGCTGTGGATATGTTTTGGTTAATGTGTGACTGATGCTGGCAGAATCTGGTGCATTCTGGGTAGTCCAACATATGTACCCAGGCCCCATCTACCTTCATCACAGGCTGGTATATGCTCACATCAACCCCCCTAAGGCTATGGTCACACTGGGCGTTTTTAGTGCGTTTTTACCATGGTTTTCTAATCCTGTGTTTTTGATCTCCAGCCACACCTATGTGATTGTGGGTGAAGCTGCCCATGTCTGGACATGTCCTCAGGCTGCATTGTGTTAGGTTTCTGTAGGGAGATGTCTATCAAAAGACGCAAAACAAAATCACACTGACTGCAATGTGTGAACACGGCCTATATCAGCCTCTAGATACCACAGACAGGTGACCAGATACAAAGCTACTTGTCCTGGGCACATATATGGCTGCCGGCGAGCAGACATGGACCGGGGAACCAACAGTTTAAGGCTGGTTTCACACTGGTGTTTGCAAGCACTGCGGATGTTGCGGATAAAATTTCTCCGAAACGCATGCGTAATTGCACACATATCTTTAACATGGAGTGCGCATTCATGCACAGAGACATTTTTTGCCATGCGTATGGCTGCGTATGTGTACCGGCGCATCGAAAATCCGCGCCCGGGAGACACAGCATGTTACATTTTTTAGGTGCTCAAAAAAGCACAAGCATCCGCATGCATAAGAATGCACATAAACTACGTATTACGCAATCGACCGCAAGGACTTGTGGATACCTGCGTTTGGTACGCATGCGTTTAAGACAATGCGCATGCCCAGAAAGAGATTATCAATACCTCCCATCACCCGCCCATATCCCAGCCCACCAAACAAGCTGTATAAAGAGGTTTTCTGGCCTTCTCATGGTAAATTGATGGGTCTACTTATACATTCCCCTGAAGCCACTCCCTAGGGGCGGGATGTGTAAAAAAAAAAACTACCAGAACAGTGCGGATGGCGCAGAAGAAATATTGATGAAATGCATTGAAAAAATGCGTGCGCATGCAAAAACGCAAACAAACGCATGCATAAGCAGCTTTTGTTTTTTATTGTTTGCCGATGATTTTGTGTAAGAAAAACACTGCATTTGCATGCGTTCTTACATGCATTTGCGCATGTGCAACATCCGCAGCACTTGCAAATGCCAGTGTGAAACCACCCTAAGCAAAGTGATGTGACTTCATGAACCCTCCTGTAAAGACGCTGCTCAGCTGTGTTGTTTTCGGGGCATTTTTTCCCCTAAAAGCAGTGTCACTCAGTGGATAGCGCTGTACAGTGGCTCAGTAGATAGCGCTGTACAGTGGCTCAGTTGATGGCGCTGTATGGTGGCTCAGTGGATAGCGCTGTTCGGTGGCTCAGTGGATGGCACTGTACAGTGGCTCAGTGGATAGCACTGTACGGTGGCTCAGTTGATGGCGCTGTATGGTGGCTCAGTGGATAGTGCTGTATGGTGGCTCAGTGGATGGCGCTGTATGGTGGCTCAGTGGATGGCGCTGTATGATGGCTCAGTGGATAGCACTGTACAGTGGCTCAGTGGATAGCACTGTATGGTGGCTCAGTAGATAGCGCTGTACATTGGCTTAGTGGATAGCGCTGTACATTGGCTCAGTGGATAGCGCTGTACGGTGGCTCAGTGGATAGTGCTGTACGGTGGCTCAGTGGATAGTCCTGTACGGTGGCTCAGTGGATAGTGCTGTACGGTGGCTCAGTGGATGGTGCTGTATTGTGGCTCTGGATGGCGCTGTATGGTGGCTGAGTGGATAGCGCTGTATGGTGGCTGAGTGGATAGTGCTGTATGGTGGCTCAGTGGATAGCGCTGTACTTTGGCTCAGTGGATAGCGCTGTATGGTGGCTCAGTGGATGGCGCTGTTTGGTGGCTCAGTGGATAGTGCTGTATGATGGCTCAGTGGATAGTGCTGTATGGTGGCTCAGTGGATAGCGCTGTATGGTGGCTCAGTGGATAGCGCTGTATGGTGGCTCAGTGGATAGTGCTGTATGGTGGCTCAGTGGATAGCTCTGTACGGTGGCTCAGTGGATAGCGCTGTACGGTGGCTCAGTGGATAGCGCTGTATGGTGGCTCAGTGGATAGCGCTGTACGGTGGCTCAGTGGATAGTGCTGTATGGTGGCTCAGTGGATAGCGCTGTAGGGTAGCTCAGTGGATGGTGCTGTACGGTGGCTCAGTGGATAGTGCTATATGGTGGCTCAGTGGATAGCGCTGTACGGTGGCTCAGTGGATAGCGCTGTACGGTGGCTCAGTGGATAGCGCTGTACGGTGGCTCAGTGGATAGCGCTGTACGGTGGCTCAGTGGATAGCGCTGTACGGTGGCTCAGTGGATAGTGCTGTATGGTGGCTCAGTGGATAGCGCTGTAGGGTAGCTCAGTGGATGGTGCTGTACGGTGGCTCAGTGGATAGTGCTGTACGGTGGCTCAGTGGTTAGCACTGTATGGTGGCTCAGTGGATAGCGCTGTACGGTGGCTCAGTGGATAGTGCTGTATGGTGGCTCAGTGGATAGCGCTGTACGGTGGCTCAGTGGTTAGCACTGTATGGTGGCTCAGTGGTTAGCACTGTATGGTGGCTCAGTGGTTAGCACTATATGGTGGCTCAGTGGTTAGCACTGTATGGTGGCTCAGTGGTTAGCACTATATGGTGGCTCAGTGGTTAGCACTATATGGTGGCTCAGTGGTTGGCACTGTATGGTGGCTCAGTGGTTAGCACTGTATGGTGGCTCAGTGGATAGCGCTGTACGGTGGCTCAGTGGATGGCGCTGTATGGTGGCTCAGTGGATGGCGCTGTACGGTGGCTCAGTGGATGGCGCTGTATGGTGGCTCGGTGGTTGGCACTGTATGGTAGCTCAGTGGATAGCTTTGCCGTTTTACAGCTCTGGAGTCCTGTCTTCAAAGCCCACCAAGGACGACATCTGCACAGACTTTGTATGTTCTCCTAATGTTTGTGTGGGTTTCCTCCAGGTGCTCTGGTTTCCTCCCACACTCCAAAGACATACTGATAGGATGTTTAGATTGTGAGTCCCAATGGGGAGAGGTTCGCTGATGTATGTAAAACGATGTGGAATTATTGATGCTATATAAACAAGTAAAATCTAGGCCTCTGTGGGAAGCCTAAAAAACACAGTTGTGTTGTTAAGTGAACCTGTCACATGAAAAAGTGCTATTAACCTGCATATACTGTATAAGGTTCCTAACATTGTGACCCTGGCCGTCGCTGGGAGGAAATGAACTTTAATCCTCCTGATAGCTTTCCGGTTTCAGTCAGGAGGGAGGTTGTAATCGCCCCCGCTCTACATTAGAGGAGGTTGTCAGTCAGTGTGGGGGGCAGTTACAGCCGTCGCTCTCCATGCACAGAGCAGCAGGGTTCAATATGCTGGTATCGGGCAGGTTCAGAACGCTATTAACCTGCATATTAACCCCATATCGGCAGGTTATTAGCATTTTATTAGGTGACAGATTCCCTTTAAGTGAAGAATCCCTGTGTAGCTGTTTAAAAAAAAATGTTTAAAAACAGACAATAAAGGGGTAACGCATCAAAATAAGACGCCATTGTGGATTTTGCTGGGTTCAATTCCCACCAAGGACAACATCTGCAAGGAATTTGTATGTTCTCACCGTGTTTGTGTGGGTTTCCTCTGGGCACTCCGGTTTCCTCCCACATTGTAAAGACATACTGATAGGATGTTTATATTGTGAGCCCCAATAGGGACAGCATTACTGATGTATGTAAAGTGCTATGGAATTAATAGTGCTATATAAATGAATAAATAATAATAACTTCTTCCAAAAAAAAAAGAAGGAAGCAATGTTCTTGCATGTGTGACCTCGGCCTCAGGATTTAAGCAGCTTTGATGGGACAATTGTTCTTGTTTAGTATTGGTATCATGTGGGATTGGTATCTACAAAGCAACGTCAAGGGGACGACCATTGCCGAAGTGAGGTCTATATATCTATTCTGCCTGCTTGCACATCTCCAATGTATATAGTCATGAATGCACAAGACTCATTGATTCTGATGACGAGTGAAGGCTGCATCCTCCAGTCTAATGCCCAGAAGACCAACTGTAGCACAAATTGATGAAAGTGTTAATGGAGGCTGTAATAGAAAGGCGAAACAAAGTGCAGCTAAGCTTGATTCTACAATGTCACTATTCACTTTAGAAAGCACCGACCGTCCATGTGTGAGGACCTGAAGTGGACAATGAAGCAAAGTCAGTGGTTTGGTCTGAGGTATCACCTTTCCACCATGTGTACAGCATGTTCATCACTGGGGAAAACACTGCAGCAGTCCGCACTTTGTGTCCTGGCATTCAGGTGGGTGTTATATACATGGACCCCCTATGCAAGCATTGTTGCACACTAAGTGCACCCCTTCTGCATGTCAATAGTGTTTCTCAATGACATTGGCCTCTGTTAGGCTGGAAACACACTATCCGACTGACATGTGAGTCTCTCGGAGGAGTCTCAGATCAGCCACCCTAAACGGCCTTTCCCCTGTCAGGACGGGAGTGTGATGCTGCATAAAAGCACAAGCAGCTGACATTCCCATCCAGAGAGGGGAAGGCCGTTCAGGGTGACTGATCCTAGTCTCGTCCGATAGACTCGCATGTCAGTAGGATAGTGTGTTTCCAGCCTTATAATTTTCCTCTGATTGTCCCACTCCTGTTTTTTTCTTACACATACTGTGGGAATAAACTCACCAAATACTCAATGTATGATTGTGGCCTACAGAAGGTTTATCACTAGAGATTATTTTTTGACATATTTTAGAATCTGCCTAAAGCCAGGTTTCCACTCGTGTGTGTCTGGCATCACATCACCCGGCATGGCCACCCACTCTCCGGACAGGACATCAATTTCTATAAAACACCAGAGAACCGGCAGCTGTGTCGGGTGATGCAAGACACGCGCAAGTGGAACCCCGGCCTAAATGACTATTGTGTTTATCTCTGTATCTCCCATAGACATAAATGGGGATTGAGCCTGCATGTGTGGCAGCTTTCTGACAGGTAAAAGGACTGGTTACTCCTGTTCTTAATATGAAATAAATGACTTTGGTGCTATTGTTAGTATTGGTTTATTGTGCATTTCAGTCTACGTTTCCTTCTGTAAACAAGGACTGGTAATAAAGGGAAATTCCAGGCTAAACTATCTTCTCAGAGTTTTATGACATGTTTGAAAGTACCTTTTATATATGTAGATCTGTGAAGATTCCAATGGAAAGTTCTGACAACATCTCCCCATTTCCTTGTTTCAAAGTCAAATCTCCCGACAACTTAATCTGTTTGGAAATCAGTAATCTTCATGATTTAAGGCCCCTGTCACACATAGCGAGATCGCTAGCGAGATTGCTGATACGTCACAGGTTTTGTGACGTAATAGCGACCTTTCCAGTGATATTGCTAAGTGTGACACGTAGCAGCGACCAGGCCCCTGCTGTGAGATCGCTGCACATGGTTCAGGAAATGGTCCTCGGTCTTCCGCTGGTCAGCACGCATCACTGCATGTAACAGCGAGAGACCAATGACCAGCAACCTCACAGGCTGGTAACCATGGTAAACACCGGGTAACTAAGCAGAGCGCGCTGCCTAGATACCCGGTGTTTATCATAGTTACCAGCTTCTTCCCTGCTTACAGGCTGCGCTAAGCAGGGAGGATGCTGGTAACTATGATAAACACCGGGTATCTAGACAGCGCTTGCTGCTTAGTTACACACTGTTTTATCATAGTTACCAGCGTCCTCCCGCTTCCAGCGATGTGGAGGTGTCTCCCTGGTCGCTGAGGAGATCTGCCTGTTTGACAGCTCCCCAGCGACCACGTAGCAACGCTCCAGCGATCCCGGCCAGGTCATTATCGCTGTCGGGATCGCTGGAGTGTCGCTCAGTGTGACGTGTCCCTTACTGCTGCTTCAATGCTGCCATTCCCTGGTAGTGTTTGTTGACATATCTACAGACCTGTCTATAGCACATGACCACTGCAGCCAATCACTGGGCTCAAAACGGGTACGAACAGGGCCGGCTTCAGATTTTTGTGGGCCCCGGGCAAAAGAGTCTTATTGGGCCCCTTTTACACTCCGCCCCCGCTCCTCCAAATTATATATGACACACACAGCTCTGCTTTATGCCCATAGACATAGATGGCTCTGCTACATGCACATGTAGACACCCAGCTCTGGTACATGTACACTACACCTAGTACACACAGCTCTACTACATGCCCATAGACATAAATGGCTCTGCTACACGCACATGTAGACACACAGGTCTGCTACATGCACACTATACATAGTACACGCACACCGCTCTACTACATGAATATACAGATACAACACACCTAGACCTGCTACATGTACAATATATATACAGTGCCTACAAGTAGTATTCAACCCCCTGCAGATTTAGCTGGTTGACACATGCGGAATTAACTTGGCATTGTGACATTTGGACTGTAGATCAGCCTGGAAGTGGGAAATGCAGTGCCACTAGTGATGAGCGAGCACTAAAATGCTCGGGTGCTCGGTGCTCTGGCCGAGCATCTCAAGATACTCTTGTACTCGGCCAGAGCACCGAGCCCAATGTAAGTCAATGAGTGACAGGCTCCGCCCACAGACTTCCGGTTATAAAACGAGTAATTCCGGAAAAGGGCGGGAGGGTGGGCTTTTTCAAATCGCCGCAGCATAGAACACCTTGCTGTGGCCCCCAGAGGGATCCTATCGATTAATCTGCTCCCTGTATGGTGCCAGCTCACTGTGTGCACTGAAGGGAGCAGTGTATGTGTCTCAGATCGCTATTTATTACCGAGCGGTCCGAGCATCTCGGCAGTACTCGGTGCTCGCCGAGCACCCCGAGTACCGAGATACTCGTGCGGGTACCGAGTAGCGCCGAGCATACTCGCTCAACACTAAGTGCCACAAAAAAATTTTTTGCTTTTTTTTTTTTTTTTTTTTTTTAAAGCGTTAAAAGTTAATTCAGAGGGTCATTTATTATTCAACCCCTCAAACCACCAGAATTCTGTTTGGTCCCCCTAAAGTATTAAGAAGTAGTTCAGGCACAAATAACAATGAGCTTCACATGTGTGAATTAATTATCTCTTTTGCCAGCCTTTTCTGACTATTTAAGACCCTCCCCAACCTTGTGAACAGCACTCATACTTGGTCAACATGGGAAAAACAAAGGAGCATTCCAAGGCCATCAGAGACAAGATCGTGGAGGATCACAAGGCTGGCAAGGGGTACAAAACCCTTTCCAAGGAGTTGGGCCTACCTGTCTCCACTGTTGAGAGCATCATCCGGAAGTGGAAGGCTTATGGAACCACTGTTAGCCTTCCACGGCCTGGACAGCCTTTGAAAGCTTCCTCCCGTGCCGAGGCCAGGCTTGTCCGAAGAGTCAAGGCTAACCCAAGGACAACAAGGAAGGAGCTCCGGGAAGATCTCATGGCAGTGGGGACATTGGTTTCAGTCAATACCATAAGTAACGTACTCCACCGCAATGGTCTCCGTTCCAGACGAGCCCGTAAGGTACCTTTACTTTCAAAGCATCATGTCAAGGCTCGACTACAGTTTGCTCATGATCACTTGGAGGACTCTGAGACAGACTGGTTCAAGGTTCTATGGTCTGATGAGACCAAGATCGAGATCTTTGGTGCCAACCACACACGTGACGTTTGGAGACTGGATGGCACTGCATACGACCCCAAGAATACCATCCCTACAGTCAAGCATGGTGGTGGCAGCATCATGCTGTGGGGCTGTTTCTCAGCCAAGGGGCCTGGCCATCTGGTCCGCATCCATGGGAAGATGGATAGCACAGCCTACCTGGAGATTTTGGCCAAGAACCTCCGCTCCTCCATCAAGGATCGTAGCCTCCCTGGCGGTCTGTTTAGTTCTGGAAATTGTTGCTAAAAGCGGGCTACCCACGTTCGCGGTAGATGCGGTTAAAAAACCGCATCTGCCGCACTTGCCACATAGCTGCCGCACTTGTGCCGCACTTGTGCCGCACTTGCGGCGCGGTTGCGGTAATCTGCATAGGAACCAACCACCTCTGATGACCCTCATACATTGTTAATATGTGCCCCTGCAGCCTAGTAAACCATTAGCAGCACTGTTCTTGTGTGCTAAGTGGCTGCAGTAGAAGTGCGATAATGATTTTAGACACTTACATGCCTGCGTACTTGAGGGTGTCTCCCTGTGTGTGCTGGGACTTGTTGTGCTGTGGTCATCATGTCTGCTCTCCCCCTCCCTTATGCACGCCCCCTCTCAGCCTGCTATAGTGCTGTGAGGCTGATTGCGTCATAAAGGGGCGGGGCTACCGTGATGCCGCGATTTAGCCCCGCCCCTTTATGACGCAATCAGCCTCACATCACTATAGCAGGCTGAGAGGGGGCGTGCATAAGGGAGGGGGAGAGCAGACATGATGAGCACCGCCCACACGTCCCATCACACACAGGGAGACGGCCTCAAGTACGCAGGCATGTAAGTGTCTAAAATCATTATCGCACTTCTAATGCAGCCACTTAGCACACAACAACAGTGCTGCTAATGGTTTACTAGGGTCCAGGGGCACATATTAACAATGTATGAGGGTCATCAGCAGTGCCGGGACAAGGCATTTTGGTGCCCTAGGCAGGTAAGGCAAACGGCGCCCCCCCCGAAATATGTCTGGGAATAAAAATGTCAGCATACTTTGAAAGTAAATTTAATTTAACGGGGACCTATAAAAGGTTCGTCCAACCACACTACAGAGACATACTGATAGGTTGTTTACATTGTGAGCACCAATGGGGACAGTGTTCATGATGTATGTAAAGTGCTGTGAAGTTCATAGTGTAATATAAATGCAAAAAGTATTATTCTTAATATTATGTCACAATACCAGGATCTGAGGATCTTCTATTTCGAGGTCAGGGACTCTCTGATGCCATGTTGCTGCTTGTCTCGCTGTTGTCCTCTTTTGAAACTGCAGTGTGGTGGACAAGAGAGCATTAACTGGTTAATAACAAGAAGTATGGAGTGTGTACTGAGCCATAAATCCTCCCCTTACCATGAAGTATGGAGTGTGTACTGACTGAGCCATAAACCTCCTCATACCATGTCCAGCAGACATTGTAGGATTACTACCCATATATACTCGTGTATAACCCGACCTGTGTATAAGCCGACCCCCCTACCTTTGCCCCCAAAACCTGGGAAAACCTATTGACTCGTGTATAAGCTGAGGGTGGACCCCAGCACAGGTATACAGCCCCAGCAAAGTGGTATACAGCAGCCTCTCCAGTGGTATATACAGACCCCAGTGGTAATACAGCTGCCCCAGTGGTAATACAGCAGCCCCAGTGGTAATACAGCAGCCCCAGTGGTAATACAGCAGCCCCAGGGGTAATACAGCAGCCCCAGGGGTAATAAAGCAGCCCCAGGGGTAATACAGCAGCCCCAGGGGTAATACAGCAGCCCCAGGGATTATACAGCAGCCCGAGGGGTTATACAGCAGCCCCAGGGGTAATACAGCAGCCCCAAAGGTAATACAGCATCCCCAGGGGTAATACAGCAGCCCCAGGGGTTATACAGCAGCCCCAGCGGTAATACAGCAGCCCCAGGGGTTATACAGCAGCCCCAGTGGTATATACAGGCCCCAGCAGTATATACAGCAGCCCCAGTGGTATATACAGGCCCCAGCAGTATATACAGCAGGCCCAGTGGTGGTGTATACAGGGCCCAGTGGTGGTGTATACAGGGCCTAGTGGTGTATACAAGACCCAGTGGTGTATACAGGGCCCAGTGGTGTATACAGGGCCCAGTATGCAGGGGCCGGGGGATGAAGCGCGCCTTTGCACACTCACCGCGGCCGCCGTCACCGTGCGTCTGCTGTAAGTCTGCTTTCACACTGCGTTTTTCTGTGATCCCTGGCTGTCCGTTGTAAAACGGACAGCCACGGATCAGATTTTGGCCCCTTGTTATCCTATGGGCACGGTTCACATCGGATTTGGCCTTATTGGCATCCGATTTTTGTCGGATCCGATTCTGGCCGATTTTTTGCTGTGCCCAAAATCGCAGCCTGCTTTGATTTTTGGCACAGCGGGTCAAATCGGACCGAATTGGATCCGACCTGATCCGTGCCAAATAAGGCTGCTTTCACACAGCGTTTTTGTGCTGTCCGAGGGGATCAGACTTTTTGCAGCACCCCTCGGACAGCAACTGATCCAAACTGATGACTGCAATCGGATGCCAAATAGGCATCCGATCCCGATGTTTTGCAGCATCAGTTTGGATCCTCTCCCTGCTCCTCCTGTCACCTTGTCCTCCTCCTGTCACCCTCCTGTCACCCTTCTCCCCTCTGTCTGCCCTCTGTCTCCCCTCTTTGTCCCCTCTGTCCCCCCACTTTGCAGCCCCTCTTTGCCCCCCTCTTTGCAGCCCCTCTTTGCAGCCCCTCTTTGCAGCCCCTCTTTGCAGCCCTCTTTGCCCCCCTCTTTGCAGACCCTCTTTGCAGACCCTCTTTGCAGACCCTATTTGCCCCCCTCTTTGCAGACCCTCTTTGCCCCCCTCTTTGCAGCCCCTCTTTGGACCCCCTCTTTGCTCCCCTCTTTGCAGACCCTCTTTGCCCCCCTCTTTGCTCCCCTCTCTGCAGACCCTCTTTGCCCCCCTCTTTGCAGCCCCTCTTTGCCCCCCTCTTTGCAGCCCCTCTTTGCACCCCCTCTTTGGACCCCCTCTTTGCACCCCCTCTTTGCTCCCCTCTTTGCAGACCCTCTTTGCCCCCCTCTTTGCAGACCCTCTTTGCCCCCCTCTTTGCAGACCCTCTTTGCCCCCCTCTTTGCAGCCCCTCTTTGCTCCCCTCTTTGCAGACCCTCTTTGCCCCCCTCTTTGCTCCCCTCTCTGCAGACCCTCTTTGCCCCCCTCTTTGCAGCCCCTCTTTGCCCCCCTCTTTGCAGCCCCTCTTTGCACCCCCTCTTTGGACCCCCTCTTTGCCCCCCTCTTTGCCACCCTCTTTGCAGACCCTCTTTGCTCCCCTCTTTGCAGACCCTCTTTGCTCCCCTCTCTGCAGACCCTCTTTGCCCCCCTCTTTGCAGCCCCTCTTTGCCCCCCTTTTTGCAGCCCCTCTTTGCACCCCCTCTTTGGACCCCCTCTTTGCCCCCCTCTTTGCTCCCCTCTTTGCAGACCCTCTTTGCCCCCCTCTTTGCTCCCCTCTTTGCAGACCCTCTTTGCCCCCCTCTTTGCAGACCCTCTTTGCCCCCCTCTTTGCAGCCCCTCTTTGCTCCCCTCTCTGCAGACCCTCTTTGCCCCCCTCTTTGCTCCCCTCTCTGCAGACCCTCTTTGCAGCCCCTCTTTGCCCCCCTCTTTGCAGCCCCTCTTTGCACCCCCTCTTTGCCCCCCTCCTTGCCCCCCTCTTTGCAGACCCTCTTTGCCCCCCTCTTTGCCCCCCTCTTTGCAGACCCTCTTTGCCCCCCTCTTTGCAGCCCCTCTTTGCTCCCCTCTTTGCAGACCCTCTTTGCTCCCCTCTTTGCAGACCCTCTTTGCCCCCCTCTTTGCTCCCCTCTCTGCAGACCCTCTTTGCCCCCCTCTTTGCAGCCCCTCTTTGCCCCCCTCTTTGCAACCCCTCTTTGCACCCCCTCTTTGCACCCCCTCTTTGCCCCCCTCTTTGCTCCCCTCTTTGCAGACCCTCTTTGCAGACCCTCTTTGCAGCCCCTCTTTGCACCCCCTCTTTGGACCCCCTCTTTGCCCCCCTCTTTGCAGACCCTCTTTGCCCCCCTCTTTGCTCCCCTCTTTGCAGACCCTCTTTGCCCCCCTCTTTGTCCTCCTTCTGCAGAGCTTAAAAAATAAAAAAATCATCATTCTCACCTCTCCACGACACCCGCGCTGCTTCCAGCTTCTCTTCTTCTGATGCACAGGACCTAGCGTGATGTCACAGTCACATGACCGGTTACCGCGGTAACCGGTCATGGAACTGCACTGTGACGTCAGGCCAGGTCCTGGAAGCACAGAGCCGAGTGCAGGAGGCATCGCTGGATCGTGGAGAGGTGAGAATAATGATTTTTTTATTTTTAACCCTTTCATTTCACTGGATATCACTTCTGCAATGTATGAATATACATTGCAGAAGTGATATTATGGCACAGAGCGATTTTAGTGTACTGAGCATGCTCAGTACACTAAGATCGGGTCCAAGGAACTCAGCTGTTTCCTCGGATCCGCGCTCCATAGGCCCCATGTTGGAGGAGAGGAGGGGCGGGCATCGGGCAGAGCTGCAGGACAGGAAGTCCCCCTCCTCCCTCCTCTCTGGCCGGCGCGGCCGCCGGCGGTCAGCACGGGGCCCCCCAGGGGGTGCGGGGCCCTCTAGGGGGCGGGCAATGCGCCCTCCACAAGATGGCGCCCTAGGCGATCGCCTAGGGTCGCCTACCTATCGTCCCGGCCCTGGTCATCAGAGGTGGTTGGTTCCTATGCAGATTACCGCAACCGCGCCGCAAGTGCGGCACAAGTGCGGCACAAGTGCGGCAGATGCGGTAGATGCGGCAGATGCGGTTTTCTCACCGCATCTGCCGCGAACGCGGGTAAGCCCGAGCCTGACTCGGGGTTAACGCTTCTGGTAGTGAATGTTAACCCCGAGTTAGGCTCGGGAATAACGCTAGGAAGGTTAAGATGGGTCATAATTTCATCTTCCAACAAGACAACGACCCAAAGCACACAGCCAAGAAAACCAAGGCCTGGTTCAAGAGGGAAAAAATCAAGGTGATGGAGTGGCCTAGTCAGTCTCCTGACCTTAACCCAATTGAAAACTTGTGGAAGGAGCTCAAGATTAAAGTCCACATGAGACACCCAAAGAACCTAGATAACTTGGGGAAGATCTGCATGGAGGAGTGGGCCAAGATAACTCCAGAGACCTGTGCCGGCCTGATCAGGTCTTCTAAAAGACGATTATTAGCTGTAATTGCAAACCAGGGTTATTCCACAAAATATTAAACCTAGGGGTTGAATAATAATTGACCCACACTTTTATGTTTAAAATTTATTAAAATTCAACTGAGCAACATAACTTTTTGGTTTGTAAGATTTATGCTTCTGTTAATAAATCCTACTCTCGTTTGCAGTTTGAAGGCTCTAACTTATTGGCATCTTATCAAACCACCTAAATCTGCAGGGGTTGAATACTACTTGTAGGCACTGTACATACAGATACACAGCTCTGCTACATGCACATGCATATAAACAAATACAGATATACACAAATACAAATACACACATACAGATATAGATACACACGTACAGACACACACAAATATATTACCACATTCAGATGATCTTGATCCGTGCATAGCAGGAGAGGAGGGCGCTGGGAGCTGCAGTTTCTTCTAGTACCTTGATTTCAGTCATGTGATCAGTCACATGACTGGAACTGAAAGGTTCTTCAGCCTTCATGTAGCTCCCGGTAAGCTTACTCTCTTGTTGTGTACCGATCACTTTCCGCATTCTGCGAAGGGGAACCACCATGTGAGCGCAGCCACCGCAAGTCACTGTTTAAAATGGGGATGCACGGTGCTGCGCTTGACTGCACATAACCGTGCGCTCCCATTCATTTGAATGTGTGATTTGTACGCATGTGCATGCTTGCGTACAAATCATACATTGTCGTCCGCTCCAGGAATGCAACATGTTGCGTTCCTGGTGCGGACGAGAGAGTGTGATTTGTATGCAAACATGCACGTGCATACAAATCACACATTCAAATGAATGGGAGCGCACGGTTATGTGCAGTCAAGCGCAGCACCGTGCATCCCCATTATAAACATAGCGACTTGCGCTCACATGGCGGTTCCCCTCCGCAGAACGCTGCGGAGGGGAACGCCAATGTGAAGCCAGCCTTACATCAGTACAGAGAAGAGAGGGAGAGAGGTTCACTATCTGTGAGCAGGTCTCCTCTGCTTCTGCTCACAGACAGCTGTGGGCCCTCTCACTGCTTCAGGACCCCCAGCATCTGGAATGCGGGGTGCTGGCGCCCGTCCTGGGTACGAGACCACTCAACCCAACCATCAGAATAGAGATTGTAGGGTACCTAACATAGGTGACAAAAATCCCAAAGACTCATTCCATAATTTAGTAGAAATAGTGGACACTGTGATAGAGAGGAACAGCTCCTTAGAAATGTCTATGGATTTAGAGCAGGATATCACAAAAGCTCCTGTAGGTGGAGTGCCCCAATACTATTGTCCATGCAGGGCCATAACTACAACCGGGGCACTGCCCCGGGGCCCCAACCACCCAAGGGGCCCCAAACTGATGGTAAAAAATTGTATTTTAATACTTTAATTTCTCATAAAATACCCAGCTCCTATATTATTCGAGTTTAAAGTTAATAAAAATAACAAAAAGATGCATGAAAGTGCTAGCGTAAATGTTTTTTGTTCGTTTATACTTTAAACGGGGAAACGCTATTTCGCTTAGTAACAGGAGCTCTATGGCAGACAGTAGACTGTTAGCTGATCGTGTGGTGTCGCACCAGGCGGTGACTCAGCCAATAGTTCAGGCAGTGGCCGCGACGCGACGTGCACTGACACAGACAAATGCTGAGGGGCCCCACTATGAAGTTTTGCCCCGGGGCCCCGAAGTTTATAGTTACGGCACTGTGTCCATGTAGTGTATCTATAACGTAATAGTGCCATAGACTGACAACATAGTAATACATGGGATTTTGGCAGCTCCCTGGTATGGAGCATGTCTGTATGTCTTGGTACGAGCTCCACTAGCTGTCCTTTAGGTATATGAAATCATAATGCATGTATTTTTTGGACACATAGTGATTTATGGTACAAATAAAAAAAACTATTGCCTATGATAAAGAAAATAAGGCTGTGCATGTTCCAGTAGCCCCAGTGCTGTATACCAGGCTTATCATGGTGTTTAGTGCTGGAAAGTCATCTAGAGCCAGTGGCCTTGTTGTACTCTAGGATCAGACTATTTTTCAGGGCAGCGGAGGGATCAGCCTTGAGTGTTACATGAAGACAGGCTGCAGACACTCCCTCACTGGGGCCCTGCCAAGAGCAGAGGAGCACAGGTCACAAGAGCCTATTGTGCTGTCAGCTGGGCAGAGGTGTGTCTGATCAGCCAATAGCAGCTCTCCATGTGCAGGGTGACGCCCACTGGGGATACACCCACAATATATACGCCATCAAAACACCAACACAATGTCTTAACCCTGCGAACACTAGAACCTCCTTATATAATACCTAGGAGTAATATTAGAGTTAGTATTGTAGAATGTCTGCAGCTAGAATGTAGACAGATTAGAAATAAAGCATGCAGCATTGTCCTACATCGGGGAATCTGTTGTATAGATTCCTTTCGATATAATCTTTCATTGTAGGAGCTTTCTGTTCCTTTGGGAGCAATAGTTCAAATCATCAGGACACAAAAACTGTTAAAAGCTGCATTATTAAAAAAATGTTAAGGGTATGTTCATACGATCCAGAGACACTGTGTCTTCTCTCCTGCGGGGGCGCTGATAATCTCTGTAGGTTAACGCAGCCGCCCTATGCCCACCATCTGGAGGCTTTTCCCTGTATTCACCCCCTGAGATTGCCTCCAGGACACGGTTTACAGTTTCATGACAGAGGTCGAAAGTCTAAATACTATATGGTATAAGCTGTGAGCACTCAACATCCTACTGAAGTATTTGGTAGCAACTGAAAGTGTGGATAGGGTTAGACAGACTTATACGTATGTTGTATTTCATAGATCTCTTCTGCATAAATATATATATACGTGAGCCATGCTTTTACCACCTGGCGCTCCATTGCTGCAGGATTTGTTGAAATGGCTTCAAGTGAAGTCATAACACCAAGACGTGACCGCTGCAGCCAATCACTGGGCACAGCAATGACCGCTGCAGCCAATCACTGGGCACAGCAATGACCGCAAAAGCCAACCAATGAGCATATTGTTGTAATGTAACCACTACAGCTATGTCAACCAAGACAGTGGGGGCGGTGGAGAAAAGGCAGCGCTGTAAGCAGCAGAACAACAAGAGGTCTTTAAAATAAAAACATCTTAGAAAATCCCTTAGAACCTGCAGTCTTAACGATGAAAGGTTTTGCAAATGTATGATATTGTATAAATATGGAGTTTACAACATTTCAAATGAGTCTGTTTTATGTTTGTGTCTTGGTGCAGTGTGCACAACGCCTAATTGTTGGTGCATTAATGATGATTATTGTTGTAATTATGTATAATTCTTTTGGGACACCTATTCAAAAAAAGTTGGGACGTTGTGTGAAATGTAAACAAAAAAGAATGCAATGTATTTGGAAATAGCTCAGACATAGAGCAGAAGACATATTTATTGAAAAATAAATAACTTTGAAATTGATAGGAAAACATCTCAAGATAGTTGGGACAGGGCTATCAATAGATTGTTAACCCCTTCCCGACCCATGACGTTGTACAACATCAAGGGTCGGGTCCTGGTGTTTGATGTGAGCTCCGGTGTGGCGCTCACATCAAACACCCAACATCTCAGATAATCTCATCAGCTGAGATGTCGGGCTTCCAGCACCGATTGGATCCGGGATCTGATAAGTGCTGTTAACTCCTTGGATACTGCTGTCATTCACTGTAAAACCACCACGGCAAGGAACGCGCTGTTCCCTGCCTGCATCGGAGATCCCGCGATAATATCGTGAGATCTCTGGCGCTCACGTGACAGCCCGGAGTCCTGGTGAGACCCCGGAAGCTATCACATATCACTTACTGTGAGTAGTTGGCAAGTGCTTCCAACCACTCACAGTGCGCATTTATGACAGCTCCTGATGTGCTGCAGCTCATCGGGTCCTGTCACAAGCGATCGGATGCCTCAGCAGTGTGCCTCCCTATGGGGCTGTGTAAAAACAAGAATGAATTAATAAATAAAGTTTTTACAAACATGAAAAAAAGCATAAGTTCTAATCACTCCCCTTTTCCCCATTTAAAATAAAAGTACTAATAAAAATTTTTAAAAATACACATATTTGGTATTGCTGTGTTCAGAAACGTCCGTCTATCAAGATATAATATCAATTAATGGAGCCGTAAACTGTGTAATGGAAAAAAAAGGTCCAAACACCAAAATTACGTTTTTTTGTTGCCGCAGCATTGCTATAAAATGCATAATGGGCGATTAAAACATCACATCCATCCAAAATTAGTATCATTAGAAAGGTCAGCTCAAGACACAAAAAAAGCTATCACACAGCCCCAGAGCCCAAAAAATGAGGACGCTACAGGGCGCAGAACATGGCGCAAAAAGTGTGATTCTTTTTTTTTTCAAACTTCTGAATTATTTTTCACCACTTAGATACCAGTAAAGGTATACATGTTTGGTATCTACAACTCGTACTGACCTGAGGCATCACCATCATGTCAGTTTTACATATAGTGAACATGGAACTAAAAAAACAAAAAAACAAACAAACGTGTAATTGCACTCTTTTTGCAATTTTACTGCACTTGGAATTTTCACCCATTTCCCTGTACACTATATGGTAAAATAAATTATTACAACTAGTCCCACAAAAAAAAAGCCCTCATATGCTTTATTGACGGAAAAATAAAAAAAATCGTAGCTTTGGTAACAGGGGAAGCAAAAAAACAAAAATGAAAAACAAAAAAATCAGTGATACTGATGAAAAATAGCTGGAGGATCAATTTTCAACTAAGTCACATAACTGTGTTTAAAAAGAACTTATTAGAGAGGCAAAAACTAATCAGAACTGCATCGCTGCATCTAAAGATAATGGAACAATTTCAGAAAAACAGTCCCCAACATAAAAATATTAATAACATTGAAAATCCACCATCTGTATATATCATACAAATATACAATTATGTGTATTATATCATCAAAAGATTCTGGAGAAATCCATGTACACAAAGAACAAGGCCAACCGTCAATATTGGTTGCTTGTGATCTACGGTCCCTCAGGCTGCACTGCATTAAAAACAGGCTTGATTCAGTTGTACAATCACTGCATGGGCCCAGGAATACTTCCAGAAATCATTGTCAGTAAACATAGTTTGCCATGCGATCCACAAATGCAAGTTAAAGCTCCATCATGCAAAGAAGCCATATATCAAAACAATCCAGAAATGCTACCATCTTCTCTGGGTCGCAGTTTGTTTAAAAGAGATTAAGGTAAACTGTTCTGTGGTCAGATTTATCAAAAAGTGAAAATCTTTATGGAAACCACAGATACCATGTCCTGTGGACTCAATGGGAAACACCCTCCAGCTTGTTATCAATGCACATTTCAAAAGCCGAATCTCTGATTGTATGATGTTGTGCTAGTGACCTAGAATGGTGTGAAAAACTGTTTGCCTCCTTCCTGACTTCTTAACTTTTTAAGTTTCTTTATTATTTAGAAAAACTAAAATCCAAACCTACAGGGCCCTGTGTGAAAAAGTGATCGCCCCCCACCCCCCAACACAACTGAACTGTTTATCACATCTTTGAGAAGCAGAGTTTAATTTTCCTAGCCACACCCAGGCCTGATTACTGCCACACCTGTTTTCAATTAAGATCACTTAAATGAAGCTGCCTGACAAAGTAAAGTAGACCAAAAGGTCCTCAAAGGCTATATATCATGCCACAATCCATAGAAATTCAGGAACAAATAAGAAACAAAGTATTTGAGATCTATCAGTATGGAAAAGGTTAGAAAGCCATTTCTAAAGCTTTAGTACTCCCGTGAACCACAGTGATAGCCATTATCCACAAATGGCAAAAAATCGAACCTTCCTAGAAGGGGTTGGCCTAACAAAATTACCCCAAGATTGCAACACAACTCATACAAGAGGTCACAAAAGACACCAACAACAACAAAGATATGCAGGCTCAGTTAAGGTCAGTATTCATGCCTCCACTATAAGAAAGAGACTGGGGAAAATGACCTGCATGGCAGAGTTCCAAGATGAAAACCACTGCTGAGCAAAAAGAACATAAAGGCTCATTTTTGTTTTGCCAGAAAACATCTTGATGATCCCCAATACTATTGAGAGAATACTCTGTGGACTGATGAGACAAAAACTGAACTTTTTGGAAGCTGTATGTCCCATTACAGTGGCGTAGAAGTAACTCAGCATTTCAGAAAAGGAGCATCATACCCACAGTAAAATATGGTGGCAGTAGTGTGATGGTCTGAGGCTAGTTGGCTAGCGTTCAGGACCTGGGCTGCTGTGGTAAACTGGATTACATGAATCTTTTATCTACCCAAAAAACTATCTGGAAGGAGTGTCGCGCTCTCCGCTCATGACCTCAGAGAAGCCATTTGGTCTCCGTCCAGGCCGATCCAACACCAGCAAGCGTCCCCTCTGAATAGCGTGGAAACAATTAGACTTTGGAGGGTGTCAAAGTGCTGGCTTGTCGATTCGATGCGTAGTTTCTGACCTTAACAAGTTCTAGTCAGAACCCCCATGGCCCGAATTAGTAATAATTCTGCCAAGAAAGGATCGGTGCAGGGGACATTTCAAAAACCATTGCAGTACGGAACTCTTGATGCAGTTGTGAGCATGGGTGGGCAACAGTAAATAGGTTAGGGGGAATGCACTTTACACAGGGTACTGTAGGTTTGGATTTAGTGACGGGCTGGAAATGAAGAACGTTCATTATAAGGCACTCTTTGGATGCATTTCATGACTTAGTCTAAGTAGTTAAACGGTGTGCGATCAAAACACAAGTCTACAAACAGTGCAAAGAAAGACATGGGAAGGGGCAAACACACTACACCATGGGGGGCATGGGCAGTATGAACATCTTGAAAGGCAGACTACAGAGTGAGATAACTAGAGTTTATATAGGAACATGGCTCCATCGAGACGTTTTAAGAGAAGACTTGCATAGAACAGCAAGCACAATGAAAGACATATTAATCACACAAAAATACAGAAGAATATTCGGAGGACGCGTGGTCATGCAGTGCAGGCCTTTTACCAATAGCAAATTTGAGAGCTTATGAGACGGAAAATCAGAGACCCAGGACAATGAAAGCAGAACTGACATCAGACAAGATAGGACACATCAAAACCAACAATAGTCACCGGAACCAAGCCGGTGATGCTGAGGACAGAGGAGCAGCAGGACAGACAGAGGAGAGGACGACAGGGGTGCAGGAGGACAGAGGAGAGGAGGACGGGATGCAGGAGGACGGGGATGCAGGAGGACGGGGATGCAGGAGAACAGGAGCAGCAGGAGGGACAGAGGAGGACGGTGCAGGAGGAGAGGAGGACAGGGGTGCAGGAGGGACAGAGGAGAGGAGGACGGGTGCGCAGGAGAAGTGGGGCTGTGTGTGGTGATAATGGCAGCTGTACCAGGTGTCTCTTCCTCCATGCGGCAGCCTCCACCTTCCTGTGTTGGAAGGGTGTGGCATGCTGTGAATTGTAGTTTTTCCTGCCTGTTCTGGCATTACTATATGGTTTCTGGGCAGTGTGTTGGGTGCTGGGAGTTGTAGTTCTCCTGGGCGGGCTCAATGTTCTCCTGCCGCCTGTCTGTGGTTATTGTGCCTCTTCTGGGATGTCCTCAGCTCTGTGCTGTGCACAGACCGTGTACCACCATGTCCTCAGCTCCGTGTTGTGCACAGACCGTGTACCACAATGTCCTCAGCTTCGTGCTGTGCACAGACAGTGTACCACCATGTCCCCAGCTCCGTGCTGTGCATAGACAGTGTACCACCATGTCCCCAGCTCCGTGTTGTGCACAGTGTACCACCACGTCTTCATCTTCGTGCTGTGCACAGACAGTGTACCGTATATTGTCTGTGCATAGCACGGAGCTGAGGACATGGTGGTACACTGTGCACAGCACGGAGCTGGGGACTTGGTGGTACACTGTGCACAGCACGGAGCTGAGGACGTGGTGGTACACTGTCTCCCGCCGCCTTAAAATCGGTCTGTTTCTCATCCAGGAGAGTCGGATGAGTGACATCCGTTTTTTGGTCAATTTGGCAACTGCTGTGCGAGTGTCCGACATTTCTCTCAGATCACATCCGTGTGCAATCTGTTTTTTCCTCAGCAGCTATTACTGTAGAATCATTTACAGGAACATTTTACAGTGTTCTCAGCTGCAGAATGATAATGTATCCGTGAAAAAAAGTGATGCCTCTCGGATGGTCCGTGTGCGGTCAGTGATTTTGTCGGACCCATAGACTTGCATTGGTGAGTCTCGTACGGGAATCACATACTGTCGCAGCATGTTGCAACTTTTTTCTCATCCTGAATCTGGATGAGAAAAAAGCGTCCGACACTCGCCAATCTGCTCTCAGAGATTGATTGCAATGCGAGAAAATCACACATCGCACTCATCACAGTTTCACGCCAGTGTGTCCGTACCCTAATACTAAAATCCATATAGTAATCCTACTGGTATGGGGAGGGTTTATGGCTCAGTTAGTACACTCCATACTTCTCGTTATTAACCAGTTAATGCTCTCTTGTGCACCGCACTGCAGTGTCAAAAGAGGACGACAGCGAGGCAGACAGCAACACGGCATCAGAGAGCCCCTGACCTCCAAATAGAAGATCCTCAGATCCCGGTATTGTGACATAATATTAAGAATAAAGTTTTTTGCATTTTTATTTACACTATGAACTCCACAGTACAGCGTCGAAAATTGCTCCGGCCCCAGGCCCTCCTTGAGTCCTGCTTGTTGCCATACACTGGGGTTGTGCAGAGGTGGCGGTGCACAGTGACAACCCCAATAGGTGAGTGGCCATTTGACCCAATACTTACCCCCCAATTGCGCCCCTTCTCTTTGTGTTTTAGTATAGTAGTTATATTCTTGTATATAGGGCAGACAGTGTATACTATGTATACTTCCGGATTATCAACTACCAAAGGGGCGGCAAATTTTTCGACCGCCCCGGGCGCCACAAACCGTTGCTACGCCACTGGTCTGAGGCTGTTTTGCTAATTCAGGACCTGGAAGACTTGCTGTGGTAAATGTAACCATGAATCTTGCTATCTACCAAAATATCCTGAAGGTGAATGGCCGGCCATCTGCTCATGACCTCAAGATGAAGCACATTTTGGTTATCCAGCAGGACAATGATCCAAAATACACCAGCAAGTCTACCTCTGAATGTCTTAAGAAAAACAAAATTAAGACTTTGGAGTGTCAAAGTTCTGACCTTAATCCGATTCAGATGCTGTATTATGACTTTAAAAGTTGCTTTATGTTTAGAAACCCTCCAATATGGCTGAATTATAATAATTCTGCCAAGACAAGTGATCAAAATTCCTCCAGAGCATTTTCAAAGACTCATTGCCAGTTACCGCAAACTCTTGACTGCAGTTGTTGCTGCCATTGGGTGGTCCAACCAGTTATTAGGTTTAGGGGTGAATCACTTTTTCACACAGGGTCCTGTAGGTTTGGATTTATTTGCCCCTTGATAATAAGTACGTTCATTTATAAGCTGCACTCTTTGTTTGCTTGTCATTTCTTAGTCTAATATTTAAATTTCTTTTGCGATCTAAAACACTTAAGTCTGACAAACATGCAAAAGAATAAGAAATTGGGAAGGGGCAAACACACTTTCACACCACTGTATGTCATGGGCAGTTTGCACATCTTGAAAGGCACTATCAATGCTGAGCATTATATAGAGTTTATATAGCAACATATGCTTCCATCCAGACATCTATTTAAGAGAAGACCTTGCATAAATCAGCAAGACAATGATAAACCACATATTACATCCACCACAAAAACTTCACAGAAGAATAATTCGGGTGACGCGCTGGTCACCTGCAGTGCAGGCCTTTTACCAATAGCAAATATTTGAAGCATTATGAAACGGAAAATCCCCCACAGAAGACCCAGGACAATTGAGAAGCTAGAATCCTACATCAGACAAGAATAGGACAACATTCCCAAAACTCCAACAATTAGTCTCACTTCCCGGACACCTAAGCCGGCTGATCGCTGGTGAGCTGTCACACAGGCAGACTCACCAGCGATCAGAGGACCAGCAACATCATGAAAATGATTTAAATATCGTTTCCATGATGTCTGCAGGCTGGTATCCATGGTAAACTGCAGGTAGCTACGCAGCGCGCGCTGCCTAGATACCCTATGTATACCTTGGTTACCAGCCTTCTCCGCTCACCGGCTGGTATCCAAGGTACACAGCGGGTAACTAGGGTCCCTTGGATACCAGCCGGTGAGCGGAGAAGGCTGGTAACCAAGATATACATCGGGTATCTAGGCAGCGCCTGCTGCCTACTTACCCGCAGTTTACCATGGACACCAGCTCCCAGCGCTTGCTGAGAGGCGCTGGGAGCTGGCTGATCGCATCTCCCGGTGTCACACGCAGCGATGTTGCGTGTCCATCTGGTGACCATCGCAAGGTCTTCGGTTCAATCCGAAAACCTGGCAACCATCAACCAGCGATGTATCGCTGGGTGATGCGCACTGTCACACGCATCAATATCGCTGCAACGTCACGTGCAGCAGCGATATTGACGCGTGTGACGGCCCCTTTACAGATTGTTGTAAGAAAAAGAGAGGATGCTACACAATGGTAGACAAGGCTCTGCCAAAAGTTTTTCTTGCTGCCATCAAGTTCTTAATGAGTTAGCTTTTTCAAGTGAAGTAGAAAAATGTCTACCTTTCAATTTCTGAGCTTTGATTTATATTCTGTTTTAAATAAAATATGGTTATTGGAGATTTTGTTTTCTATATATCTTACACAGTCTTAACTTTTTTTGGAATTGGCGTTGTATATCATTAAGAACAGCAGCAGATGGAACAGCATTACGTTCAATTCCAGCAGCTGCATAGCCAGTCCCTAAAGATTGTTCATTCGCTTTATGAAGGCTATTCAATGAATTCTTCTTTATACATTTTCTATTTCATTTTGATCGTTCATTTGCTATTTTATTTCATTTCAGTTTCCCTTATGGCTTTCATAATTGACAATCCAACCTCTTGGTCCCCCATGATGATGAGCATGAAGGAATTGCAGTAATGATTTGACACTGCCTCTCTTTTAAAGGGGGTTTTAATCCCTTTCTTGTACTTTACAATTTGCTTGAGTGCGCTATAAAAATGGCTGCTTCTCATGGTATTTTCAACAAGTGACCACTGCAGCCAATCAGTGGTCACTGCATTTTATCATAATTTCTAAAAAATGTCTTTACTGTATGTGCAAAGACCTCTTGGTGTGTGGCACCACGATAACGCCAAGGCAGCAGGCTTGATGTCTGGGTGTTACGTTTGATGCTGATCTTTCATTCACTTCCTATATACAATCTCTCGCCTGTTCTTGTCACCTGCAACTGAATAACATCTATATAATCTGCCCCTTCCTCACCATGGAAACAACTAAAACCATCATAGTGGCCCTGATCCACTCCCGCCTTGATTATTGCAACTCTCTATTAATTGGCCTCCCCCTCACTAGGCTTTCCCCTCTCCAGTCCATCCTTAATGCATTAGCCAGGGTCACCTATCTGGCTAACCGTTATTTGGATGCTTCCGCTCTGTGCCAGTCATTGCACCCCACCTGTTCTCTTCGCTCTGGGAATGACTTTAGACTAAAATCTCCACTAATCCGAACCTCCAATTCGCGGCTCCAAGACTTCTCCTGAGTTGCACCAATTCTCTGGAATGCTCTACCCCAAGAAATTAGGACTACCCACAACTTACTTAGCTTCAGGCGCTCCCTAAAAGCACATCTTTTTAGGGCGGCCTATCATGCTCCCTAAGCAGTCATTCAGACATTGGTTCTCCACTACTTTCCTGAACATAACTGTCAAACTCTATCAGACCTAAAAGCTCTACACAGATTGGCTGGTGGCCACTTACTCCCCTCTCATCTATTCCACAACCTCAAAATGGCTGGACCATGATTGTAAATAAGCCCCTGTACTTTGTGTCACCCCCACCTTACTGTAGATTATAAACTCTTGCGACCAGGGTTGTCATTATTTTTTGCTTTTTAATTATTGTGTTTTCCAAAACTGTTTCTTATGACTGTTTGTATATGAATCTCTGATTGGTTAAGCGGTGCAGAATATGTTGCCGCTATATGAATAAAATTATTATTATTATTATTATTATTATTATTATTATTATTAAAGACTTGATGAGTAACTTCTGCCATTTGGAGTTCAATAACCTTGTACTGTCCTTGCATTCCTCAGCTGCCATTATAAGTAACTACAGAACTGAGAAACTCAATCCACATATGCCAAAGTCCTAGATATGATTACTTATAAGAAGGCTGTTTCTTGTACATAATAGGGGAATTTTGTACATTCTCCCCGTATTTGCGAGGATTTCTTCCGGATTCTCTGGTTTCCTCCCACATTTTCAAAGGCATACTGATAGGATATTTAGATTGTGAGCCCCAATGGGGACAGTGTTACTGATGTATGTAAAGTGCTATGGAATTACCGTAATAGTGCTATATAAATAAATATTATTATTATTAATTTATCATCCCCTCTATGCCAGAAAACTGGCATCCCTAATTCGCAATATTTAGCACAAGTGGTATTTTTGCAAATTTTGTACAATGTTTGCTCTTTTGCACTGTAACCTAGACTCTTATCAAAAAGTGGTTGGTCTTACCAAAACAGGTCAAGACCTATCACCAGGAAACAAATGTACTATACTGTACGGTCAGAAAACTAGTATATGTTGGGAGTGAAATCTACTTCTCATGACTGGCAAAGATTAATCTTCTGGTGTATTTAGAGGCATGAAGTGGGCTTTAGGGTCAAGAGTGAAAATCTGTACGAATAGGGAAAAAAAGAACAGCACACAATATCATGTGTAACCAGTGGCAGATTATAACGAGGGCGGTAGCCCGGGGCCCAATACTCTGGGGGGGGGGCCAGCCGCCCACGGTTAATTGCCCCATTATAATCTGCCACAGTTTGCACCACACTGCTGATGTCAATTCTCAGGCCACCCTTGCCGCCGGTGCTACTGCCCCTGCTCCCCTTCTTCCTTCTGCACGTCATGATGTAGACATGCGGGAGGAAGCTGCAAAAAAGACGACGAGTGCTGGAGTAGGCACACAAGACGCTCACCTACATCACTGCCAATGCGAAGAGGAGCTGAGCTGCCAATTCTGCCACTGGCTCAATCCACCCCTGCTCACAGCCAGGGGCGGACTGGGTAGAGGGGCACCTGCCCCCCAGGCCTGTCCTCAAGCATATGTGGAGGGCAGCCCGTCATTTGCTGATTTATAGGCAAGAGACCTGCACTGCACCTTTAAATATGTACATGTGCTGGCAGTATGCATCACAGCTCAGCAGACACGGGCTGTACTCATGTCACACTGTCTTCTGCCTGCCAGAGTGGAGCCTCCAAGTGGGATCATTGGGGAAGGTCAGACATTGATGTTTCTTGGTTAGGATAGCGATGGGGCAGGAGCAGGGGCGGACTGGCCCAGGTGGCTGGGGGGCAAGTGCCCCCCTGGCTGGTGGAATTGCCCTTATCTAGGGCCGCCCCCATATTGAAACGGCCCGGCGGCTCTGCTTTGCGGCCGCAGCTGCTTCCACAGTAGCCGACAGTGGACATGCCCAGCAGGAAGTATGGTGAGTGCGGGCTGCGTGATAGCAGCCACAGCCCCCCTTCCCCGCCCGCCGCTCCTCACCTCATCCATCAGCCCCTCCCCCCCGCTCCTCAACTGCAAGGGCTGGAACACTGCCTCCTGGGGCAAAGTAGTCCTCGTACCCAGGGGCGGGCTGGACAGCTATACGGGCCGGGGCAGCATGATTGCTGGCGACCCCTCTGCCTCTCTGTACTGGGATGCGGCCGGCGGCTACCTATGCAGTGCCGGCATCTCAGCAGTGAGGGCTGTGTGTGGCTGCCGGCCATAGACAATACTGACGAGGCTCCGTCCACATCGTGCTTCCCGCCAAGAAGGAAACCGCAATCTACTGTTCACATTGGGCAACAAGAAAGGTGGGAGATGTGCGGCCAGTGTCCCTGAGCATCAAACCCCCCATACATGGGAAGGGATTTATTACAGGAGATTTGCATTGTCAATATAATTGGGCTGTAACTATCATCTTCATCAGGATGTAGCTGTATCTGTCTTTAATAGTGGTAGTGGTGTAATTTTAGCATATTGGACAGGCTGATTTCTCTGTGCCATATCTATTTCAGCAGCAGTGCACTGTATGCAGATTGGATTAGCTGAGATTACACTGTCTTTTCTGTCATCCTTTTCACATGATTTGTACAGCACTTTAATATGTGTATGTCTGAATGTGTATATGATTGTGTATGCATGTATAGGATTGTGTATGGGATTAGGTGAGTGTATGATTGTGTGTATAGGATTGATTGTGTGTATGATTGATTGTGTGTGGGGCTGTGTCTGTGTGGCTGACTATTTGTCCGTATGTGGCTGGGGTTTTGTGGCTGGGGCTTTGTGTGGCTGGGGCTGCGTGGCTGTGGATGACTATGTGTCTGTGTTGCTGGGGCTGTCTGTGGCTGACTGTGTCTGTGTGGCTGAGGCTGGGTGGCTGGCTGTGTGTGGCAAAATGTGTCTGTGTGGCTGACTGTGTGGCTAGGGCTGCGTGGCTGCATGTGGCTGTCTGTGTGTCTGTGTCTTTATGTGGCTGGCTGTGTGCCTAACTATGTCTGTGTGTGGCTGGGGCTGTGTGGCTGTGGCTGCATGGCTGTGGCTGAGGCTGCGTGGCTGGCTATGTATGGTTGGGGCTGTTTGACTGTGTGTGTGTGGCTGGGGCTGCTTGGCTGTGTGTGGCTGACTGTGTGTGTGTGGCTGGGGCTGCTTGGCTGTGTGTGGCTGACTGTGTGTGTGGCTGGCTGTGTGGTTGGCTGTATGTCTGTGTGTGGCTGGCTATGGCTGTCTATATTGCTCGCTGTGTGTGTGGCTGGCTGTGTGTGTGTTTGGGTAGCTGCGCCTGTGTGTGGCTGGCTTTGGCTGTGTGTGTGGCTGTCTATGTGGCTGGCTTTATGTGTGTGGCTATATGTGTGGCTGGCTGGCTTTGGCTGTGTGTGGCTGTATGTGTGTGGCTGATTGTGTGTGTGTAGCTGGCTGTGTCTGTGTTTGGCTGGCTGTGTCTGCTTGTGTGTGGCTGGCTATGGCTGTCTATGTTGCTGGCTGTGGCTCTGTGTGTGGCTGGCTGTGGCTATGTGTGTGGCTGTCTATGTGGCTGTGTCTCTCTGTGTGGCTCTCTCTGTCTGTGTAGCTGTCTATGTGGCTGGCTGTCTATGTGGCTGACTGTTTTTGTGTGGTCGTGGCTCTGTGTGTGGCTGTGGCGGGCTGTCTATGTAGCTGGCCACTGGGACATCCAAATGATGTGCGAGTGTCCGACAGTTTTCTTAGATCACATCCATGTGCAATCTGTTTTGTTTCTCAGCAGCTATTACTGTAGAATCATTTACAGGAGCATTTTACAGTTGTCTCAGCTGAAGAATGATAATGTATCAGTGAAAAAAAGTGATGCCTCTCGGATGGTCCGTGTGCTGTCAGTGTGCGGTCCATGATTTTGTCGAACTCATAGACTTGCATTGGTGAGTCTCGCGCATGAATCGCATACTGTTGCAGCATGTTGTGACTTTTTTCCCATCCAGAATCTGGATGAGAAAAAAGCGTCCGACACTCGCCAATGTATTTCAGACGTTGATTAACTGACTGCACTGCGATAAAAATCACACATTGCACTTATTCAAGTTTCACCCCAGTGTGTCCGTGCCCTAATAATAAAATCCATGTAGTAATCCTACAATGTCTGCTGGACATGGTATGGGGAGAGTGTATGGCTCAGTTAGTACACACTCCATACTTCTCGTTATTAACCAGTTAATGCTCTCTTGTCCACCGCACTACAGTGTCAAAAGAGGAAGACAGCGAGACAGACAGCAACATGGCATCAGAGAGCCCCTGACCTCGAAATAGAAGATCCTCAGGTATTGTGACGACATATGAAGAAATATTTTTTTACATTTACATTACACTATGAACTCCACAGCACTTTACATACATCATCAACACTGTCCCCACTGGGGCTCACAATGTAAACATCCTACCAGTATGTCTCATATTGTATATCGCCTTTCTTTGATATCACCTTCACAAATATTGCATTTATTGCACTTATCAGGTTTTGGATGTTTTCTGATTGCATTTGTTTGCAGGATGTCAGAATTGACTCCCAGAGCTGCTGGTTTGACGGTTAATGTCTTACAGCATCTTAGATTTTTTTTGCTTAATGGTACTTCCAAGTTTCTCAATAGGGCTGAGATCAGAGGAGACTGGTAGCCACACCATAGTTTTCTCTACTTTTATGTCCATAGCAGCCAATTACTCAGGGCTATGCTCTGTACCAAGAGATGGTGCATTGTCATGCATAGGGATGATTTTGTACGAAGAAAAAAAGTGGTCAGTCTAAAAGTATATATACTTTGCCGTGGTCCTTTTCACGCCTTCATGGACCCTATAGGGGCAAACTAGCTCTCTCCACATGATTGCGACCCAAAACATGACTGACACCTCCTTGCTGGCGGTCATCTAGCAACTATCCACTACTCCAACCATACTGGGAACCTCTAGGCTCCTCTTAGCTATACCTCTCTCTGCAGGGGAGTGTGGCGCGATGGGGGGGGGGGCGCACCAAAAACGGGCCGCCGAAAATTTCCGACAGCACCTACCCCCCTCACCCAAGGGCTGCCGGAAAAATTTTGCCACCCAGGTTTTGCTTTGCCAGTCAGCCCCTGGGCAGGAGATTGTGTTGTTTGTACAGTGAAGACATTCCAACACCCTGCTCACCGCACAAGTCTAGGGCTAGTGGGCTGGAAAATGCATGGTGTCAACAGATGCTCTGCTGAGGATCAGTGTGATTTATTGCAGCAGTTTCACCCTACATCCAGGTGGGGGTTGGGGTTGTTCTGTCAGTGTTAAGTCATCGACTCCCAATCTGCATAAAGAGTCAAACTGTCGCCAGATGAACACTGCAAACACGACTATACAGAGCACTGGACGGGATTGTTCCAGCTCGAGCTACAGAACATCACAGACAGGCCTGGCGCCAGCACCCGACATGCCCGTGCAAAATCGGGGCCCTGAAGTAGTGAAAGGGCCCACACGCTGTCTATGAGGGAAGCAGTGAGGAGCCCCGCTCACAGACAGCTGCCCTCTATCCCTCCCTATCTCCTGCTCTGCACTGATCTATGTGATCTGTACACAGCAGGAGAAGAAAATTACTGGGAGCTAAATGGAGGATGAAGGACCTTCCAATTTCAGTCATGTGACTGATCAAGCCTGGAGTGGGAGTTTCACACTTGGCGTCACAAACAGGATGTGAGCGGCCCAGAGAAAACAGGTCTCGTATGCCTTAAGAACTGTTAAGAACTGGCTTGCTAAAATGGCGGTGGGAGAAGAGCAAGTGCCACATGCAGGTCAGGGGTATGTCTTGACTCTCGTTGTGGGAAGGACCTTGGAGAAGGCATGAAATGGCAGGCCCAACTCGAGTACTAAAGAAAAGCCAAGGGAGCTTGCCGTAGGAAGTGCTGACCCCGCCTAGAGGAGGAGACGTAGCCTTAAGAACGGAAGGAAGAAGAACCGCGTGGTGCGAGGAGAGAGAGGCATCATGGTGGACGACGGTTCTAGAACCACATCAAGGAGTGCTCCCAATGCAGAAGGGGAGGCCCAAGCGTGGGTACAGTTTACTGGACCCGAGGACTTTGACAAGGCTATGAACGAGATGGGGCAGTTGTTGAAAGCTGCGCAGTTGTGGGCCGTGCATGCATTGAGAAGATCTAGGTTGCAGAAACCAGCACTAAGAGCCCTGGTGCAAAAACCTCCCATACCACTGATAATAGCACTAGAGGAAGAACCAGCAGCAGTGCCAGAACCAGTGGCATTGCCAGAGTCGCCAAAGGAGTTACCAGCTGCTACACTTGACCCGCCAGAGTTGGTACCGCAGCCCAAAGACGATACCACCAAGTCGGAAGCCAGTGAGGGCTCAGAAGAACTTGGAAACTGTAGGTGGTAGGGCGCATTGGGCCTCCCATAAAAATTTGATGTCAGGGAGCCCGATCGATGCTCAGGCGGAGAGCAGAGTTCAGGACGGAGATGACTACTGGACCCGAAGGCAGGCCGAGGAAGATGAGCGACGACAGCGCAGAGACTGTTGGCGGCTGCAGGAGGAGGTTAACTTGGAGAAGAAACGGGAGATGATGAGGACTCTGCTTCACACCCAGCAGAGCGGCGCCGCAGATTCGAACGTAGACTTTCCCCTTAAAGACAGCTGGGGGTTCATTAAGGAGTATGGACTGGAGCAGGAGGTGTTCGTTTGAAGGAGAGACATGGAGTCATACCTCCGAACAGGACCCGCGGTCGAACTTATGCCCTGGTGATGAGGTCGGCTACACCAGGTGCATGGGACGGCAAGGGCTGGTACTCTTACAGGTGTATAAGATTCTGCAGCCTTGTGACACCACCTGCAAAGCCGGATGGACTTTCTGAGGGAAGGATGATTTGCGGGCAATCAGCCTAAACCTCTGAAGACCGTGGAAGTCATTGTACATAGTAGTTATATGTGTAGATAATATATATTAAAAGTTAGTTAGGTACCGAGTGCTGTAGTACTGTACAAATGTAAATTGTGACATGTAAAACAGTAATCCCATGGACAGTGTACAGAAGGTTGGAAGGAACTAGAGTAAGATCCAGGAATATTAAGTTAGGCACGGTCCTGGGTTGAGGAGAGAAGTAGAGCACAGGAGTCCTAAGCCGAGACTCCCAAAAAGCCTGGCGGGTGGAGGACTTTAACCAGGACTTGTTTTGAGCCCCGGTAGGGGTAATGTTGCTCAGTGGACGTTGTTTTCTTTTATGAGCACTTTTTGTTTTCCATTTTTAAAGCACTTTGACGACATTTATATTCCTTTTTGATACTGGACTCTACAAGTTTGTTATGCAACGTTTAAGAATCTGTGCTCCCAAAAGGTAAGAAAATACTGCTTATGTTATTTATTGTTGAATGCATGCATAAAAGATAATTTTGTATGTGTCCAGGGTACCGGGTCACTCGGGGACGAGCTTATTCTGCCAAAGGGGAATGTGGTGCCCCTCCTGGTAAACCGCCACCAGAGGTACTGCACTTTTGCGATTAGGAAGTGTAGTACCCCTGTTCTCCAGGTGTTGGGTTGGTATGGTAGCCACAACACAACACACACACGTAGTGACAGTTCCCTGGGACAATGGGTGGACCCTGAGGGAGGACCCAGGCCACAAAAGGGGGACAGGACAGTGTTATTTAGAGACAGACGTGAATTCAGTAGTAGGAGATGGAAGAGTAACATCCACTGACGGAGGAGTTGTAGTCGGGAGTGTAGAGACGGTCTTGTGCCGACTCCCGTGGGTTGGAGCAGTTCCATCCCACTCGTCCATGGGAGGGAAAGCCTGACTGACGAAGAGAAGAGCCCTAAGGGTGCGGATGAGTCATCGACTGGCAGAGAGCATACCTGGAAGCCATGTTCAACACCTGAATAAAAGTAATGGAACTGCAGCTGTGGTGTGTGAGAGACTTTTATTCGTAGCGACCATCGGCCGTAGAGGCCGCCCGAGACACCGGGAGGTACTGCTGACTGTGACTATCTGCCAAGTATGAGCGGGGGAATCCACTCCACTGCCCTGGGGATTGCTCTCCGCCTGCGGGGAGCGGGACTATCTAAGCTGCCGGTCATCATCCCAGAGGTTGTGCAGCAGCGGCAGCCGTCCTGGCTGCATACCGCAGATGGCGTCATGAGTACCTTTTTTATCCCCTCAGACTTTCCCTAACATCATCCCCTTTATTAAAATGACACACGGGAGCCGAGTTCCCACCGAAACTGATTTATTGACCCTCTCTGTTAGTCTAGGCCTGAAATATGTGTGGAGACTGAGAAACCCCTTGGAACGTGACTTCACACATTTTACACGCCCTCATCAGACATGGTCCAGATTGGATCTGTTCTTGGTGGGTGACCTGATCATCCACAAAGTTAAAGAAACAGAAATCCAACCAATGGTAATTTCTGACCATAGTCCAGTATCACTGGAGTTGGTAGATGGATATCCCAAGAGGACGGAAAGATTGTGGCATATCTCGAGTTTAAAGAACACCCCACGTCTCATAATAAGGAACAATGGCTACTCCAGAAAAAGAACTACGATGAATGGGTAACCATGAGGGAAGATATGTTTCGGTCGGAATGTGAAGCCCGCTTATATAGATACGGAGATAAGGCGGGGAAAATCCTTACAAACTTAGCAAGAGGGAAAAGGCCCAAGACCTTAATAACATCACTAAGAAACAAGGAGGGCACATCGACAACAGACCCAAAAGAAGTGGTGGACATTTTAGGACATTATTTTGCAGACTTATACAGAAAACCTGAGGAAGGGGGGGAGGGAGGTGTGGAATGGCTGAGGAAAACGCTCAATGCAAAAGTAAGCACAGGGGAAGTGGTTGAAGTAATTGGGGACCTGAGTCTCAAAAAAGCACCAGGCCCATATGGCTTTAGTGGGGGTTTCTGTAAAACCTTAAAAGAACGGGTGGCACCATACTTGACCTCGTTATTTAATAATGTCATGAAAGAGGAGTCCTTGTTGACACAGATGAATATCACTCAAATAACATTGATCCCAAAGGGGGATAAGAAATGGAAGATCCGGCAAACTACTGACCGATCTCCCTAATCAACCTGGATTTAAAAATAGCCTCTAAGATAATGGTTAATAGATTAGCACAATGCTTACCTAGATTAATTGAAAACCAACAATCGGGATTTGTAAAGGGTCGATCGACGGTAGGTAATATTAGAAGGGCTCTTCTGGTTGTAGATGTGCACAGACTAGCGGGAAAGTCAACTCCGGTTGAGCCAGCCATGGTCACTTTAGATGCTGAAAAAGCCTTTGATAATGTCAGGTGGCCATGGCTGGACACTGTACTGGACGCAGTGGGACTACAGGAGTGCATGATAATGTATTTGAAACAACTATATCTGAATCCCATGGCCCGTGTGGGTCTACCAGGGTTTCTATCAGAGGCTTTCACTCTGGGGAGGAGTCGCGCCAGAGTTGTCCACTGTCCCCCTTTTTGTTCGATCTGGCAATTGAGCCGTTATCGATATTCTTACGCTCTGGAGGAGGATTTGAGGGGATCCAGGTTGGGAAGCATGAAATAAGAGTAAGTATATTTGCGTTAGATGTGGTCCTTTACCTCGGTAACCCAAGCAGGGACTTACAGTACCTAAGGTACTAGAATGCATAGAAGAGTTCGGTAATTTTTCAGGCTTTAGGTTGAATAAAACAAAATGTGAACTCATGTTCCTGGAAGAGCAAAGGAAAAGTGGACCGCCTTTTAGAGATCTACAAGGTATACCCATTAAAACAAATTCACTGAAATATCTGGGCATCCATGTGGCAAGATCGATCGGTCTCATTTATCATCTCAACTATGACCCCCTCATAGATAAAATCGAGACAGAACTTAAGAGGTGGGAAGGTTTGCCACTCTCATTATTGGGTAGGTGCCACCCGGTTAAAATGATTAATTTTCCAAAATTACTATCCCCTTTGCAAACACTCCCCTTGCTGCTGAAACATAAGAACGGTGACAAACTAAACAAAATCTTCACAAAGTTTATTTGGAAAGCCAAAAAAGCAAGGATTAGGTTGGGCATTTTGATGTCTCCCAAAGACTGTGGAGGAATGGGCTTCCCAAATATTCTGGGATATAACCTGGCCTATTTGGCTAGACATATCATGGACTGGATTGGGGGGACGAGCAAATTTTCAGACTTCACCCTGGAGTTATATTTGTGCTCTCCCTAGAGCCTGGCTTCTGTGCTCCAGGCGTCTAGGTCATGCTTGCCACCCCTTTTGAGGATGGCAGCAATATTCCGTGATACAATTGCCTCTTGGAAGGCAATCTGAAAGCGACTGCATTTACCTTGTAAAATTTCGAAATATCTGGACTCGTAGAATCACCTGGACTTCCCACTAGGGAGAGACAATAAACTCTTTGAGGCCTGGCAAGAAAAGGGAATCAGGTCGACATGAGACTTGTTCCATGCTAATGAATCAAGATGGATGACGGGTAGGGAACTGTTGGATAAACAAGGTCTGCCAGACACGCAATCACTCCAATACCAACAATTGAAGTTTAAGATCATGAGCACACTCATTAATGTGGGATCGGAATATGTATCAAACACATGGGACACATTGATGTCGTTATATACTCAGAATTACGGGAACACTTGTTACCTTCAGGCCCTATCAAAATGTATAGGGGGTGGGAACAACAACTTCATGATACGGAAATAGAGGATAAAATAAAAGCGGGGTGGAGAGCCCTCAGAGAAAACGAGAGGTGGAGGGACACGTATGACAGGATTATACACAGGGCTATTAATGGCTTCAACTTCACATCAACAGACCCTCATTCAGACAGAATCCAACATTGCCCCAAATGCAACACTAAAGGCGCAGACATGTTTCATGGACTGTGGGACTGTACAATAATTAGACAACTGTGGGAGATGATACATAGGGTCATGACTGTTATCTTAGACAGAGACATACTATTGCGGCCCCTGATTTGGCTGTTTCATGATCTGGGCCACATACAGCTGAACAAAAATGACACTCATATTTTCCACATACTTGCCATTGTAACGAAGCGGGTGATCTTGCGCCACTGGCTGGCAACCACTTCGCCCAGGCTCAGAGAGATGAAAGGAGAGGTGAAGGGAGCATTGACATGTGATAAGATTGAAGCAGAAAAAGACAAGGACAAAGAGACGACTAAATTCTTCAACAAATGGAAACATTTCATAGTCACTCAGCTTTCAGATGTCGACATCAAGACTATAGTCTATCCGTTCAGAGACTCTAGCTGGTATCATATAGAAAACCTACGCAGGACACTTGGCCGACTAAGTTTGAGTGGTGAATTGCAAGTCAAGATAAGCTCTAAAATTTACAGGAAAATGATTCTGTAGGGCGGAAATAACAATGTTATTGATCCTCTTGCCGAGAGATTCATGACTGTTCTAATTCTTTCTTTTCTTATACAGTTAGGGCCAGAAATATTTGGACAGTGACACAAGTTTTATTTTAGCTGTTTACAAAAACATGTTCAGAAATACAATTATATATATAATATGGGCTGAAAGTGCACACTCCCAGCTGCAATATGAGAGTTTCCACATCCAAATCGGAGAAAGGGTTTAGGAATTATAGCACTGTAATGCATAGCCTCCTCTTTTTCAAGGGACCAAAAGTAATTGGACAATGGACTCTAAGGGCTGCAATTAACTCTGAAGGCATCTCCCTCGTTAACCTGTAATCAATGAAGTAGTTAAAAGGTCAGGGGTGGATTCCAGGTGTGTGGTTTTGCATATGGAAGCTGTTGCTGTGACCAGACAACATGCGGTCAAAGGAACTCTCAATTGAGGTGAAGCAGAACATCCTGAGGCTGAAAAAAAAGAAAAAATCCATCAGAGAGATAGCAGACATGCTTGGAGTAGCATACTTTATTTGGTGAAGAAGAACCCGTTCACAACATCAACTGAAGTCCAGAACACTCTCAGTGAAGTAGGTGTATCTGTCTCTAAGTCAACAGTAAAGAGAAGACTCCATGACAGTAAATACAAAGGGTTCACATCTAGATGCAAACCATTCATCAATTCCAAAAATAGACAGGCCAGAGTTAAATTTGCTGAAAAATACCTCAAGAAGCCAGCTCAGTTCTGGAAAAGTATTCTATGGACAGATGAGACAAAGATCAACCTGTACCAGAATGATGGGAAGAAAAAAGTTTGGAGAAGAAAGGGAACGGCACATGATCCAAGGCACACCACATCCTCTGTAAAACATGGTGGAGGCAACGTGATGGTATGGGCATGCATGGCTTTCAATGGCACTGGGTCACTTGTGTTTATTGATGACATAACAGCAGGCAAGAGTAGCCGGATGAATTCTGAAGTGTACCGGGATATACTTTCAGCCCAGATTCAGCCAAATGCTGCAAAGTTGATTGGACGGCGCTTCATAGTACAGATGGACAATGACCCCAAGCATACAGCCAAAGCTACCAAGGAGTTCATGAGTGCAAAAAAGTGGAACATTCTGCAATGGCCAAGTCAATCACCAGATCTTAACACAATTGAGCATGCATTTCACTTGCTCAAATCCAGACTTAAGACGGAAAGACCCACAAACAAGCAAGACCTGAAGGCTGCGGCTGTAAAGGCCTGGCAAAGCATTAAGAAGGAGGAAACCCAGCGTTTGGTGATGTTCATGGGTTCCAGACTTAAGGCAGTGATTGCCTCCAAAGGATTCGCAACAAAATATTGAAAATAAAAATATTTTGTTTGGGTTATGTTTATTTGTCCAATTACTTTTGACCTCCTAAAATGTGGAGTGTTTGTAAAGAAATGTGTACAATTCCTACATTTTCTATCAGATATTTTTGTTCAACCCTTCAAATTAAACGTTACAATCTGCACTTGAATTCTGTTGTAGAGGTTTCATTTCAAATCCAATGTGGTGGCATGCAGAGCCCAACTCGCGAAAATTGTGTCACTGTCCAAATATTTCTGGCCCTAACTGTATTAACCTTTGCAAATGGGACTCTTTTATGGAAGATTTGACCAGAATTGAGGCAACTTAGATTTTAGCTCCTGCTGATTGCTTTACTAGTTAATTTTACTGTTTAACTTACGGGGGGAGGGAGATATGGGATGGATGACATGGCTTTGATACATATTGTGATTTAATATATGTGGAATTGTGCGGGGTCATTCCTGTTCATTTTTGTTGTATTGTTAAAATTAATATAAATTACTCTTGAAAAAATGACACCGCTAGGGTCACGGGATCAGGTCTCAGCCCCCGTCTGTCCCCGTGAAGAGAAACGAGAAGTGAAGACGTGAGAACAACTAGTAGCTGCCCGGTACTGAGTCTTCCCTGGCCCTGTAGTGGGAGTATCACATATCTGTATGATCATGTAGCAGAGCTGTGTGTGTAGTGTGCATGCATTCGGCATGTAGCTGTGTGTAGTGTGGATGTATTGGGCATGTAGCAGAGCTGTGTGTGTGTATCTGTATGTTCATGTAGTAGAGCTGTGTGTGCAGTGTGCATATATTCGGCATGTAGCTGTGTGTAGTGTGGATGTATTGGGCATGTAGCAGAGCTGTGTGTGTAGTGTGAATGTAGCAGAGCTGTGTGTCTGTATGTGCATGTATTGGGCATGTAGCAGAGCTGTATGTGTGTAGTGTGCAAATCGCAAACCTGTGTGTCAAGTGTGCATGTAGCAGAGCTGTATGTGTCTACATGTGCATGTAGCAGAGCCATCTAGATCTATGGGTATATAGCAGAGCTGCGTGTGTCTAATATAGTTTGCAGAAAGACACTAACTATAGATTTATTGCCTCCATATTCTGGCCTAGTACATTAAAATGAGTGTTAATGAGCCCTCCCTTTTACACTGCCAGTGAAGCTTTAATAGGAAGAAATGTTTTCTTATTTTCATCTGTCTAAAAACCTAGGGTCTGGCATATGGTGCGGAGCACCACGGACAGAGTGATAAAGGGACCCATAGAAACTCTTCGTCCGAGGCCCACAAATATCTGGAGCCGGCCCTGACATGACCCATCACATGGGTGGGGGGATGTACAGAGTCTGAACAGCCCGGGGCCCTGGCTACCCTCAATCCACCCATGTGTGCAACCCAGTGTGTAAGGATAAACGTTCTCACTAGTTTGAAGTAATACAGATGAAAACCAAAGGTTCCAACTCCCGGTAGAAAATATGTTAAAATTCAAACTTTATTGCAATATTAAAAAATAGACATCATGTCATACATGGAGTCGGGGTACAGGAAACACAAGGCAACGCGTTTCGAAAAGCAGTCCAGCATTCTTTTTCACAGCCTGATGGGAAAAATCTGCCAACAATCCTAAATACCAATATGGATGAATCCGATTGAGAATAGAAATCACATGGTGTGGTGAAACAGGAAGGAAATAAATGAAATATAAAACATCAAAAATGTAAGTAAAACCAAAATGGATCAGTATAAAAATGAATTAATAATGAAACATAATATCATGATGCAAATTTAATCCATCCGGAAATCGAGTTCCCGGATTAAACATCCAAAAAGCCTCCCGAATTTACAAACGTCACTTTAATGTCTTCACCATGTGAAAGTTTTTTTTACACCTTTTAAAGGAGTTATCCAGGATTTTTATTAAAAAAAAGTGCCTAAGCACTAACAGGCAGGTAGCTCCCACCTACCAGTGACCACCGTACACTCCTGGCACAGAGAGGTCACAGACTGCTCTTGCCAGGGACACCATGACGGGGTAAACAGCAGAAGCGGTTTTTCCACTGTGCTCTGTGCAGAAGCCGGTGCATAGCCGACGTCATGCTGATAGACAACGGACTCCTCACTACCTGATTGCGAAGCTGAAAAATCGCCGTCAGGAGCGGTCTCAGACCGCTCCATATCAGTGGTGAACGAGGCCGGGCACAACAGGAAGGTAGGTGCCAACGACCTGACTGTTAATGCTTAGGCACAATTTTTTTTTTCTTTTGATAATCACAGATAACCCCTTTAATATCAAAGATCTGAAAAGATGACAGCTGTTGCTGTGAAGTAAAGTGTTTTGATGCGGAAGAAATGTGTTTACTCATACTGTTCTCATTTGAGACATTACTAACTGGTATGTGTGTAGAAGAAAAGCTAAGCCAGAGATTGAAAAATCGTCATGGCCATCAAAGCCAGAGCTCAGCTGTTATCAGAATGCTGAGCACCCTCTCCAGGGAGCACCAGGCTACCAGTGCAGGGTTTAAATAGGCTACAGCACCATAAAGCACAGCTGCCAGAAGAGGTTAAGGGTTATCAATATACGTTTGGCTGTGTAAACGTCAGTCATGGCTTTGCAGTCTTGTTACTGTATCATGTGATTGCATTGTTTTTTGTCAAGAGTCAAATAATCATGGTTTACATTCACTAAACTGCAAGGGAACCCGAAAAAAAATCTCTTTTGTATGATTGAACTGCATATGCATTCCAGTATGAATTTCCTATTACATTAAATCAAATATTGTCCATGGAATCCACAATAAATCGGACGTTTTACTGATTTCAATTTCAATTCCATTTTTTTCCTGTTGGGGTTTCTGAAACACGAATTGTACTGTACTTTAATTGGAATCCAAAATATTTGTTCCATACAGTGGAATACAAGGATGAAAAATATGTCCGTAAGTCATCAAAAGTGCTTTTACCGGAATTTTGACGTAAAACACTTTCAGCAATTACAAACTTTTCGACCAACTCAAGGATGTGCAAAAGGCTCACAACTTTTGCTATTTTTACACTACTTTTGGCCAGTTCCTCCAAAATTGGCGGAATGGGAGTATGATGCCACAGCTTTCCTAATTTATGACTAACTTATGCCAGAAATCTTACTCCAGTTCCTACTGACTCCATCACTCAGTCATCAAGCCAATCTTGATGAATCAGGCCTATATCATCCTCTCGGCAGCTCCGCCCCATGTGATTGGTGGACAATCATGCTGTAATTACCGTACTACACTTTTTCATAGAAAAGGCCCATCAATGCGGAAGTTTCCTTTTTCACCCTAGTATTCAACATTCAGTGACATTTACAGCTCCTTCTGAACCTGTAGGATGGTAATACTCATCTGATAGTATCGATATGATCTATTTAAAGGGGTTGTCCAGTCTAGACCAATAATTCTGGAGTCACTCTATGAGACTGAAGACTTATTAATCCACCCAGCACCCGCATTGTGCGCTGTGAGGATTGGAGTTTTCTAAACTGGGAACAGACCATGGTTATGCGGTAAGCTTGTTCCCGGCCATAGAGTGACTGCAGAATTATCAATTTAGACCAGACAACCCCTTTAACAGACGTATGCTACATACTGTCATCTGCCATTTTAATGAAGGACATGGCCACATTATTAGCAGCATCTTCCCTTTTCATTATCGGATCTTTCCTGTAGTGATACTAGACAAGAGATCTCGTAGTGCAGCATTAAATATAGTGAACAAGATTGGTCTGTTTCTAGTGTGAATCCATATTAGTATGGGGGAAATCCAATGATCTTAGCAACTTCCAACACAGCGTATTGGTGCTAGTATTTAAAGAATTGCCAATCTTTTCTAGTGCATCAGTTTGAGAGTTTACAGAGAATGGTGTGATCGAGGGAAACATTCAGCAAAAAACAATTCTGTGGATGGAAGAAAAAACTCCTCCGAGAAGGAGCATGTCAAGAATCGTTCTGATGAACAGCTGGTTCATCAAACAAAACTTCAGTCGAATACAACCCTGGTGCCCCATCCAACCTGTTGCTCCTTCATGCACACATATTCTGTAGCAATTCTACCTCCTGTGCCCATACAATTAAGGTGATCAAACACATGTGAATACTGACAGATAGTGGTCCAGTCAGTTCTGCTAGTGGCCCCTGAAATCAGTGGGATAGGCTGACTTTGATGTGTGGGGGCCTTTTGTTTTGTAGAACTCCAGTTCAGTTTAATATGAGGAGATGACAACCTCTCCACTGAGAACAAAGACGTAGAACCCCTCAGGATTATGCTGTTCCTACCAGACAGCCCACGCCTCTCCCACTCTTTTTCTTGTCATGCAATAAACATTACTTGTTGGAAATCCCTTTGTAGTTTCTGTATACACATAACTGCTGTTTTCATCGCATAGCATCAGCCCCAATATCACCTAAGGAACTCTAAACTCCAAAAGGCGATTCATATAGCGAATAGGTCATTGGTCTTCCATTGGTGCAGATTTTCTCTCCATTTTGGAACATGGCTGCTGTGACTCCCATCCATTCAGAGACTAGAGCATTAGCCGGGCTAGGCACTAAACCCCTTTGACGTCAGAGAGGAGATGTTATCCTACACAAATAAAGATTCAATTGTTTAGTGCTGACAAAAACAAGTTTATGCAACGTCCTTACGGATAATTCTAGTTATGAAATTATAATTATGTGTCCTATTAATAACTTCATGACCTATTTACACACTTGAATAATTTACCATAAATTAACTTTGATTATAGATAATTATTGTATATGTTTCTATCTTGCCTGTAAGTATTGTCCATCTACGTGAACCATTAAAGAGGTTGCTCCTTTTAATTAAGTTTATACCTTGGCTTCAGTGTGTTACAAAACAACAAAGTGAGCTGTATTCACCTCCCCTGGATCCACAGTCATCGACAGCATAGCAATCGATCAGTCAGCACAGCGGCTGTGAAGGGCTGTTCACAGTTGACACTGACAGTTGTTAAGTCATTGATCGGCTACCGCGCTGTCCTGGTGACATCAGCACCATAGCCAATGGTAGACCAGGAGTAGTGGTGGAGACTCGCTGCTGAACTTAGGAAAGGGGAGTAAAGAGCATCTTATTGTTTGAGAACAAATTGTTGACATGGTAGAAGTTTAAAGGGGTATTCTCATCTTCAAGATCTTATCCCAATTTGTAGTAGGAGTAATAATAACAATATTAGCAAATACCACTAATTAGAAATGTAGAGTTGTTTATGATTAGCTATGCTTCCTACCTCATGTGCAGGATATTACAGCTTAGGTATCCATGCAGCAGCAGCAGCTAACTCACTATATGAAAGATCGAATCCATAAATACCTAAACTGCTGTAATGCCTTGCACATGAGGTAAGTGACAAGGCTAATCAGGAGAACTATACTACATTTCTAATTGGATGTATTTTCTAATAATATTCCTATTATCCACCTACGACATATTGTAATAAGAGGTTGGAGATGGGATTATCCCTTTAATTCTTTAATTGAAAGGGAATAACCCAATTAACGGTATACTAAATGTGAGCTTAGCGATCACATCAAACTCTCTTATTAACACTTGGAGTCAGGGGGGCCTGGCCCAGGTGGCAGGGGGGCAAGTGCCCCCCAGGCTGGTGGAAATGTCCTCATTTAGGGCCGCCCCCATAGTAAAACGGGCTGGCGGCACAGATTTGTGGCCGCGGCTGCTTGTATCTCAGCAGCTACCATCGGACACGGCCGCCGGAAGCGTGGTGAATGTACCACTCCCCCATGCTCCTCACTTCAACCACTAGCATCCCCCCCCCCTTCCCGGTCCTCACCTGCAAGGGCTGGAAAAAAGTGTTTCCACCCAGGGAAAAGTGCACCAGCCCGCCCCTGCTTGGAGTAAATGTTTTTATATTTACCGATGATGTCTCCACATGAAAAATCACTTTTTATGCAATAAAAAATGAATCATCTTTATCAATATACCGCACATACATTGCAATTCACTTGTACAAATAAGTGACAAGAGAAGTGATGGCCTTTCTCACAAGAGCTTACAATCTATAAAAAGATATAGCATTAGTGCAAACTGTGTAGTCATCAAGGGATGACAACTTAAGGTACCCCACTTCCAGCTCCAAAACTATTGGATGACACAAATGGTAGATAACAATATCATAAATAGCAAAGTCATAATAATAATATTAATAATACATCTTTATTTACATAGCGCCAACATATTCCACAGCGCTTTACAATACAGTGATATACAAACGGTCATAGGTAACAAAAATATACAATACAGTAAGTAATTAAAGAAGAGAATCAATATAAAAAAATCCAATACACTAAGCAGAGAATCAATGTAAAAAGTACAATAAATAAAGAAGAGAAACAATGTAAAAAATACAGTACAGTAATTAGATACAATACAATAAACATAGAATCAGTGTAAAAAGTACAATACAGTAATTAAAGCAAAAAAAAAGGTGACCCTACTCAAAAGAGCTTACAATCTACAACGAGATAGGGGTTACAAAGTACAGGAGCTTGTTACAGTGGTGGTCCAGGCATCTTGAAGAAGTGGGGGATAAAAATTAAGGTAAATAAATGGTCACCATCCAATCTGTGAAGAGCTTTTGGGTTTGGTCGAGTTTGAAGAAGAGTTATGACCAGAAAGTTAGTGAATATACAGTACAGTGCTATATACAGTACAGAGGACTTCTGTTAGGGAGCATAATAGGCCGCCTTAAAAGATGTGTTTTTAGGGAGCAGCTAAAGCTATGCAGGTTGTGGATAGTCCTGATTTCTTGGGGTATAACATTCCAGAGAATTGGTGCAGCTCGGGAGAAGTCTTGGAGCCGGGAGTGGGAGGATCGGATTAGTGCAGATGTTAGTCAAAGGTCATTTGCAAACATCGGGAACGGGTAGGGTGATAGACAGAGATGAGGGAGGAGATGTAGGGGGGTGCTGCACTGTGAAGAGCTTTGTGGATGAGAACAAGCAGTTTGAAATGGATCCTGTAGTGTATGGGCAGCCAGTGCAATGACTGGTACAGAGCAGAGGCATCTGAGTAACGATTGGCCAGGTAGGTAATCCTGACTGCTGCATTAAGGATGGACTGGAGAGGGAAAAGCTGAGAGAGGGGGAGGCCAATTAATAGAGAATTGCAGTAGTCAATGGATTAGGGCCACAGTGAGGGTTTTTGTTGTTTCTTTCTTTCTCCATGGTGAGAAAGGGGCGGACTCTAGAAATGTTCTAAAGGTGCAAGTGACAAGAGTGGACGAGAGATTGTATATAGGGGGTGAAGGAGAAATCAGTATCAAACATAACACCCAGACAGCGAGCCTGCTGCCTAGGCGTTATCGTGGTGCCGCACACCGAGACAGAGATGTCAGATTTAGGGAGGTTAGTGGAGGGCGGGAGCAGAACAAGTTCAATATTGGGAAGGTTGAGTTTCAAATAGAGAACAGACATGATGTTGGAAACTGCAGCTAGACAGTCATTTGTGTTCTGTAATACAGCAGGGGTAAGGTCAGGGGCTGAAGTGTATAATTGTGTGCCATCAGCATAGAGATGGTACTGGAAGCCAAATCTGCTGATGGTGTGTCCAATCAGGGCCATGTAGAGAGAGAAGAGAAGAGGGCCAAGGACTGAACCCTGAGGGACCCCAATAGTGAGAGGAAGAGGGGAGGAAGTGGAGCCAGCAAATGATACACTGAAAGAGCGGTCAGAAAGATAGGAAGAGAGCCAGGAGAGAGCCGTGTCCTTTATACCAACGGAGTGCAACATAGAGAGTAGGAGATGGTGGTCAACAGTGTCAAAAGCTGCAGAAAGGTCAAGAAGAATAAGCAGAGAGTGGTCACCATTACGTTTTGCCGTTAGAAGATCATTGGTCACTTTGATGAGGGCAGTTTCGGTCGAATGTAGGGGGCAGAAACCAGACTGTAATGGATCTAGAAGAGAGTGAGTGGAGAGGTAACGGGTGAGGTGGGAGTAGACCAGGCACACCAGGAGTTTAGAGATGAAGGGGAGATTGGAGACTGGTCTGTAGTTATTTGCGCAGGATGGGTTAAGAAAAGTTTTCTTTAATGATGGAGTAATCAAGGAATGTTTGAAGGAGGAGGGGAAGATGCCAGAAGAGAGGGAGAGATTGAAGATTTTGTTTAGGTGAATAGTGACAACCGGAGAGAGGGACTGGAGTAGGTGTGAGGGGATGGCGTCAGTGGTGCATGTAGTGGGAAGAGAGGAGCTTGGAGACTTCTGTAACTAGGTCAAATATGGAGAGTGAGCCAGAGGCAATGTGGGGAACAGAGGTGTAGCTAGGGGTTCAACACAAGGGGGGCGAAACATCATGAGTGGGCCCCCAGCCCAGGTGACCAGCAATAATCACACGTACAACCTAAAGCCCACACAGGGCAGTATTAAGTGCAGCCTTTTATACATATAGGGCAGTATTATGTGCAGCCTATTATACATATAGGGCAGTATTATGTGCAGCCTTTTATCCCATATAGGGCAGTATTATGTGCAGCCTTTTATCCCACATAGGGCAGTATTATGTGCAGCCTTTTATCCCACATAGGGCAGTATTATGTGCAGCTTTTTATACATATAGGGCAGTATTATGTGCAGCCTTTTATCCCATATAGGGCAGTATTATGTGCAGCCTTTTATCCCATATAGGGCAGTATTATGTGCAGCCTTTTATCCCACATAGGGCAGTATTATGCACAGCCTTTTATACCATATAGGGCAGTATTATGTGCAGCCTTTTATACCATATAGGGCAGTATTATGTGCAGTCTTATGACCACCCCCTTACTTTGCTTACCTCCCCTGGCTCCCTTGCTGCTCCGGCGGGCTCCTCTTGCAGAGTCTGAGGGCCCTATCTGCCGCGCTGTCAAAGGGATGTGTGTCCTCCGGGACGCACATTCATGTGAAGTGGGCACCCGGCGCTGTGATCGGCGGGCGCAGGGGGCGGCTGCGACCCCTGCGACCGCAGTTGTTACGCCACTGCTCTCAGCCCCAATGGGCCCCTCATGCCGGGGGGCCCGGGGCACTCGCCCCCCTGCCCCCCCGCCAGCTACGCTACTGGTGGGGAAGAATGGGAGTAACAGCGCTTGGAGTCTGGGAGCTGATTTCCCGGCGGATGTTGTCTATTTTCTCCATAAAGTAAGAAGCCAGATCATCAGCACAGAGGTCAGTGATAGGGGCCTGCACTTTAGGACTGGGGAGAGAGTGAAAGGTGTCAAAGAGTTTTTTTGGATTGTTGGATAGTGAGGAGACCAGGGCAGTGAAGTAGGTCTGTTGAGCAAGGTGAAAGGCAGAGTTGAAGGTTTTTAGCATGAATTTATAATTGATAAAGTTTCTGGTGAGCGAGTTTTCCTCCATAGACATTTAGCACTCCTACGGTAGAGCATCGCTGGAGGAATCGAGTTTGTGATGTGAGCCAGAGCTGTTCTACTCTGTGTTTGGAGGTTCTGAGGGTGAGGGGCACTACTTGGTCCAGGGTGCTTCTGAGAGTGTCATTGTAGTGATTCACTGCCAGATCAGGACAGAAGGAGGAGATTGGGGACAGTGATGAGTGTAGAGAGTTTGTGAGTGTATGAGGGTTAATGGCCTGTAGATTTCTAGATGTGTGATAGGTTGGAGTGTGCTGGGGTGAGTGAGGGTTTTTGAGCGTGAAGGAAAGAATATTGTGGTCAGAGAGAGGAAGAGGTTAATTATCTAAGGAGGAGGTTGAACACAGCCAGACAAAGATCAGGTCAAGGGTGTTACCATCTTTGTGTGTCTCAGAGGTTGAGAGCTGTGAGAGGCCAAGAATGGTTAGAGATAGGAGCTGGGATGCAGATGGGGAGATGGGGCTGTTTATGAGGATGTTAAAGTCTCCCATAATAAAGGTTGGTAATTCTGAGGACATGAAGTGCAGCAGCCACGCAGAGAAATGATCGAGGAAGTGAGTGGGTAAACCTGGGGGGCGGTATACCATCGCTACTCTGAGGGGGAGGGGATGGAAGAGCCTAATGGTGCAAACCTCAAAAGAGGGGAATTAGAGTGATGGAGCTGGGGCATGACCTGGAAAGTAAATTGTGGGGACAGGAGTAAGCCAATTCCACCACCATGTTTGTTTCCAGTTCTCGGGGAATGGGAGAAACGTAAGCCGCCATGAGAAATAGCAGCAAGGCAAGCAGTGTCTGATTCCTGGATCCAGGTTTCTGTAAGGGCCAGCAGGTTAAGAGAGTTAGTAAGGAAGTAATTGTGAATGAAGGGAAGCTTGTTGCATACAGACCGTGCAATTAAAAGAGGGAGATGAAGGTGCACAAGTAATATTGATATGGTTAGCAAGATTTCTGTGTGAGGTGGGGGAGGGGTTGAAGTTGGCAGAGGGCGGACCAGGTTGGGGAGAGATATCACCTGACAGGAGCAGCAGGAAAAAGAGAAAAAGCAAATAGTTTTTGGATTTAGGACAAACAAATTGCTCCTGAGCCTATATTGTTCCTGTTTTCCGTTAAATTTTATTCTCTCTATTCTAAAAAAAATACATTTGTCCAGCATGGAGAGATATGAAACTTTGCAAATCACTTTATTACAGAATTTTTCTTCCCCACTGCAAGAAAAGTGCATCTAGATGACTTTCGAAGCCCTGCTTTTCCACAGTCTTTTTGCCTGCCTTTTGCTACATTGATATAAGAATCTTTAGTACTGATGCTGGCAGTGAAAGGCTCAGCACCTGTATCTTCCTGAGTGTTGTGCTTATCCCCAGAGTAAGTTACACCTCGGAGCTGAGCTGACTCTTACTGCAATCAGTTGTACTCCAAATAAGTATGTTCTGATATCAATGCAGCTAAAGGCAAGCAAGTAGACTGGAGAAAAACAAGTTGAGAAGTTACCTACATGCATTTTTTTACAGAAATGAACACAAATTCCCTAATATTTGATTTGCAAGGTTTCATGGCCACTTTACACGTCCCAACATCGTTTCGATATTGGATACAACGGCGCGGGAGCGCGCACTTTTTTGGCTGAAATCCAAGATCGCATAGGAGCTGTCACACAGGGCGATATCGGCAGGCAACACAACTGCGATGTCTACGCCCCCTCGTACGAGCGACCCAGGAACGACCATGTAACATAGGAGTGAATAGGGGAAGTTGTTCTCCAAGGCGTTGTTGGGCTGTCACACAGCACGATCCTGCCAGATCGTCCATCCAATATCGGGCCGTTGGAGAGCCTGCTCATTTCTCCCCGATATCGTTTTGGCATCGTTCTTGCATCGAATTGGTCATTTACACCACACAACGCACGAACGATATCGGGGCCAACGCACGAACCATATGACTTTTTATCGAAATTGCACGACGATATCGCGCCGTGTAAAGTGGCCATCATAGCTTTCAGTGCTAGACAAGATAATATTATAAAAATTGAAATTTCAGTTGCTCTTTATGTCTGCTCCCCAGCTGTTAAAGGGATCCTGTCACCCCCAAAACACCTGTAAACCTATTAAAACCTGTCCCTAGAGCATATTAACACTTTCCCTACACTGTTTTTACCTCCTAAATGCAGTAAGTGACATTGGATAAAAACGTTTTATAAGTACCTGATTACTGATGATAATGAGTGACTATCTATTCATAGTCACTCATCAAGACTGCCCCTCTGCTTCATAGCACGCCTGAATAGGCGTGATCTACTGCCCAGATTCAAAATCGCGCCTCCCTGCTGTGCCCTGTGTCGTCCGAGGCTGCTGTGTGGCCGGGTGACGCGATCCGCGTCATTCGCGGCGCCTGGTGACGTATTTACACCGGCGCCGCGCTGTCAGCTTCAAAATGCGCACTGCGCATGCGCATTGGGCATGCGCAGTGCGCATTTTGAAGCCGACAGCGCGGCGCCGGTGTAAATACGTCACCAGGCGCCGCGAATGACGCGGATCGCGTCACCCGGCCACACAGCAGCCTCGGACGACACAGGGCACAGCAGGGAGGCGCGATTTTGAATCTGGGCAGTAGATCACGCCTATTCAGGCGTGATATGAAGCAGAGGGGCAGTCTTGATGAGTGACTATGAATAGATAGTCACTCATTATCATCAGTAATCAGGTACTTATAAAACGTTTTTATCCAATGTCACTTACTGCATTTAGGAGGTAAAAACAGTGTAGGGAAAGTGTTAATATGCTCTAGGGACAGGTTTTAATAGGTTTACAGGTGTTTTGGGGGTTACAAAGTGAAATTAAGTCAGGGAATGGTTACAAAAAAAATTAATTCTCACCTCTCCGCCTTGTGTCCTGCGATGCATTCATCATCTCAGGTGGTTAAAGGACCTGAATCAGCTGACCGGGAACGGACGGGGCAACTTGATCAGCTGATGGGTCACATGACCGCATCAGCGCAGTGGAGTTCACTTGCTGATACTGTCAGAAGTAATCTATGCATTTCAAGGGCTAGCGGACCTCTTCATCAGGGTATCTATCTCCAGATACCCTGATGAAGAGGCCGCTAGCCTCTGAAATGCATAGATGACTTCTAACAGTATCAGCAAGTGAACTCCACCGCTCAGCCAGCTCTGTGAGTGTCCCTGCCCAGTCCCGCCCACTCTGACACATCAGGCTGACGTTGACAGTGACACGACAGAACGCGAAAACCATGAAGTGAACCGCCGAAGGAAGCGGCACGCACTCCCGGCCCCGAGGCAGCAACAACACGGTGACAGGACGCACTTGGACAGGAGAGCCCAGAGCCCTAAGAGCAATCAGAACAGAGGTAATGTGCAGCGATGTGGTTATAATTGTTTGAGGAACTGAAACCAGCAGCTAACTATATTGGAGACAATTAGGAAGGTTACACCAACTGTACAGTCTTTGAGACAGAAAGGAAGTGTGTGCACCAATTGTGCAGCATTATATATGTATACACATATCACCTAACTACCAGCAGTAAAATATATAGGAGAGGCAATTAGGACATTTACACCAAGTGTACAGCCTTTGAGACAGAAAGGAAGTGTGCACCAATTGTGCAGCATTACATAGGTATACATATGGGGTGATTACAAAACCTGCATTAGGTTAAAAAATCAGGAGCCCCAAACAGAAACTGCACTTATTTGGGGAACACCAGATAATAACAGGCACTGACAATGACATTTATCATAAGAAGAGGGAACAAACCTAAAAGGATCTATGTTATGTAATTGCACAAAGTTTAATTTCATAGTAATAGAACACTACCTTTAGGTTGAAAGATTAGACACTAGGAGGTAGGTGAGAAGCTATGTTGAAGAATAACATTAAGGTATCACACTGTTTTTAGATACCAAAGGAAGAACCCTCCAGCAATTCACATTAGTCTATCAACCTGCACAAGGAATAACAATGAATAAACACCGATGTATACACCAAAGGTAACACCATACATATTAGGTGATCACAGACCACAAAGATATACAAGTAACTGATTATTTGTTTGTAATAAAAACAGATGGTCGTCATTGCCTCTAGACTCAACTAGCAAAGGAGTGAATATTCCTCAAAAGAGACTCATCACCCCCAAACATATCACCGCACCACCCATCAGAGGTAAACTAAATTCTTTAGACAGTCAAATTTTACCATATTACGGTGGTAATAAACAGCATCATTTTTATCTCCCAAGAGTCACAAGATACAGTGATAACACCATTCAAACTCCATAAGATGCATCACAGGGTAAGACACCATACCATTAATATATAAAGTTGTCCTAATCATCATAGAATAACCAAATAGGACAAAGACAAACTACCGGCCAACACATATTTTTTTATAGGTCAATGAAGACAACAGTCTGAAATTTGAATTCCAGTGAAGATATTTTTCCTATCTTTAACAGTATCTTCATACAAATTTACATTTTTTAACTTATTGTTTTATATTTTAGTGAAGACTATATATATTTTTAACAAATTTTTAAAATGACCTAGTTTAAATAAACATCTGTAAGAACGGTTAACTATTATCCGGAGTTTGCCAATCATTTTCTATTCATATACCATTGCTAAGGGGTGATTGTTAGCGCTGGGCCTAACCCAAATTTAACCATGTGAATTTCTTGCAAACTTAACACAGATATAGTAACATGGTAACATAGTTTTTAAGGTTGAAGGAAGACTTTAAGTCAATCTAGTTCAACCCATAGCCTAACATGTTGATCCAGAGGAAGGCAAAAAAAAACCATGTGGCAACACTAAGCTCCACATTGGGGAAAAAAATTCCTTCCTGATTCCAGATATGGCAATCAGACTAGTTCCCTGGATCAACGCCCTATCAAAGAATGTAGTATGTATAACTGGTAATATTATAGTTTTCAAGAAAGGCATCCAGGCCACTCTTAAATGTTAGTAGTGACTCACTCATTACAACATCATGTGGTAGAGAGTTCCATAGTCTCACTGCTCTTACAGTAAAGAATCCGCGTCTGTGATTATGATTAAACCTTCTTTTCTCCAGACGTAGAGGATGCCCCCTTGTCCCAGTCTCAGGCCTAAGAGTAAATAGATCATTAGAAAGGTCTCTGTACTGCCCCCTCATATATTTATACATTATTATAAGATCACCCCTAAGCCTTCATTTATCCAAGCTAAATAACCCCAGGTTTAATAACCTGTCTTGGTATTGCAGACCCCTTAGTCCTCTAATGACTTTTGTCGCTCTTCTCTGGACCCGCTCTAGTTCAGCTATGTCTTTCTTATACACCGGAGACCAGAATTGTACACAGTATTCTAAGTGTGGTCGCACTAGTGACTTATATAGAGGTAAAATTAAGTTCTCCTCATGAGCATCTATGCCTCTTTTAATGCACCCTTTACAGTGGCGTAATTTCAGGCCCATGGGCCCCGGTGCGTAAGCTCCAACAGGGCCCCCAATTATTTCACATCTTTAATAGTATTAGTCTTTTTCTATAGGCCAAAGGGACTTGTGGGGCCCCCTAGGCTGCAGGGCCCGGGTGCGATCGCAACCCCTGCACCTATAGTAGTTACGCCCCTGACCCTTTACATTGCAAAGCAATGATCTGCAATAAATTTTGCGCTTGGGATTGACATACTAAGGATTTTCTCAGCAAAATGTTTCCACAAAGCATAGATGTGATTTATTCAACTCTCATCAGATGTTGAGAAATATTAGTGAGGGAAGTGTTAAGCTGGCCATACACATTAGATGGCTATCGGATTAATGATACTTTAGCCAATTGTTCGGCAGACAGACATCCAAGCCGACTCTCCCATACACAGCCGAGTGCTCCTGTGTTCTCTATGGGAAGCCGCCAGCTAATAAACTTGACAGGCTTGGCAACATTAGTCTTATGTTTATTGGGACCTTTACCGTCAGCCTTGGAGAGACAAAAAACAAGGCTAATTGACACCAAGCCCTAGCCATAGTAATGGAAAGATATCTGTTAGGGCCCCTTTACACGCTGAGACTTTCCAGCGATCCCACCAGCGATGTGACCTGGCTGGGATCGCTGGAAAGTCTCTATGCAGTCGCTGGTGAGCTGTCAAACAGGCAGACTGATCAGTGACATCGTGGAAAGAATATAAACTATTTTTTCACGATGTCGAGCTCCTGCTCCTGGACAGGTGCCACATCCTGCTGGAAAATAAAATCTCCATCTCCAAAAAGCTTGTCGGCAGAGGGAAGCATGAAGAGCTCTAAAATTTCTTGGTAGACGGCAATGCTGACTTTGGTCTTGATAAAACACAGTGGAACTGCTCCAGAAGATGACATGGTTCCCCAAACCATCACTGCTTGTGGAGACCTCACACTAGACCTCAAGCAGCTTGGATTGTGTGCCTCTCTATTCTTCCTCCAGACTCTCGGACCTTGATGTCTAATGACCTTTTGTGGCTTTCCCTCCTTGTGGAGTGTGTCAATGACTGCCATCTGGACATCTGTCAAGTCAGCAGTCTTCCCCATGATTGTATAGGCTACTGAACCAGACAACCATTTTAAATGCTTAGTAAGCCTTTGCAGGTCTTTTGTGGAAATCATTCAAATTTTTTGAGATAATGACTTTTGGGTTTTCATTGGCTGTAAACCAATATCATCAACATTTACAGAAATAAATACTTGAAATAGATCACTCTGTTTGTAATGACTCTATATAATATATACGTTTCACTTTATATATTAAATTACTGAAATAAAGTATCTTTTTAATGATATTCTAATTTATTGAGATGCACCTGTAAGTACTGATAGTCCAAACTTTAGTTTGATAGGGTGGCACGATGTCTTGGTGGTTAGCACCGCAGCTAGGTCTTTGCGTGAGTTTCCTCTGAGGACTCCGGTTTCCTCCCACATTTCAAAGACATACTGATAGGATGTTTACATTGTGAGCCCCCAATGGGACAGTGTGTTGCAAATGTATGTCAAGTGCTATGATTCATAGTGCTATATAAATTAATATTATTATTATCATCTTTTTTAGAAGTTACAGCATTTTTTCAGGGCAAAGTAGCGAGTAAATCACCTTGTATTATAAATCATTAAGATTTTGATATATGTTTACTGCCCATAATTCTTATACGAAGACATTAGCTGCACTGTAAACTATAAAATGATAATTACTGACATTATAATCTGTACAACTTTCTTTAATTGAAAAAGCAAACCAAGCTTTTGAGACCCTATGGCCTAATTAGCCTGATGAAGAGACCTTAGTGTCTCGAAAGCTTGCTATGTTTACCATCTTTTCAGTTAGCCATTAAAAGATATCAACCACTGCGGACTCTCTAATATTTTTCTATCTATTGGCTAACATGGTACAAATATTTTTTGCCTTATGTAATTGAAAAAGAAATCAAACATTCATCAATTTTTTTTCTGGACAAGGGAAAAATGTGACCGAATTTCAATGACCAAGACGGTTGGACAACCTGAACATGTAGCATGTAAACACTGTAAGGCTCTGTAAAATGTGACCGAATTTCAATGACCAGGACGGTAGGCCAACCTGAACATGTAGCATGTAAACACTGTAAGGCTCTGTAAAATGTGACCGAATTTCAATGACCAGGACGGTAGGCCAACCTGAACATGTAGCATGTAAACACTGTAAGGCTCCGTAAAATGCAGATGGAATTTCGTGTATCTCAGACTTTCAAAACAGTGAATTGGGCGTATGTTAGTAGTGGGATCATATTTCCTGGCGTTTTAGCGGTGAGGAATGTTACTCTGAACATCATGTAACTGGAGACTTCCCATACTCTGAACCTAAGGACCAGCACTCAGTACATGGTTAAACAACAGCTAAAGCATTCAACTGTCCCCCCATGTTCCTACAAACAGCATTGCTACCCAGTGGCGTTACATCAGGCCTCGGGGCCCCGATGCGAAAGCTCCAACAGGGCCCCCAATTATTGCAAATCTTTAGTAGTATTAGTCTTTTTCTATGGGCCAAAGGGAGGTTTGGGGCCCCTCTAGGCTGCAGGGCCCGGGTGCGATCGCAACCCCTGCAACTATTGTAGTTACACCCCTGTTGATACCAGCAGAATATATGTATAGTTTATGCAGTCAGCATTACACCTTCTTCACGCGTCTATCTCAGTTTTTCTCCGAGCGATGGTCGGTTTTCTCACGCCATCTTTTTATTAGCTGTCTCTTTTTCATGGACCAATTCAATTGAATGGGATAATTCTGCCCAAAAAAAAGGTCAGACTAACACGTTCCTGTTTTCCTTCATACAGACCATCAGTTGAAATAAAAAGTCTAAACAGACAGCTTAATTGGAATTTGGCATCGGTGATGGTCTGACATGACTGTTCTATATATTTTGTAAGATCATCATCAATGCTTCTTTTCTGCTCATGGCTTCTAAAGAAAATAAATAACATTGATTTGATTTCAGGCAAACACTTATATCAGTATTGTATAATATTGCCACTAAACTGAAAAATAATTTATAAAGCCAAAAACCTCATATGCTAACAGCCAATGTAGGATCAAATTAGCATTTTTTCCTACTGCCATTGGGTTATCCACCATTGATGATTAAGGGGGGGAGGAGCGACAGCAGGATTTTTTTTTCTGATTCAAATCTTTATTGAGGTAATAAAAGTTAAAGAACATCTTATCTACTTACATAATCTTCCAGTCCTGTCTGTCATCCACTTCCGTCCCAGCGTGTTCATGTCACATGCCGCAGCCTCCGCCATATTTGCTCACCCAAGTGATGGGTGGGCAAATATGGCGCCCACTGGCGGTACCTGCCAGTACTCCCAGCGGTAACACAGCCTCCTGCAACTGACACCACCCGAAATGTCCGACACACATCGCTGCAGCACTATGCCCACCACACCTCCCCACTGCACACACCGCCACCTAAGTAACTGCTCATGCACATACCTGGTGTGCATACATACTTGCTCATGCTATCGCCATATTTCACACTTGGGTACACAAAGATGGCGGCAGCGTGACACACAGTGGAGGTAGAGAGAGCGCACAGGGGGCAGAGAGCGTGCATGGGGGCAGAGAGTGTGCACAGGGGGGCATAGAGAGCACACAAAGGGTTCAAAGAGAATGCACAAGAGGGGCTGAGAGAACATACATAGGGGGCAGAGAGAGTGCACTGGGGTGGTAGAAAGAGCACACAGGGGACAGAAAGAGCGCACAAAGGGTTTAAAGAGAGCACACAGGGGGGCAAAGAGAGCACACAGAGAGGCAGTGTAAGTGAACAGGGGGCCAGAGACAGCATAAAATAGGTCAGAGAGTGCACAGGGGGCAGTGACATAATTGCGCTGTCCTGTCTGTCACTTCCGGCATCTGGATATCCTGCTATTATGCGCCTCCGCCATATTTGCACACCACCTGATGAAGACGGCTTAGACCGTTGAAACGTGTTGTGGCAGTGGTATTGGAGGAAGAATAAAGGTTGGTTCTTATCCACTAATTTGTCCAGTATTCCTTTGGCGCTCCCTGAGACCGCTGTACTATTGTTTTTATGTGAGTTCTCTCTCTACGGAGCCAAAGCGGCAGGAGCAGCCTGGAACATCTGGAGTGTTGAGGACCTGTGGTTACCTAATTACCGGGATAAACATACTGAGGACCTGCGGTATCCGGTCCAGTAGGATTACGTGAAAATCGCGGAGCACAGATTTGTGAACGCAAACACCGGCAGGACAGCAGCACTAATAGAAAGAGGCGACCCGGAGCCCCATCACCCACACGTTTAATCTTGGTTGTGTAGACGTACACAACCATTATAGGTGAGTGCATTGGCACTTTTTATTTATATAAATAGCCCTGTGTGTCTACACATGCGCCCTTTTCTTTTTCTTTCTGCATATTTGCACACTTAACACATGGGAGGCAGTGTGTGTGAAAAGAGGTGTTATGGGGAGAGGCAGTGTGGGGGGAGAGGGATATTATGGAGAGAGGCAGTGTTTGGGTGGGAGATATTATGGAGAGGTGCAGTGTGGGAGGGGGGATATTATGGAGAAAGGCAGTGTGTGTGGAAGGGGGGGATATTATGGAGAGAACAGTGTGTATGTGGGGGGGATAATATGGAGGACAGTGTGTGGTAGATATTATGGAGAGGCGCAGTGTGTGTGACAAAGGGGGATATTATGGAGTAGGGCAGTAAGTGTGTGGGGGATATTTTGTAAAGTAAGGACAGCAATTATTTATTCTGCAGTGCAGCACGGTAGATATTTTTATTTCTGGGGTAGTGTAATTATACTTTTCTCTTTAAGGGCACATTGTTGTGATGTGTTGTTGAAGATGGAGAAAAGGGAAGTATGGAGAGATGAGCTGTGGGTGTAAAATATCATCATTGCATTTGTGCTTTATGGAAACAGATGGAAAGGGAATGACTCCTATTAGAGATGGCTTCATCTATAAGGTAACTGGATATAAATTATTATTTGTGATTCTTCCTTTATCTCATTAGTTCTGTGATTCTTGTATAATTTGTAGTCTGATGATGACTGATACCAACAACTCCCAGTACTCCTTACCATTGTTAAGAACTACTGAAAATTGTAGGTTCATGCAACAATACAATTATATATGAGGCTGAGCTAACATTATAATTGATTGCTGTACTAAGCTTGTTGCTACATCTTCTGACAGTGGTTGTGACGCTGCGCTTCATGTACTGACAATGGTTCCGGCACTGAAATAATGCATTGATGATGGTTCTGGCGCTGCATTAATGCACAGACCGTAATTATGGTGTTGCGTTCATTTGCTGACATGGTGGTTCTGGAACCACATTCATATGCTGATGGTGGTATTGACCTTGTGTACTTTTAAGTAATCCAAAGTTGCTTCATAACTATGTTAAAACTGTAAAAACCTTCAGAGGATTTGGCAAGTTTGTGCTCAAAAAAGAGTGTAAGGGCTGATATGGGAAATAGGCAGATGTCAGCATAAGTAATTCTGCTCAATATTAAAAGATACAATGAATTTTAATATAAAATAATAATTTTAATTAATCTGTTAATGTTAATATTCAGCAGAATTAATTACAGCCTGTTGTTTCGGCCTCCACATTAGTCACGGTCTCCAATGTGCCCCTTTGGGAAAACTTATTTCTCACCACTCCTCTATTATGTATAGTGTAATTTTGATGATTTTCTCTCCTGATCTCTCCACCCATTGTCACGTTCTGCAATGTGTGTGCCAACCTATCCAAATGTACATTCGAATAAACCTCCTTGTCCTTGCTTGGCTACATCGTCTTTCACCAAAGTCTCAAGATGGATCCTGTGAAGGTTTCTTCTGTGCTCTCCCCAAGGTTTGCATGCCATTCAGTGTTTTATTGGCTTTACCAACTTCTACAGACAATTTATTTTTTACTTTTTATCCCTCATGGCACCCATTTTTCTCTAACCAAGAAGGGAACTAATACCAGAGTCTGGCCAGAGTTGGGCATATCAGCTTTCCAGCATTTGAAAAAGGCCTTCACGAGTGTTCCAGTTCTGCATTACTCTGATACCAATAAGCAGTTTTTCCTAAAGGTAGATGCCTCTTCTTTCGGTGCCGGGGCAGTTCTCATTTCAACTTTGAATTACATTTCCGTCCTCTGGAACACAAAGCCAAAGCAGATGCCTTGTCCCAGTCCTATCAGTGTTCTATTCCATGGATGAGTCTTGGCATATCATTGCTCTGGCCACAAATATTGAAGCAGCCCCTGTCGTTATTAAAGATATTCCTCCAGGTAAAACCTTTGTGCCTTCACTAGAAAAAGAGGAATTCTGTCGTGGGTACATGAGTCCAATCTGGCTAATCATTTGGGCATATGAAAGTCCACTGAGCTGATTGATTGTCGCTTTTGGCGGACCTCGTTATTCAAGGATTTTCAGACTTCACAAATGTGCACTCTCCTATGTCTGCTTCTTCTGGGGTACCAGCAGTTGATGCTCATACAGAAACGTTCGCAGATCTGACAGCAGAACTAGGCTTCACTCTGTAAGGCTGTGTCTAAGATGAAGACTTTTGTGGACTGAAAAAGACGTTCGTCTCAGTTGGTATCTTTCTACAGATAAGTCGGGCTGTCTTCCCGAAATATTGTGTCGCCCCACCTGGTCAAGTGGCACAAATGGGGTACTGCACCCATAAATGAGTGTGCAGTTACCCCTGTCACAATGGAATGCAAATGTTCTTTGAGAGGCTCCCATCCTAGCACTCCCACACACACCCACTTAGGCAGATGGCAGAGGTCCCATACCCTGGGGGGGGGGGGGAATTAGGGGAGGAGGGAGGACAAACAGCTGAGTTGCAGACTAGGCTGAGGAAAGAGGGAGAACGGGGATCCTCCGAGTGAGCGAAGGAGGAATCCCAAGGAGGGGGCCTGGAGAGAGCAAACAGGCAGCCCAGACGGAAGGAGGGAACCCTGGTCTGTTTTACCGGAGCACCAGTTCCGAAGTCAGCGAGGGCGTTCAGCCCCTCATCAAGAACATCAGAAGTCGGGGACTGTTTACCGGCCCCGACAACCTGTCCAGAGGAATTGTCATACCAGGATTCCCATCTATGGCAGGCCTGGTACAAAGTGGGCACCTCAAGACAGGCATTGAGAGCAGGACACAGGGCCGATCCAAGCAGGCATTCCACGGGAGACTCCCAGAGACTTTGCAGCCCGTTGTGACTACCCGGCCAGCTATGTCATCCAGAGACAGTTACCTGCTGTGAACCATATCACCATCTGCAACATTCCAGTAAAGTACCCGGGTAGAGTGCACAAGTCTCCGTGTATTCATTGCTTTTCCGCACCCTGCTCATCCATCCATCCATCATCAGCACCCCGACCATCGCCGATGCATCCCTGCCCTGGGGGTTAGCTCCACCTGCAGGGAGCTGTATCATCAAGGCCGCTATACCACCACCCTCCGGAGGACTGAGGCGGCGCTGATACCTAATCACCAGAAGCTGCGGGTGGCGTTACGAAACTACAATACAAACTTTATTCCCATTCCCAACTCCCCTTTTCAAAGTCAGACCACCAGGGCCATAGGTCTGGGCAGGCCACCATTGACAACCCCAAAGAAGCAGAAGAGGGCCCATACAACCGCGTCCCCGTACCATGGGCGAGTCAATATACATCTGCATAAAATTCTCAGGCAACTCAATCCAGTTACTTATAAGTTTCATTTGCTGCCATATCTTTAGATCTCAAAATCCCCAATTCCTTTCAAGCCGTGCTCTTGAAGCCAGTAGTCTTAAATCGTTTGTCCTAGACCCATACTCCAGTCTCTGCATCCATTCCTGAGGGTCTTTAGAATTTGTTCATGGTTAAGGATATCTTGGACACTAAGAAGGTTTATTGGAAAATGTATTTAAATGTTTGGAAGTGGTTTGGTCTTGAGGAGAGCTCTTGGTAGGTTGCTGGTAACATATATGTCACTACTATTCTCATAAGGTTACTCCGACTGTCTGGCCTAAAAATTAGAGCACATAAGAGTGTACTGTTATGCCTGCTACTCACGGAGCTGGTGGGAGGTGGGAGTCGCACCACTCACTGCTGTGCCAGTGCAGCTCATCCCTGTGTCTGACCCTTTTCCCTATGCTCCATGTATCTCATTCAATGGTGCTGCATCTACCTGTGGCTAGAGTATTCCTTTTGCTATAGGGATGCACAGCAAGACTCTGTAGGGATAAAAGTCTTTGAAGAAAGGTTCCAGGCACTACACATCAGAAGCCTGTCTCTCCCTTTTTTTTTGGACCTGTATGAGCATCCGATAGGTACAAAACGGCAATGTAGTCCTGTGCCTCCTGCACCTCCCTCCCTTGTGTATTGCCGACACTTGATGTCTCCAAACTTGGTTTCCTGCACATTCCTTCAATAAATAAGTTGACCTAACTGGGTGAGTGCCTCTCCAATTCCTTCTCGCATTACCTAGACTCTGTAGGAATGTATACCTATTGTGTCCAGCAGAATTCTGCTTTCATGTACAGTACCCTTTCAGCAGGTGATTTATGAAGCAGCCCCTCCCATCACTCCTCACCTGATCTGGATTCTTATTCAGTGTTCTGTCACGTTTTATGCAGAGTATTTCTAGTAGTGTTTCTCTCGTTACAGACCCAACTTGTTTACCCATCCTATTTGATCCCTCTGCTCCTGACCCCATTTTATAATCTGAACCTGTGTTGCCAGCCCCGACCTTGGACCATTTTACTATGTCTCTGTCTAGTTCTCTTGTACCTCGTACATCTGCATTGACCTGTCGGTCAGCTGCTGCAGTCCTAGGGATTGCCCTATGAGTGGTACCTGGTGTCTACTGGCAGCCCAGCCAATCCTTCCCACCAGAGGCACTAGTGAAGATCCTGTAGACACTTAGATACACCCCTCAAGAGTTAGCCCGACTTGGGGCACAGTGGGTCCACACACATCAGCTTTACATCTCTGATAGATTTTGTCTTTTTCTGCCTAGTGATTGGCTGTTATATCCAGTACAATTACCTGGAAACAGCTGGGGAATGGAATTCTCAGCATGGAGTCCCAAACGTTCTGCCCTCCCCCCCGCTGCGATTGCAGTATGCATCCACCCCAGAGAATGGTGCAGTAATTGTAGCATCATTTTGTGGAGCTGTACCTGCCCTGTGGCAGTCTAAGACTGGGTATTAATGGGGTTAATGCCAGCTGAATATTACCATCTAGCACTAAGCCCGAGTTTCATAATGTCAGCTCAATGTTAGACCCGACCATTACGAATCTCTAGTGAATAGTAAATAATACACAACACAGAGAAAAATAATTTTATTAGAACAAAAAACACAAACACAAACCTCAATATCAACTCTATTACACCCACATAACTCTCCACGATCCTCTGTGACAAATGATCACAGTTTCAGCTGTGTTTGACAGCTTTTGGGTCCCTCTGAAGGTGTTTTCTATGCCCTTGATTTTGTCTCCTATTGATTTAAATGGGGTTCGGAAGTTCGGCGAACTGTTCACCAAGCAAGTTGGTGAACATATGCCTGTTCAGCGAACAGAGCCGAATCCGAATATCAAAAGTTTTTCTCATCTCTACTCCTGAGATAAGCCGCTGCTTCTCATAGAGAACACAGGAGCGCTTGGTATAAAGCTCAATTGGACTGTTGAGTCTACAAATTATGCCTGTAGTCTCATAAAGTAATAGTAACAGTAGCATTAGTAGTGGTCAAGAAAAAATAGGAGCTGATGCGTATTTCGCGGCAATGCCCACCACTACTGATGCTAAAAGTAGCTGATCAGTAGAAATGTCAGATCCCTCAGATGTAATATTGATGTACAATCCTGAGAATGGGTCCACAGTAAAGCAAATAGATGAAGCACCCTCTCAGGGAGAAGTCATTATTATGGGGGACTACCCTGAAATACATTGGGAACAGAAACTGTCAGTTCCAGCAAAGGTAATAGGTTTTTGACAACTATGAGAGACAATTATCTTTCACAACTGGTTCAGGACCCAACAAGAAGGGAGGCACTGCTGGATCTAATATTAACCAACTGGCCGGACCACATATCACATTTACGGGTTGGAGGTCACTTGGGTAATAGTGATCACAAAATAATAGGTTTTCAAGTATCTTTAATATGTGTAGTAAAAGGGCCACAAGGACACTAAACTTCAGGAAGGCAAATTTCCAACGGTTGAGAGATGATCTTAGTGCTAAAAACTAGTACGATGTCCTGAGACATAAAAGTACACAAAGCAAATGTGAGACGTTTATTAGCATCCTGAATAGGACCTGTGCACAATATATACCCTATGGGAATAAACATGCTAGAAATAGGAGGAAACCACTATGGCTAAATAAGGCTGTAAGGGGCGCAATAAGTGGCAAAAATGAAAGCATTTAGGGATTTAAAGCAAGTAGGTAGTGATGAAGCTTAAATAAATACAGAAAATGAAATAACATCTGTAAAAAGCAAATCAAGGCAGCAAAGATTGAGACAGAGAGACTCATTGCCAGAGAAAGTAAAAATCCCAAAATATTTTTTACTGCATAAATAGTAATAAACTAAAAAATGATGGTGTTGGTCCCTTTAAAAATAATCTGGGTGAAATGGTGGATGAGGATGAGGAAAAAGCCAATATGCTAAATGACTTTTTTTCAACAGTATTTACACAAGAAAATCCTATGACAGAAAATATGATCAGTGATAACAAAAACTGTCAATTAAATGTCACCTGCTTAATCCAGCAGGAAGTACGGCATTGTCTAAAAATCACTAAAATTGACAAATCCCCGGGCCCGGATGGGATACACCCCAGAGTGCTGCAGGAATTAAGTACTGTCATAGATAGACCATTATTTTTAATATTTAAAGATTCCATAATAACAGGGTCTGTACCACAGGACTGGCATATAGCAAATGTGGTGGCAATATTCAAAAAGGGGACAAAAACTGAACTTGGAGATTATAGGCAAGTAAGCTTAACCTCTACTGTGGGTAAATCTAGAGGGTTTTCTAAGAGATGCTATACTAGAGTATCTGAAGAAAAATAACCTCAAGACCCAATATCAACATGGGTTTATGAGGGACTGTTCCTGTCAAACTAATCTGATAAGCTTCTATGAAGAAGTAAGTTCTGGACTGGACCAAAGAAATGCAGTGGACGTGCTGTATATGGACTTTTCAAAAGCTTTTGATACGGTGCCACACAAAAGGTTGATACATAAACTGAGGGCAATGGGGATAGGGGAAAATATGTGTAAGTGGGTTAAGAACTGGCTTAGACGGCCGTCACACGCATCAATTTAATGCACGATATCGCTTAAGCAATCTGCTTTTTGATCACTTAAGCGATATCGTTTGTGCATTGCTGCGTGTAATCAAGTGATTTTACAATGTAAAATCGCTTGATCGTTAGATCGCAGATTTGTGAACCGGAGCTCATATCAAGCGATAAACGCTTGATCAATCTGCATCATCGTGGTGTGCGACACCACGATGAACGATCTCCCAGCGGCAGAGCCTATGCTGGGAGATGGTATCTATGGTAAATGTCGGGTTACTAAACGCCGCGTGGCGCCTAGTAACCCGATGTGTACCATAGTTACCAGCGATCTCGCTGCTCCACATCGCTGGTGAGTCTGTCTGTGTGACAGCTCACCAGCGATGTGAACGATATTGTTAGCGATCGCGCGTGCACGTGATCGCTAACAATATCGCTCTCGATATTGAAGCGTGTGACGGCCGCCTAAGTGATAGGAAACAAAGGGTGGTTATTAATGGAACACACTCAGAATGGGTCACAGTTAACAGTGGGGTACCACAGGGGTCAGTGTTGGCGCGTTCTATTTAATATATTTATTAATGACCTTGTAGGGGGCATACAGAGTAGAATCTCAATATTTGCAGATGACACTAAACTCTGCAAGGTAATCAATACAGAGGAGGACAATTTTATATTACAGGAGGATTTATGTAAACTAGAAGCTTGGGCTGCTAAATGGCAAATGAGCTTTAATGGAGATTAATGTAAAGTCATGCACTTGGGCAGAGGAAACAAAAGGTATAATTATGTGCTTAATTGTAAAACACTGGGAAAAACTGTCACTGAAAAAGACCTGGGTGTATGGGTAGATGACAAACTCACATTTAGTGGCCAGTGTCAGGCAGCTGCTGCAAAGGCAAATAAAATAATGGGATGTATTAAAAGAGGCATAGATGCTCATGAGGAGAACATAATTTTACCTCTATATAAGTCACTAGTTCGACCACATTTAGAATACTGTGTACAATTCTGGTCTCCGGTGTATAATAAAGACATAGCTGAACTAGAGCGGGTCCAGAGAAGAGCGACCAAAGTCATTAGAAGACTGAGGGTTCTGCTTTACCTAGACAGGTTATTAAACTTGCAGTTATTTAGTTTGGAGGCTTAGGGGTGATCTTATAATAATGTATAAATATATGAGGGGACCGTACAGAGATCTTTCTAATGATCTCTTTACTCTTAGACTGGGACAAGGGGGCATCCTCTACGTCTGGAGGAAAGAAGGTTTAATCATAATCACAGACGTGGATTCTTTACCGTTAGAGCAGTGAGACTATGGAACTCTCTGCCACATGATGTTGTAATGAGTGACTCACTACTAACATTTAAGAAGGGCCTGGATGCCTTTCTTGAAAACTATAATATTACCAGTTATATATACCGTATATACTCGTGTATAAGCCGACCCGTGTATAAGCCGACCCCCTTACTTTTGCCCCAAAAATCTGGAAAAACCTATTGACTCGTGTATAAGCCGAGGGTGGACCCCAGCACAGGTATACAGCCCCCAGCAGTGTGGTATACAGGCCTCCCCAGTGGTAGTATACAGCAGCCCCAGTGGTAGTATACAGATTCCCCAGCAGCCCCAGTGGTAGTATACAGATTCCCCAGCAGCCCCAGTGGTAGTATACAGATTCCCCAGCAGCCCCAGTGGTAGTATACAGATTCCCCAGCAGCCCCAGTGGTAGTATACAGGAGCCCCAGCAGCCCCAGTGGTAGTATACAGGAGCCCCAGCAGCCCCAGTGGTAGTATACAGGAGCCCCAGCAGCCCCAGTGGTAGTATACAGGAGCCCCAGCAGCCCCAGTGGTAGTATACAGGAGCCCCAGCAGCCCCAGTGGTAGTATACAGGAGCCCCAGCAGCCCCAGTGGTAGTATACAGCAGCCCCAGTGGTATACAGCAGGCCCCCAGGGGTACATATAGCAGCCCCCAGGGGGTACCCAGCAGCCCCCAGGGGGTACCAACAGCCCCCAGGGGGTACCCAGCAGCCCCAGGGGGTACCCAGCAGCCCCCTGGGGGTACCAGCAGCCCAGTGGGGGTACCAACAGCCCCCTGGGGGTACCAACAGCACCCTGGGGGTACCAACAGCTCCCTGGGGGTACCAACAGCCCCCAGGGGGTACCCAGCAGCCCCCAGGGGGTACCCAGCAGCCCCCTGGGGGTACCAACAGCCCCAAAAGCTGGCACTGTCCCCCCTTGTAAGGGCCCCCCCGCTGCTTATACATTACCATCCCGGTGTTCTGATCGGCGCCGCTCCTCGGTGCTTCTTCTTCATCCTCCCGTCCTCGCTGGCTGCATCCGGGATCTCCGGCCGTTGCACGATGACGTCATATCGCTGCGACAGCCGGAGATCCCGGATGCAGCCAGCGAGGACGGGAGGATGAAGACGCACCGAGGAGCGGCGCCGATCAGAACACCGGGATGGTAATGTATAAGCAGCGGGGGGGGGCCCTTACAAGGGGGGACAGTGCCAGCATTTGGGGGCTTATATGAACTGCTTCCCCCTGCCGCTGATTGACAGGGGGAAGCAGTGCATATATAATGAGCGGCCCCACGTGACGGGGCCGCTCATACAGCAGCCTCCCCCGCCTTCTCCAGCCTCCACAGCCCCCACCACCGTATATGACCCGTGTATAAGCCGAGGGGGGGACTTTTCAGCCCAAATTTTGGGCTGAAAAACTCGGCTTATACACGAGTATATACGGTACTAGATCCTTTGATAGGGCGTTGATCCAGGGAATTAGTCTGATTGCCGTATCTGGAGTCAGGAAGGAATTTTTTCCCCAATGTGGAGCTTAGTGTTGCCACATGGGGTTTTTTCTGCCTTTCTCTGGATCAACATATTAGGCTATGGGTTGAACTAGATGGACTTAAAGTCTTCCTTCAACTGGAATAACTATGGTATGTTACTATGTTACAATATTAGATGCACACACAACCCCTTTAATTGCTTTGTGGGTGAAATAGGAAGTTATGGAATATGAAGTTAAGAGTCTATTTTATAATGATAACACATATGCAGGAAATGTAGTAACTCAGCTTGATGGTAACATATTACAGAAAGATCAAGATAAACTGACAGCCTATGCAGCACATACATAGCAGAATAAAATTAATGCTGCAATAAAAATATGGCAGGGGGGGGCGTGTCCTGCTGGGAGCGATGCTGGACGCATAGTCAGAGAGCTCCACCGGCGATCTCCAAATCCCGAGGGATTAGCGGCTCCTACCTGAACTAATCATACCCCTCTGTGAAGGTAAACATACCTCAACCTGCTGTCATGCCGCGGACCGGCTCCAGGAATCGCAGCACCGCTCAGAAGGTATCTGATTTCTTTTCTCCTGAACGCCCCGGGGCTGCAGCCAGGAAAACAAACATGGCGCCGACAGGAGAAGATATCTCCCGCTCTCCTAACTCTCCCCACTCACAAAGTTCGCGCGCGAGCTCTAATGGAGGCTTAAACAACAGCTCTCCTACAGAGAAGCATGAGGACTCTACAGTTATCACATATGGCTCCCTCAAAGGGCTACTGAGGGATCTCCGATCCTCCATACAAGGAGACATAAGGAGCATAGTGGGAGAGATCAGGTCTGACATGGCTGCCATGAATAACCGGACTGGCATATTAGAGGAAAAGATGGCAGAATTCGCAGGTGCCCATAATGAGCTTGCAGACAGTTACCAGGATTTAGCATTTGACCTTAGAAATACTAAAGCGAAACTATGGAACCTAGAAGACAAGATGAGAAGAGCTAACATTAAAGTTAGGGGAGTAGCTGAATCAGGGGAGGAGGAAGACCTAACTGCAATAGTGAAACCTTTCCTACGGATCATTCTCCCCTCAGCTGCCCCAGCAGACTTAGATATTGAGAAAGCATTTCGGCTTCCCCGCTCACAGAAAGCTCCCCCTGATGTTCCCAGGGATATTATGATTCACCTAACAACGCCGAAACTAAGGGATCCTTTACTGCACGCTCTGAGAAAGAACCCAATAGCTGACGCTCCATTTGCTTCATGGTCATTATTTCCAGACCTATCACCTGGAACTCTCGCTCGACGAAGAGACTTTGCCCCATATTGTGCAGTTCTGAGAGAACGAGGAATTAATTATGCTTGGGGCTCACCAGTCAGTGTATCCTTCCGATACAAAGGAACACGACAGTTCTTTGCTTCCCCTACTAAGATGAAAGCTGCTTTGATTGACTGGCGCCTGCTAACGAAGACCAGCTCGCCGTCCAACAGTCCAGGACATCGTGACATCCGACCGAATGCTTCTCCCTCCAGTGGATCAGGTTTAAAGTGACTTTATTTCCCTGGGGATGGGATTTCGTCGCTGGTATGACTATTGTCAAATTCTCTGCCACACTTTCGGACTTCGGTGTATAATTACACAGTCTGGAAGTGTGTTTAGGGCTTTACATTGCCCTACTACCCCCCCACACAAGTGCCCAATTTCTTCCTTAAGTATTGATTGATAATTAATACAGACATTTGGGCCTGAGAAGTGCTTTGAGAAGCACTCATATCAAGAGTTATTTTTATTTTTATTTTCATAATTTTGTTGTTCTGTTATTGATATACGGTTCATAAAGGGAGAGTGTGTTTCATCCTCCCATCTATTTTTTACCCCTTTCGTCTTAATTCCTATTAGCCTCCTATCTCTCTCTCCCTTCTATCTTTCCTTTGGCTCCTAAATTACGTCTGTCTACGTTCCCCAAACTTCTATCTATCCCTCTCTCCTCCCCACTAGGGTCTCTACTCTAATTTCATTCTTATCCACACATCTCTAGACTACTCACCCTTCATTTTCTGCTATACAAGACTCCATCTATCCACTGGTACTTCTTCCCTCTCTTTAACACATCTTCATTTCCCTCTACTTCCTCCTCAGAACCTGTTCTCCCTTACACTAGACCCTACCTGACGAAACTCTCGTCTACATAGGTTACCTGGTATATAATTAAATATTATTCTAACTGGTTTCTCCCAAAGAACGCCAGGAGAGACGTTGTTTGAGGGTGAGGTGCGGGATAGCATACATGTAATACTTTATAATTTCTGATTTTTGTCTTCTCCCCTTGCCCTCCCTGATCTTTCCTATCTTTGCGTCCCTCCCCCTCTCTAGTGCCAAAGGTTTATGCGATCTATATGGTCTTTAATACATACTAACTTGTGTGATACTAGATAAGGTACACATATTTTTAACTACGAACGGGACACCATGAGTTTTCATTGTGCCTCAATAAATGTGAATGGGCTAAATTCCCCACAGAAGAGAACCTTGGTATGGCAACAACTTACCAAACTAAAAGCTGACATCTTATTTGTGCAAGAAACCCACCTCTTAGAGGGGGACAATTTTAGGATGAAATCGACTCGATTTCCTAACCAATACTTTGCTAACGCACCCAATAAGACCTCTGGAGTAGCTATCTTTGTTCACAAAGCGCTGGCATTTACGCTCGTGGAGAAAGTGGCGGATCCATGTGGTCGCTTCCTGGTGGTTAAAGCCTTGATAAACGGGAAACTATACACTTTAGTTTCAGTTTATGGACCTAATTCAGGCCAACTAAAATTTGCCCGATCCCTATTCACTACATTGGACTCTCGAGCTAAGGGATTTCTCCTTTTGGCTGGAGATTTCAATATCCCGGTAAACAAACGCCTTGACTGTTCGTCATCCTCTATGTGCCGGGGTGAACTGAGTGGGTTGCTGTACAATCATCACCTTCACGATATCTGGCGCTATACCCATGGTGAAGAGAGAGATTATACTTATCTGTCCCCCAGGCATCAAACGTATAGTCGAATAGACTACTTTCTAGTCGGAGACTCCCTTCTTCCAAAATGCCAAAAGACTACAATCGGTCACATTACTTGGTCTGACCATGCCCCGATCCTTATCCAGATAGCTGATGACCTTCAAGTCTCTCCATCCCCGACATGGTCAATAAATGAATATCTTTTAAGTCTCCCTAACAACATAACGTATATAGACTCCCAACTTGATCAATACTTTGCACTTAACCAATCTCGAGACACTGACCCGGAAATATTGTGGTATGCACATAAGGCAGTTCTCAGAGGCCAATTTATTCAAATGGCAGCTCGAGATAAGCGCAAACGTGATGAGCAACTTAAGGAGCTTACTGATAAACTAGCAGATCTGGAAAAACAATATAAAAAATCCCAAACTCCACAAATACGATCGGACCTTGAAATTGCACGTAGAGACCTTAAATCCCTTCTCCTACATAAAGTAGAACATAATCTTAAAAAACTTAAAGCCCGCTTCTACGGCATGGGAGATAAATCAGGTAAGCTTCTAGCCAAACGTGTACAAAAACAAAGATCATCTACAAAAATTGATCATATTTTGGGTTCTTCAGGAGAGAAAATCAGAAACCCCTTGGACATCTCAGCCCAGTTTAGAGACTATTATGCTTCCCTCTATAACCTAAAAGAAGATCCCACCACTCCACAACCAAATTCTGAGACAATCGAATCCTTTTTAACCCAAGCACACCTGCCCAAGCTAAAAGAATCGCAACTCACTTTATTAAATGCAGACTTCACGAAAGAGGAGATAGTGTCAGTAATTAATTCAATGAAGAAATCCTCAGCCCCAGGCCCGGATGGGTTTTCCTATAAATACTACTCTACCTTTTTACCGCGTCTTTTACCTCACTTACTTACCCTCTTCTTTTGGAGAACCAAAGGTCAGATACGTCCTGAAGGACTGGAGGCAAGGATCTCCACGATCCCAAAGCCGGGGAAAGCTCCTGATTCCCCTCCAAACTTCCGCCCAATTGCCCTCCTGAACAGCGATGTAAAAGTTTACGCAAAAACTCTGGCTCAACGCTTGGCAAAGGTTTTACCAGATCTGATTGGCCTGGAACAGGTGGGATTTATCCCGGGACGACAAGCGTCTGATGGCACACGTCGTGTGATTGAATTGCTTGAGTTGTTGGAGCGGAGAAGGGCCCCCAGTGCACTTCTGTCACTAGATGCTGAAAAAGCCTTTGATAGAGTGCACTGGGGGTACTTGGAGGCAGTTTTGGATCGGTTTGGACTGGTGGGCAACATTAAAACTGCTATACTCGCTCTCTACTCCTCCCCCACGGCCAGGGTCAAGGCATCGGGATTCCTTTCAGACTCCCTTCTGATTACAAATGGCACTAGACAAGGGTGTCCTTTGTCTCCACTGATCTTCGCTCTAATCATGGAGCCGTTGGCAGCCAGAGTGAGACAGGACCCATTGATCTCTGGTCCGTGTGTGGGAGGAGTGGAGCATAAAATAGGATTATACGCAGATGACGTGATCTTCATTTGCACGAACCTCACGTCCACTGTCCCCAGGATAATGTCTTTGCTGTCCGAATTCTCAGCTGCCTCATATTATAAGCTGAATGTGACTAAATCGCTATTCTACCCAATTCAAATACCACCTGTTCTAGCTGACTCACTGAAAGCAAATTTCCCATTCCATTGGTCCCCTAAAGGTATTCAATATTTAGGGATAACAATTTCTAATACCGGGGGTTTACTCCGCCAAAACTATGACACACTACTCCGATCGATAAAGATAGGCCTTGCGTCACATAAACAATTGATTCTTTCCTGGATTGCCAGAATCAATATTATAAAGATGATTTATCTCCCTAAAATTCTTTACGTTTTTCGCTGCTTACCATTATTGTTCCCAAAACGCCTAATAGCAATTTTACAGTCCACCCTTAACGATTTCATTTGGGACCACAGACGCCATCGAGTAGGCATGAAAATCCTTTCCTTACCAGTTCAATTGGGAGGTATGGGGATCCCTAATTTGGCACATTACTATACTGCAACGCATCTAGCATCGGCAAGTTACTGGTGGGCAGATGCCTCTGGTCCGCTGTGGATGGCAATTGAGAAAAATTATGCTCCACAATACTCCACCAAACTTTTATTAGAAATTAACCTCTTAAAACAATCGGACGGATCAACATTACTTAAACCAATGTTGACTTTGTTACGTCTCTGGAGACAACATGCTCACTCTCTGTTAGCTTTCCTATTTAAATCAATAACTATCCAAGCAGCTGAAACGTTAGTAGGATCTCTCTCTCTTCATCATTGGAAATCTAGGGGTATCACACATATTCACCAGGTTCTTGACAATACCACTATGAAATCCTTTGCTGAATTGGTAGACAGATACGCTCTCCCCAAAACTACATTTTACCAGTATCTGCAATTGCGCCATTTTCTGGACTCGGTTTCCTGGCCAAATGTAGATTTGTCAACGGCAGACGGAGCAACCCAACGATTTTTTAAATCTGCTCCCTGGGGCTCTCACGGGGTATCTGTTTTGTATGGTGCTTTAGCTCGACTGAATTCTATAGAAAAATTACCCTACATGATTAAGTGGGAAACAGCATTACAGGAGGAGTTCACACTAACCCAATGGCAGGAAGCATCGGTGAGAGGCTCAAAATATACAAGTTGTATAAATCACCTCGAACAAATTAAAAAAATACATTACGAGTGGTACGTCACCCCAACTGTGTTAGCAAAATATAAGGGAAAAGACTCTAGCCCTACTCGGACTTGCTGGAGGGGTTGCGATGAGGTGGGGACTTCACTACACATGTGGTGGGGTTGCGAGGTGCTGCGAGGCTTCTGGAAAGAGGTGTCCAATCTTCTTTTATCCATAACGGGTGTGTCTTTCCACTTAGGGCCCTCCTTAGCCATTCTGAGTCTGGGATTAGAGGAATGGCCAACACCACTAAGGCCTATAGTTACGAATGTACTGCTAGGAGCCAGAATGTGTGTTTCAAGATTTTGGAAATCGAAGACTTTTCCGACTATACATAACTTACATGATACACTTAATCTACATTTTCAACATGAATATCTGCTGGCTCATGACGTATCCAAGCGCAAAAAGGTTCTCTCCTGGTGGGATCCATGGAGGTTGTCCCCATATAATAATGTTCAAATTTCCTTGTAACTACATACTTCTCACATCTACTGAACAGAAACCAAAATATGACACTCAATGTAATCCTGATCAAAGAACGAAATCCTCTGGACACAGAAACCCCCTTCCTTTCCCCTCTTTCCTATCCCCCACTTTCCTTGATATTTGTTATCCCATTTCCTTCAGATCTTATGATTTTACTTTATTTACCTTCTATTGTATTATATGTTGGTTTTTTACAAGAAAAATGTGAATCGACTGTATCTTGTACATCCCTACACAACTGTTATTCACTACGTATTTTTATAGGTTTGAATTTTAACCTGGATAACTTCCAGGCGGTTAACTCGCTAATTCTTATACTCTTTGTAATTTTTGCAAATGTTTAATAAAAATTATTGAAACAAAAAAAAAAAAAAAAAAAAAAAAATATGGCAGTTATGTATTTAAATGATTATAAGTCAGTATAATAGAACAAGAGAAAGACTTTTTAACACAAATTATCATTTTGTGTTGTCTATTGTACTAAGGTCACTGTACACTAAATAAATACATAATGGATGTTAAAATATCAGTGTAATCGCAGTTTACTGCAAAAATATTTACTTTTGGATAATAATGTTTTCATTTGCTTTCCCACACCAGCCAGTTGTAGAATGCCAGGAGCAGTCAGAGATTCTAGAGACTACTTCATAATATGGGCATCATTGTCCCTTTGTCACAGGAAGAGCAGATAAAGGGATTTTATGAAAAAAAAACTAAATCCTCATGTAATAAAAAAAATAGTTTAGCAAATTTTTATTATAGTTAAGCAGTACGGTGGCTCAGTAGTTGGCACTGTATATGGTGGCTCAGTAGTTAGCGCTGTACGGTGGCTCAGTGGTTGGCACTGTATATGGTGGCTCAGTGGTTAGCACTGTCTATGGTGGCTCAGTGGTTGGCACTGTATATGGTGGCTCAGTGGTTAGCACTGTATATGGTGGCTCAGTGGTTAGCACTGTATATGGTGGCTCAGTAGTTAGCGCTGTACGGTGGCTCAGTGGTTAGCACTGTATATGGTGACTCAGTGGTTAGCACTGTATGGTGGCTCAGTGGTCAGCACTGTATATGGTGGCTCAGTGGTTAGCATTGTATGGTGGCTCAGTGGTTAGCACTGTACTGTGGCTCAGTGGTTAGCATTGTACGGTGGCTCAGTGGTTAGCACTGTACGGTGGCTCAGTGGTTAGCACTGCAGTCTTGCAGTTCTGGGGTCCTGGATTCAAATCCCACCAAGGACGACATCTACAAGGAGTTTGCATGGGTTCCCTCCAAGTTCTCCGGTTTTCTTCCACACTGCAAAGACATACTGATAGGGAATCTAAATTGTGAGCCCTAATTGGGACAGTGATGATAATCTCTGTAAAGTGCTGCAGTATACTGTATGATGACACTATATAAGCAAAGTGTAATAAGTAAATTACAATAATAATTGTGAAGAAGTTTAGACTGGTGTTTCATAGTCAAGTCTTAAGGCCTTGTTACAAGTAACGAAATCGATGCAACGTCACAGGTGATGGCCAGGAGCATTTTTTGGTCGTTGGTCTGCCACTGGGCAGCAGACATCGGCGTGTGTGACGGTTTCTAACCTGATGTGTTTCCTGGTAACCAGGGTACACATTGGGTTTCTAAGCACAGCGCGCTGGTAACCAGGATACACACCAGGTAACTAAGCACGGCGCGCTGGTAACCAGGATACACATCAGGTAACTAAGCTCAGTGCACTGTGCTTAGTAACCTGATGTGTATCCTGGTTACCAGTGTTCTACTGCTGAATACAGTAGCGGGACCTCGACATTGTGGAAAAGAATAGTTTATATTCTTTTCCACAATGTTGAGGTTGTTAGACGGGTCCCTGAGAAGATCTGCCTGTGTGGCATCTCACGAGCGATCACATAGCAATGTGCCAGCGATCCCGATCATTGTTCGGGTCCCTGGCACATCGTTATGTGTAACCTGGCCTTTAGCCTAAACTGAGTTGAAGTTTAATGATCTAAATTTAGAGTAAGGCTACATTCACATGCTAGTGTCCCATTTTGTACGGATCTGCTATTTGCAGTGAAATGCAGTCACATTGTTTGTCCCAGCCAAGTCAATGCATTTCACAATTCTGCATTCACACAATACACTTTTTACAGATCAGTTGTTGGGCTCAAGAACGGATACGTAAAAAGAATGAGCATTTCTATGATTGATTGTTTTTCACCTGCGTTATTTACTCACCTTGCCGCGCTCATCCAATGATCTTCAGAGATGTCCCTCATACTGAGGCCACAGGACATGCGAGAGGACATGGCACTGCACCATGTGACTGAGTGACATCATTCAGTCACATGCGCAGGCTGCAGGGTCCTAGAAGCACCGACACTGCGGCCTCCGGGGATAACAGGACACTGCTGGAGATCACCGGGGAGCGCGGCGAGGTAAGGCTGGCTTCACCCCACGGTTTTGTGCATCAGTATCTGTCCGATTTGAAGCGGACAGAACCTGATCCAGGTTTGCCTCCCATGTATCCCTATGGTGCCGGATTGGTCCTATTTTGCCATCAGGTTTTGTGTATTCTGTGCCTGATCCAGTTTTGTCATGTTTTTCACCGTCCCCAAAATCAGAGCCTCTGTCTCTTGTGCAAAAATCAGACAAAACCGGACAGAACCGGATCCAGCGCAATACGGTTTCCATGTAATGGAAGTCTCTGGTGCTGGATCCGGTAAAAAACATGATTTGTTTCCCTGATCCGGTTTTTAGCACTGAGCATTCTCAGAATGCTCCTTCAGAATGATGGACAGGGCTCCACCCATTATAGCCTATGGAGTAGTAATACACAACGCTTTTCAATGGAGAAATAAAAAAACGAATCCTGCAAAAAACAGGATCAGGGTGCTTATTTGCCATCCATTCAACCCATCAGGTTCTGTCCGGTCCTGTCAGGGTGATCCTGCAAAAAACAGGATCCACCCTGACAAACAAAAACCGTGGTGTGAAGCCAGCCTAAGGCCCCCTTCACACCACGGCACAATCAGGTTCGGGCCTGTCCGGGTGAACCTAACAATACTGGACCCGATTTTGCCATAATACAGCCCTATGGGGCCGGATGGAGCCGGATGGCAGCTATCTGCCATCTGGTTTCCATCTGTCAGGGAGGATCCGGGACAATTCGGATTTTCTCCCAGACACAAAAATGCTGCTTGCAGCATTTTTGTGTCCGGGGCGAAAAAATCAGGCCAAATTGGATCCTCCAGGATCCTCCCGGATTGGGGCAATCCGGCACCATAGACTCCCATATTAGGGAGCGCCGGATAGACCCAGATCAGGAGGATCCGGGAACCAGATGCCGGCTGCTGAAGTTCAGAGTCAGCTACGCTGAACTTCAGCACCAGGGAGCTGGTTCAGCGTGAGCTACGCTGAACTTCAGCACCATTTCGCAGAGGACAGCTGTGCTCTGCTGCATCCGGCTACAAACAGGACCAGAGGGCATATTAACCCTCTGGTTCTGTTTGCAAATCGGGTGATAGTTCCGTGGTTTGAAGCCAGCCTAAGGGCCTGGACACAATCTGCTACTTACATCCGAGTTTGATGGACGAGACTCAGAAGAGGCTGGAGCAGTGACCCTGAACAGCCTCTCCCTCTCTTTGACAGGGAATGTGATGCTGCACAGAAACACAAGCAGCTGTCATTCCCTATGCTTCTTCCAACCGCAGCATTATTTCAGCTGTGGTGTGAGTTTCCAAACTTCTGCAGCATGTTCATGCTGCGGAGTCAGAAGAGATAACCACCGGGTGCAGGGAGAAGCCGCCCTGCACTCACTGCAGATTGGGAGTACAGGGTGTCTACGGTCTCCCTGCGTGCACCCATGGGTTTCCTCATATCCAAGGAAAATGCGTCCAACACACAGTACCTACGGATTGTGAGCACATAGCCCTAAAAGTAACTGACTTCATAAAACGTGTGTGAAAACATAATGTTGTTAGATATAGCTCCTCCTGCTCAATGTTGAAATTCTGTAGGCGATTCACAATGGTTGACATCGGTTCAAAGACCTCATTTGTGAGGCTTCATGCCTACTTGATGAAGACCAAATAATCTATTTAAAGCCATCACCTGGTTTATAAAACTAGTTTTGATTTAAGTTCTATTAAAGATTTAGTGAAGACATGTAAGTTCTGAAGAGTCTAGTTTAGGGTTGACTCAAAATGTGTTGAGTTTTGCATGTCTTTCCTATACATTTTTTTGAAACTAGAAAATGTAAGATTTCTTTTATAACTGGGTGCTGGATTTGAATAGATTTATTGGAGGCAAGTCTAACATTTGTTTCCGTGTTGTTCAGAATCAAAACATGTTTATCCGTCCACACCAGCCTATTAGCTGTGTTCAGGTTAAAGTCATGCAACAGACTGATTATAATCATTACATCGGTGTAAACATTTGAGTTAATCATTAACTTTTTATAGCCAGGTAGGAAACTATGTAAAATTGACCTACTTCGAGCTTAGAAAAAGTTAGAATGTGTGTTCCTCTGTACACCGGCGTAATTTGAAGCTCATGGGCCCCGATGTGAAAGCTCCAACGGGGCCCCCAGTTATTGCAAATTTTTAATAGCAACTTTTGGGGCCCCCTAAGCTCCAGGGCCCGTGTGTGATTGCAACCCCTGCACCTGTTGCAGTTACGCCCCTGCCTCTGTATAAGTGCAACAGCACAATATTTATGCTGAAAAAACTCAACGGAGACCAAATGGAATCCCATTAAAATTCCAGTCATTGGAAACAAATTATACATAAGTTTAAAGGGGTTGTAAAGGCAAAACTAAATATTGGCTGCCTGGAAATGTAAAAATGACAACACTAACTCATACTACGATATGGACACCCTCCAAATTCAGGGTAACTCAGTGGTTGCACAAGGACAGGAAGCTGTTATATCACTGGTCCATTAGCTGGTGGACTGTGTTGCCTTCTCATTATAAAACATCAATTACATATTGCTGAAAATCACCTGACTCCTACACCCAATGACAGGCTGCAGTGATCCACAGAGTGAACAACATTGGCTACTGGGTCAGTATGACTGTGTTTGATGTTTTTTACACATCCTGCCAGGATGGTAAAGTTTTATTTTGTTTGGTCATCCCCTATTATGAGGACACGTAAAAATGTAGAACCCCATCTTAAATGTAGCAGAATGCACCTCAGCTCTATTCATTCCGCAGCCTTCACACTGGTGTATACCATCCGATGCAAGAAAAGCGGTGCTATATGCTAATGAAACCTGGCTTAAGCTCTGCTGCGAGTGTGAGCTGAGTGTCACTTTACTGTGATTCACATGCGAGAATCGGATCACAGGTGCAGAGAAGATGGAAAGCTTAAAGGGGTTGTCCACTACTTGGGACAACTCTTTCTCAATGGACTTGTTTGCCCCATCTAAAATAACAGACCCTGTTCACACCTCCCATTCTGCTGCCATGCCAGTGCTATTTGTAACTGCGACTTGGGGCTCATGTGACATTGTGACCTCACATGAGCCCCGTGTCCAATCTCTGCCGGCTTGCTTCTCCCCACCTTCGTGCCAAATGAGCTATCAACAGGATGTGAGTGCTGAGCTTCTTGTTCATACCTTGTTTGGTACTAAGGTGAGGAGAAAGAAGGTGGCAGTGATCGGACCCGAGGCTTGTGTGAGCACCACACAGTTGCGGCTATTGACAGTACTAGAATGGGGGCAGACTTGGAGATGAGTACAGAGTTTATTATTTTCAAAAGGAGAAAGCAAGTCCACTCAGAAGGGGTTTTGCTAGCAGTGGACAACCCCTTTAATCTCTCCATGTTCTCCATTGTCTGTCTGTGTATATATTGGACTGCACTCAGATAACATCTGAGTGAAGTCCAATTTTTCACACACACCCATAGACTTGTTTGGGTGTGCATGATCCAAGATACACTGCCAAACGGAGCATGCAGTGATTGTTTTTAGCATCAGAAAAAAAAGCTGATTGCACTGCTACATAGTAAAACATAGGAGCAAGTGCATACATTGGATATCACCGTTTGACTTATACGCAAATTTCAGAGTGACCTTATTACTACAGGCTCAAGCACAAGGCTGGATCACAAATATTGCACCTGTTATGTTTGTAAATTGTAAGATTTGTATGCCCTCTAGCTTATTAAGAATGCCCATCATGTCCCTCACGAAGAATGGTATCAAGATTTTCTCCACATAAATACTGATTCACTCAGTTAAGGGGATCAGAATTGGAGAAATTGCTCAGAAATCGGAGACTTCATTAATAAGTCAAGGGATTTACGTGATTGCTTCATTCAAAAAGGTTACCCCAAAATAATTCTGAGAGAGGCATTTACATATGCCCTGGCTCAAGATCTTAACACCTTACTCCATCCGAAAGACAGGAATAATGATCTTTCAATACTACTTATGATAATTGTGACGAGGAGGTCAGGGATATCCTCTATGATCTATGGAGATTCTTGGGGTAAATGAGAATTTTACTAAAAGACCAATGGTGACCTACAAAAAGTTGAAAAATGTAAAGGGACGGACTCTTCCGTAGTCATGTTGTAGAACCCAAAATAAGTGATACCTGTTTTAGTTAGGACTTGATAGTAAACTTATAAGTACAGTAATTGCAAAGCCTGTGAATTTGTCCAAAAATGTAGGACCTTCAAAAGTGTCACCATTGGAGATGTCCTCCACAACCGTCAATTTGAGGACTGTCATACAAAAGAGGTAGTCTACACAGTCACATGTGGCTGCCCCAGAAATTATATAGGCAAAACCAAAAGAGAACATCCAGCAGTAAAAGAAGAAAAAAGCAGCAAACTCATCATCCGCATGAATTAGAGTCTTCTTTAAATGTGCAGACAGGTTACATAGCGTGCAGGGAGGGGGAGCAAAAACCACGGATAACAGCAACCGTTTTGCGCTAAGAGTGTTTAGACGTAGAATCCTTGACCACGTTAGATGTGTGCGAAGGATTGGGTTTCGTGGAATTTCATCCATTTCATCAGGATAAAAATCCTGCTGAAGTGGATGAAATTCTACGAAACGCAGCGTCGATAAATAAAGGAATCTATCTGCTTATGATACTTGGATGTCCTGTGGATTTCCTGAGTGTTACGTGGCAGCGCAAATATGATCTAACTCCTATCATTTCGTTATAAAGTGTGCTATTATAAATAAGAAACTGTCATCATAGGAAACACCATGGAAACAACAAAAACCCTCACCATGGCACCTAATCCATCCCGCCTTGACTACTGCAACTCTACTAACGTGCCTCCCCCTCTCTAAACTGTCCCCTCTCCAGTCCATCCTTAATGCAGCAGCAGGATCACCCATTGGCCAATGTTACTCAGATGCCTCTGCTTGTGCCAGTTCACTGCACTGGCAGCCCGTAACTACAGGATCCAACTCAAATTGCTTGTTGTCACCCACAAAGCTTTTCACAGTGCAGCACCCCCCTACATCTCCTCCCTCATCTCTGTCTATCACCCCACTCGTTCTCTACGTTCTACAAATGACCTTCGACTAACATCTGCACTAATCTGATACTCCCACTCTCGGCTTCAAGACTTTTCCCGATCTGCACCAATTCTCTGAATGCTCTACCCCCAAGAAATCAGGACTATCCACAACTTGCATGGCTTCAGACGCTCCCTAAAAACACATATTTTTAAGGTGGCCTATCATCATTCATGTAACTTTATTTCTATCCCCCTCTTCCTCAAGATGCCTGGACCATCACTGTAATAAGCCCCTGTACCTTGTGTAACCCCAATCCCTTTGCAGATTGTAAGCTCTTTTGAGCAGGGTACTTTTACATTGATTCTCTGCTTACTGTATTGGATCTTTTACATTGATTCTCTGCCTACTGTATTGGATCTTTTACATTGATTGTATACTTTAGTTATTGTATTGTATATTTTTTATTGTTACCTATGACCGCTCGTAAACAAACTACTGTATTGTAAAGCGCTGCAGAATTTGTTGGCGCTATATTAAGATGTATTATTATTATTATTATCATAAGGGTAAAGTAACACAGATAACCCCTTGTTTCTGTAATAGGGTGGAACAATAATAGGATTTCCCTGAATAATACAGGGGCATTGTCATTATCCCTAATAATGTGCATTAGAAGTACGGTAAAAACCCCATATTATCATGGGAATCATTGGATGCAGACGATAACACTACACTTAGCACCTTATTAGAATAGGATCCAAAATAGTGACACATTGTCACTCTGATTTTGCAGTGCGCATTATGCATCTTATGTACATGAGGCTTTTAGTACACAATAATATGTATATATAAGAGCAATATAGAAATACCACAGCATTTAGTTAGTATGGTGCTTATCATTCTCACTGCATTAACCTCCCCTATTTTATTCGAAATATTATGTTCACTTTTGATTTTTTCTTTGGGTGGTGTATTTCTCCCATTTCACTATTGTTAGACTTGTATTCTTTGGTAATAAAATTTACATTTTAACATCTTACACCAATTGCATTAGTCTGTGACAATATTATTTGATTTCTTGGAGCATGATTTTCATTAGATTACGGTGAACATCTTTTGCCTGTTTGTCATACTTACATGTTTGAGATAACCAAACAAACTTAAATGTTAGACAAAAAGAACACAAGTAAACACAAATTGCAGTTTATAAAGGTCTTTATTATTAAGGGAAAAAGAAATCCAAACGTGTGTGAAAAAGTGATCGCCCCCCAAAACCTAATAACTGGTTGGGCCACTCTTCGCATCATCAACTGCAATCAAGCTTTTGCAATAACTGGCAATGAGTCGTTTACAATGCTCTGTAGGAATTTGGGTCCACTCATCTCTTGGCAATGAGTCGTTTACAATGCTCTGGAGGAATTTGGGTCCACTCATCTCTTGGCAATGAGTCGTTTACAATGCTCTGGAGGAATTTGGGTCCACTCATCTCTTGGCAATGAGTCGTTTACAATGCTCTGGAGGAATTTGGGTCCACTCATCTCTGCAGAATAGTTGTAATTCAGCCACATTGGAGGGTTTCCGAGCATGTACGGCCATTATAAGTTCATGCCACAGCATCTCAATCAGATTAAGGTCAAGACTTTAACTAGGCCACTCCAAACTCTTAATTTTGTTTTTCTTAAGCCATTCAGAGGTGGACTGGCTGGTGTATTTTAGATCATTGTCCTTCTGCATAACCCAAGTGCGCTTCAGCTTGAGGTCACAAACAGATGGCCGGACATTCTCCTTCAGGATTTGTTTTAGTAGACAACAGAATTCATGGTTCAATTTACTACAGCAAGTCTTCCAAGTCCTGAAACAGCAAAACAGCCTCAGACCATCACACTACTACCACCATATTTTGCTATTGGTATGATGTTCCTTTTCTGAGATGCTTTGTTACTTCTACGCTAGATGTAATGGGGCATACACCTTCCGAAAAAAATCAACTTTTATCTTGTCAGTGCACAGAGTATTCTCCCAAAAGTCTTAAGGACCATCAAGATGTTTTCTAGCAAAACTGAGACGAGCCTTTATGTTCTTTTTGCTCAGCAGTGGTTTTCATCCTGGAACTCTGCCATGCAGGTCATTTTTGCCCAGTCTCTTTCTTAAAGGGATCCTGTCACCCCCAAAACACCTTTAAAGCTATTAAAACCTGTCCCTACAGCATATTAACACTTTCCCTACACTCTTTTTAGCTCCTAAATGCAGTAAATGATATTGCATAAAAACGTTTTATAAGTACCTGCTTAGTGATGATAATGAGTGACTATGCTATTCATAGTCACTCATCAAGACTGCCCCTCTGCTTCATAGCACGCCTGAATAGGCGTGATCTACATCCAGGATTCAAAATCGCGCGTCCCTTCTGTGCCCTGTGTCGTAGGAGGCTGCAGTGTGGCTTGTGACGCGATCCGCGTCATTCCCGGCGCCCTGTGACGTATTTACAGCGGCGCCGCGCTGTGAGCTTCAAAATGCGCACTGCGCATGCGCATTGGGCATGCGCAGTGCACATTTTGAAGCTCACAGCGCGGCGCCGCTGTAAATACGTCACAGGGCGCCGGGAATGACGCGGATCGCGTCACAAGCCACACTGCAGCCTCCTACGACACAGGGCACAGAAGGGACGCGCGATTTTGAATCCTGGATGTAGATCACGCCTATTCTGGCGTGCTATGAAGCAGAGGGGCAGTCTTGATGAGTGACTATGAATAGATAGTCACTCATTATCATCACTAAGCAGGTACTTATAAAACGTTTTTATGCAATATCATTTACTGCATTTAGGAGCTAAAAAGAGTGTAGGGAAAGTGTTAATATGCTGTAGGGACAGGTTTTAATAGCTTTAAAGGTGTTTTGGGGGTGACAGGATCCCTTTAAGGTTGAGTTATGGACACTGACCTTCACTGAGGCAAGTGAGGCCTGCAGACCTTAGGATGTTGCTGTGGGGTCTTCTGTGATCTCTTGGATGAGGCGTTGCTGCGCTCTTGGGGTAATTTTGGTTGGCCAGTCACGTCTGGCAAGGGCTACCACTGTTCCATGCTTTCACCATTCGTGAATAATGGCTCTCACTGTGGTTTACTGCAGTCCTAAAGTTTTAGAAATGGTTTTAAAATTATTTTACAGACTGATAGATCTCAATTACTTTGTTTCTCATTTGTTCCTGAATTTCTTTGGATCACAGCATGATCTCTAGGTATGGTGGATCTTTTGGACTACTTCCCTTTGTCAGGCAGTTTCTATTTAAGTGATTTCTTGATTGAGAACAGGTGTGGCAGTAATAAGGCATCGGTGTGGCTAGGCAAATTGAAATTAGCTTCCCAAATATGTGAGGGCCACTTTACACACACCAACTTATCTGTCCAACTTCTGACCAACTTACTGGTTGCAGTGAAATCATGGACACATTGCTCCATTTTGTGGCTGTGTACAAATGGAACAATGTGTTCATGATTTCACTGCAACCAGCAAATTGGTCAGAAGTTGGACAGATAAGTTGGTGTGTGTAAAGTGGCCCTGAGAAGTCACAGTTAATTTATGATATAAGGGGGAGGGGGCAACCACTTTTTCACACAGGGCCCTGTAGGTTAAAATATATTTTTCCCGTAATAATACAGACCTTCATTTATAAACTGCATTTTGTGATTACTTGTTTTATCTTTGTCTAATTTTTACATTTGTTTAGTGATCTGAAACATTTAAATCATAAACAATCTTATCCCAGGTGCAATCTTGCTCAATGCCCATCTATATGGTCTGGGGGGTACACAGAATTACAAATGATATAGCACCACCTGTATTATGTGTGTAGGTCCATAGAAGACTTAATATAGAGCTATCAACATAGCAACCAATACTATATCTTTCTTCCTACATGTGCCACTCCATGATATATCCCCTTCCCCAATTCTAGGAGGGGGCCTGGTAATAGTCAGATTATTACAAATAGGAACCGCATATAATTACCTCCACACTGCAGAGTCTGTCCAGCGTCCTTAGTAAATGCAAGCCGCGTGCCCTATGCGTATTTCGGCCAATCCTTTGTCCTATCTTCTTGTTTTCAACTTTGTTTAGCAATTGGTCCTTTGATACATAGTCCGTTTATGGGTCACAAATATAGTTCACCTATTTGGAGAATGTAATATTCCTTATGGTTGTGGTGTCATTTTTGGATATCTATGATGTGGCAGATAGGTGTACGGTATCTTGTAACCTCCAATAGTAGAAAATACATTATAATGCAATCACCGTATACTATATTGCAGTCCCTATATATTATAATACAGCTTCCATATATTATAATACAGCCTCCATATATTATAATGCAGCATCCATATATTATAATGCAGCCACCATAGATTATTATGCAGCCTCCGTAGATTATAATACAGTCTCCATAGATTATAATGCAGCATCTTTCATATATTATAATGCAGCCTCCATAAATCATAATGCAGCAGCCTCCATATACTATAATACTGCCTCCATAGAATATAATGCAGCCTCCATAGATTATAATGCAGTCTACATAGAGTATTGCAATGCCCGCTAGGGCCAGGGGTACTTGGTAACTGGGCCCGTCAGTGCTTGGGAGGTAACGGTGATGGTGACCCGGTTCTGTGGCCCTGGGCATGCAGTAAAGGGGAATATTTACAAGGAAAAGTTTGTCATGCAGCCTGTGGTATTCAGCCAGGGGTGGCTGACGCTGAAGGATAAGACCGCTGGAGCAGATGGTAATTCAGTCGGATGGTATAGCTCCCCACAGGTGGAGCAGGGCCCCAGAGATGGTGTGAACAGTCTATCGGGGTGGCAATGATCGTTGGGTTGGAGGACAGAGGAAGAGGGTGCAGGAAATAACTGGAGGACACGGAAAGGTGCAGTTTCTGTTACCTTTACTTGGCAGTTGGTATTGCAGTCCGGGGTACTGGTTGCAGGTGGTAGAAGGGATCCGGCCAGCCTGGAAACATTCGGGGAATCCACCTCACCAGGTGGGATTGGAGGACTTCCTGCTGCACTCTCTCTTTCAGGTCCCTGCTGCGTATAGCTAAGCTGCGGCCCTCTTCCTACTGGATTTTTCCTCATCCGTATGGTAGGCAGCTCGAGCCTAACACAGGCACGTTCTTTTAGTGGCTCCGGGCTCTCAAGATACTGCTGTGCCTTTGGGGGTTCGGTGTGGCCAGCAAACTTGCAGTCTCCTGCCCTCAAGATTCGGCTGTCAGGGCATACAGCACCCCCACAACCCAGGACTCTGGTGACCTTTTCCTAGCACTCCACTCCAGGGTGAGCTCAATCACAGCTGAACACCCAGAGAGGTTCTCCTCACTCCCTCTCTCTTCCCTCTCCTCAGAATAACTGACTAACCCCTCCTCCTGGCCAGAACCAGGGCAGCTACCCTGGTGTTGGGTTCCAGAGTTCCCCTTCTGGCCTGGAGTGAGGAAAAGTGTTGCATGCTGGTGTTACCTAGCGTGGGGACCTCCTCCTGCTTCCAGGCATGACATCATCCCCTGTGAGAGAGCCAATGCCACTGTGGCAACCGGACTACTGGGGTGCCACCGTATAATGCAGCCTACATAGAGTATAATGCAGCAGCCTCCATAAATTATAATACAGTCTCCATAGAGTATAATGTAGCCTTCATAGATTATAATGCATCTTCCATAGATTATAATTTAGCTTCCATAGAGTAAAATGCAGCAGCCTCCATACGGTGGCTCAAGTGGTTAGCACTGTAGCCTTTGCAGCACTGGGGTCCTGAGGTCCTGGGTTCAGTTCCCAGCAAGGACACTAAGGACAACATCTGCAAGGAGTTTGTATGTTCTCCCTGTGTTTGCGTGGGTTTCCTCCGGGCACTCTGGTTTCCTCCCACATTGTAAAGACAATACTGATAGGATGTTTAGATTGTGAGCTCCAAGAGAGACAGCATTACTGATGTATGTAAAGTGCTATGGAATTAATAGCGCTATATAAATGAATAAATATTATATTATTATACTATAATGCAACCTCCATAGATTTTAATGCAGCCTCCATAGATTATAATGCAGCCTTGATATATTGTGAGGACATTATAATATTTGAAGGGCTATGAGGCAGCCTTTATACTTCATGGAGGGTATCTCACTACCAGTAAACCGTATGCAAGCAATTATACAGTGAAAAGGTTTGTGTGGGATCCATTATACTGTGCGGAGGGCTGTGTGGGGTCCATTATACTATTTGGAGTGATAATAGAGGCCATTATGCTGTTTGTAGGCCCATTATACTGCATGGAGGGCTGTGAGGAGGGCAATTATAGTATGTGCAGTGATAGTAGGGGCTATTATACTGTAATTAGGCCCATTATAGTGCATTAATGGCTGTGTGGGATCACAGTTGGGGATTATACTGTAGCTGGGGTAGTTGTGGGTGTGTACAGTAGGGTCATTATTTTGTGTGTACTGTAGAGGAAATCATTGTGGCGGGATCATACAGCTTTGGGGGAGGCACTTTTATTACCATCATACTTTATGGATGCAAGGAAAAGGGGAATCTATGGACTTCAATGTGAGGAAATTTACTTTGTAAGGGCTGCAAAGTTGTGACATATGTTAGTATTATTATTTTTTTGTGGGGGAGTCAAATTAGAAATTCTGCTATGGTGCACTATGTACTGGCTGGGTCTCATCATATCCACATCCATTACACAGTATATAGCAGGGACACATATATAAGATTATCTCAGCACAGGAGATGTGGTATGATCAGACCATGTCCCTGTACGGTCAGACACATCCATTACACAGTACATAGCAGAGACACATATATAAGATTATCTCAGCACAGGAGATGTGGTATGATCAGGCCATGTCCCGGTACGGTCAGACATATCCATTACACAGTATATAGCAGGGACACATATATAAGATTATCTCAGTACAGGAGATGTGGTATGATCAGGCCATGTCCCTGTACGGTCAGACACATCCATTACACAGTACATAGCAGGGGCACATATATAAGATTACCTCAGCACAGGAGATGTGGTATAATCAGACTATGTCCATGTACGGTCAGACACAGCCATTACACAGTATATAGCAGGGACACATATATACGATTATCTCAGCACAGGAGATGTGGTATGATCAGACCATGTCCCTGTACGGTCAGACACATCCATTACACAGTACATAGCAGGGACACATATATAAGATTATCTCAGCACAGGAGATGTGGTATGATCAGACCATGTCCCTGTACGATCAGACATAGCCATTACACAGTATATAGCAGGGACACATATATAAGATTATCTCAGCACAGGTGATGTGGTAAGATGAGATCATGTCCCTGTACAGTCAGACACATCCATTACACAATACATAGCAGGGACACATATATAAAATTATCTCAGCACAGGAGATGTGGTATGATCAGACCATGTCCCTGTATGGTCAGACACAGCCATTACACAGTACATAGCAGGGACACATATATAAGATCATCTCAGCACAGGAGATGTGGTATGATCAGACCATGTCCCTGTAAAGTCAGCCATGGCCATTACACAGTACATAGCAGGGACACATATATAAGATTATCTCAGGACAGGAGATGTGGTATGATCAGACCATGTCCCTGTACAGTCAGCCATGGCCATTACACAGTATATAGCAGGGACACATATATAAGATTATTTTAGCACAGGAGATGTGGTATGATCAGACCATGTTCCTGTACTGTCAGCCATGGCCATTACACAGTACATAGCAGGGACACATATATAAGATTATCTCAGCACAGGAGATGTGGTATGATCAGACCATGTCCCTGTACAGTCAGCCATGGCCATTGCACAGAACATAGCAGGGACACATATGTAAGATTATCTCATCACAGGAGATGTGGTATGATCAGACCATGTGCCTGTACGGTCAGACACATCCATTACACAGTACGTAGCAGGGACACATTTATAAGATTATCTCAGCACAGGAGATGTAGTATGATCAGACCATGTCCCTGTACGGTCAGACACATCCATTACACAGTACATAGCAGGGACACATATATAAGATTATCTCAGCACAGGAGATGTGGTATGAACAGACCATGTCCCTGTACGATCAGACACAGCCATTACACAATACATAGCAGGGACACATATCTATGATTATCTCAGCACAGGAGATGTGGTATGATCAGACCATGTCCCTGTATGGTCAGACACCTCCATTACACAGTACATAGCAGGGACACATATATAAGATTATCTCAGTACAGGAGATGTGGTATGATCAGGCCATGTCCCTGTACGGTCAGACATATCCATTACACAGTACATATCAGGGACACATATAAGATTATCTCAGCACAGAAGATGTGGTATGATCAGACTATGGTCTCTATACGGTCAGACATATCCATTACACAGAACATAGCAGGGGCACATATATAAGATTATCTCAGCACAGGAGATGTGGTATGATCAGACCATGTCCCTGTATGGTCAGACACAGCCATTACACAGTACATAGCAGGGACACATATATAAGATTATCTCATCACAGGAGATGTGGTATGATCAGACCATGTTCCTGTACTGTCAGACACATCCATTACACAGTACATAGCAGGGACACATATATAGGATTATCTCAGCACAGGAGATGTGGTATGATCAGACCATGTCCCTGTACGATCAGACACATCCATTACACAGTACATAGCAGGGAGACATATATAAGATTATCTCATCACAGGAGATGTGGTATGATCAGACCATGTCCCTGTACGGTCAGATACAGTCATTACACAGTACATAGCAGGGACACATATATAAGATTATCTCAGTACAGGAGATGTAGTATGATCAGACCATGTCCCTGTACGGTCAGACACATCCATTACACAATACATAGCAGGGACACATATATAGGATTATCTCAGCACAGGAGATGTGGTATGATCAGACCATGTCCCTGTACGATCAGACACATCCATTACACAGTACATAGCAGGGAGACATATATAAGATTATCTCATCACAGGAGATGTGGTATGATCAGACCATGTCCCTGTACAGTCAGACACATCCATTACACAATACATAGCAGGGACACACATATATAAGATTATCTCATCACAGGAGATGTGGTATGATCAGACCATGTTCCTGTACTGTCAGACACATCCATTACACAGTACATAGCAGGGACACATATATAGGATTATCTCAGCACAGGAGATGTGGTATGATCAGACCATGTCCCTGTACGATCAGACACATCCATTACACAGTACATAGCAGGGAGACATATATAAGATTATCTCATCACAGGAGATGTGGTATGATCAGACCATGTCGCTGTACGGTCAGATACAGTCATTACACAGTACATAGCAGGGACACATATATAAGATTATCTCAGTACAGGAGATGTAGTATGATCAGACCATGTCCCTGTACGGTCAGACACATCCATTACACAATACATAGCAGGGACACATATATAGGATTATCTCAGCACAGGAGATGTGGTATGATCAGACCATGTCCCTGTACGATCAGACACATCCATTACACAGTACATAGCAGGGAGACATATATAAGATTATCTCATCACAGGAGATGTGGTATGATCAGACCATGTCCCTGTACGGTCAGATACAGTCATTACACAGTACATAGCAGGGACACATATATAAGATTATCTCAGTACAGGAGATGTAGTATGATCAGACCATGTCCCTGTACGGTCAGACACATCCATTACACAGTACATAGCAGGGACACATATATAAGATTATCTTAGCACAGGAGATGTGGTATGATCAGATCATGTCCCTGTACGGTCAGACACATCCATTACACAATACATAGCAGGAACACATATGTAAGATTATATCAGCACAGAAACATTATTAAACACATCCAATTGTTGAAATTATTATTATTCCAATATCTATTGATTAAATGAACTGTACGCTTTTCTGCTTCTAGCATGTATATATTGTATATATGCATATTTTGGTCTGTGTTAGTTTTTTGTGGCCTTCAGTGTTGTTGTTTTACTGTTGACAAATGCACACAGATGACCACAGGCAGTGTTATGAAGGAGAGCTGCTATGAAATTCTCAGAAATGGGTGAACTGTAAAGCCACGGATATTGCACGGTGCATCAATCTGCCTCGGCGTTGTCATGACAGCAGTCCCAGGTGTAAACACGGGGGCCAGGTGCAGAGGTGACAAACGTACTGCTACTGCGCATGTCTGCATATTCTCAGCAGAGCGTAAGGATCCTAACATTTCTGCTCAAATCTGTCCAGCAACAAGAACATACAAGCCACAATCACCGCAGCCAATCATTTATCACATTCAGATCCCACTAACCAATCAGGAAAGACACATTTCTTTTATCCAATCACATCTCTGCTCCATTCGGGCGGTCTTTTCAAACTGGTACTGACAGGGAGGCGGTGGCAGGGATTTAAAAGCCAGTGACGTATGGGACTATTTTACGTATCCCTCCGCTGAACTGGAAACTGTGTGTTTAGCTTTCAAACCTGTGCCTTTTGCCCTGTAATGTGTTCGTACTCATGTTTCACTCATATTAGTTAGTATTAAAGGCAAATAACACTACATAGGACATTATCGTCCTCTAGAGCTACTCGGGACTATTTTACTGTCAGACGGTGTTCTTTGTGTTCGTTCTTGAAGGAATTCCTCCGCCTCGTGACGTCAGAGGCTCCAGGGCGTTGAAGGACCAGAAACAATAACAAGGCGAAGAGAGCGGAGGCAGAGCCCGTCACTGAGGAGGCCGAGTCCGGGGAGCCGTCACTGAGGAGCCACTGCTGGGTCTGGAGGCACAATGGCAGCCGTGTGTGGCCGGGGGCGCTGCTGAGCTGCTCCGTCCAGGATGACAATGTCCCGACTGTGAGGTGCAGGTGAGCCTCTATGGCGGGGTCACCTCCCTGTGGGTCAGGATGTGGAGAGCTCTCCGACATTATGGGATCTGTAGTGCTATACTGTAATGTGTGTTGGGGGGGGAGGGACCAGTCCATGGAGCAGATCTGTGTGGGGGGAGGGACAGTCCATGGAGCAGATCTGTGGGGGGAAGGGACAGTCCATGGAGCAGATCTGTGGAGGGCCGATCGTTGTCGCCCGATCAGCTGAGCCCAATCTCGATACACAGTGTGACCCCCCCCCAGGGCATGTATTATATCCTGCGTTATGTGGACGTGACAAGCGATCAGTCCCAGCCCCGCCCCCTGCCTCCTTGGCCCCGCCCCTAGCAGCTGATCGCTGGGGCTTGTTAGGGTGAAGGCTCCCTGTTGTTTACTTGCAGTTTTTGCCCCCGTCCTTAGATTCAAGATGAAGGATTTGGCAGCCATGGATAACATCAGTCAACGAGGCCTTCAAGCTCCTGAAGCAGCTCAATGCCCATCTGGAGCAAGAACACAAGTACCAGCCCAGGGAGAAGGGCTTGATCCTGCTAGAGTCCACTGCGGAGGTGAGATGGGGGGCTATATACTGGGGTGCTCCACTCTGAGGAGGTGGGGTGGTCTATATACTGGTGCTCCCTCTGCGGAGGGAGATGATGGGCTATATACTGGTGCTCCCCTCTGTGGAGGTGAGAGGAGGTGGGGTGGTCTATATACTGGGGTGCTCCCCTCTGCGGAGGGGAGATGATGGGGGCTATATACTGGGGTGCTCCCCTCTGTGGAGGTGAGAGGAGTGGGTGGTCTATATACTGGGGTGCTCCCCTCTGTGGAGGTGAGAGGAGGTGGGGTGGTCTATATACTGGGGTGCTCCCCTCTGCGGAGGGGAGATGATGGGGGCTATATACTGGGGTGCTCCCCTCTGTGGAGGTGAGAGGAGGTGGGGTGGTCTATATACTGGGGTGCTCCCCTCTGTGGAGGTGAGAGGAGGTGGGGTGGTCTATATACTGGGGTGCTCCCCTCTGCGGAGGGAGATGATGGGGGCTATATACTGGGGTGCTCCCCTCTGTGGAGGTGAGAGATGGGGGGTCTATATACTGGGGTGCTCCCCTCTGGGAGGTGGAGGATGGGGTGGTCTATATACTGGGGTGCTCCCCTCTGCGGAGGTGAGATGGACTATATACTGGGGTGCTCCCCTCTGGGAGGTGAGATGGGGGGTCTATATACTGGGGTGCTCCCCTCTGCGGAGGTGAGATGGGGGGACTATATACTGGGGTGCTCCCCTCTGTGGAGGTGAGAGGAGTGGGGGGTCTATATACTGGGGTGCTCCCCTCTGCGGAGGGAGATGTGGGGGCTATATACTGGGGTGCTCCCCTCTGGAGTGGGGTGGTCTATATACTGGGTGCTCCCCTCTGTGGAGGTGAGAGGAGTGGGGTGGTCTATATACTGGGGTGCTCCCCTCTGCGGAGGGGAGATGATGGGGGCTATATACTGGGGTGCTCCCCTCTGGGAGGTTAGAGGAGGTGGGGTGGTCTATATACTGGGGTGCTCCCCTCTGCGGAGGTGAGATGGTCTATATACTGGGGTGCTCCCCTCTGCGGAGGGGAGATGATGGGGGCTATATACTGGGGTGCTCCCCTCTGTGGAGGTTGAGGATGGGGTGGTCTATATACTGGGGTGCTCCCCTCTGCGGAGGTGAGATGGTCTATATACTGGGGTGCTCCCCTCTGCGAGTGGAGGAGGTGGGGTGGTCTATATACTGGGTGCTCCTATGAGTACTCGCTTGTAGAGTATATGGATTGGCCTTTTGATGCCGGATTAACAGAAGTTTAGTGTATTGGTTATCCTTCTCTAAGGTGTGTCTGATCACCCTACACATCATATAACCTATGTCATCAGCCTGTAGACAATCCAAAGCCAAGAACATGATCAAATCTGTGTCGCAGCCTCCATCTACTTCTCATTAGAAAAAAAAGGCTACTATTTTAGATCTATTGTTTATCAAACTTACACTATCATGCTACTTGTTGGACTGTTATTTTTTATTTTTTTAAGGCCAGATCCACATCGTTTTCATCACTAACTCCATGTATAATGTAGATGTGAACAGAGCCTTAAAGGGATTGTCCACTACTCGGACCACCCTTTTCTCAATCCAAGTGTGTCTCTGTGATTGTAAATGATAGCATTTACACTCTCCTTGCGGGCTGGCACCACTCCATTGCTGCCAGGATGGTCTCTTCTGGATCACGTGCCAGTGTAACTTCACATGATCCAGGTGACCTCCATTCCCGCCACCTTCGAAAAAATTGCTTAGTTCCAGTGGATGTCAATGCTGCTTTCTTCTTCTTCTGTGTATGTGATACATGGGGAAATTGAAGCGGTAGCTGATTGGCTGCCTGAATCAATGACATTACATTGGTACACAATCCCAGGAGAGACTGTGCTGGAATGGCCAAGCACCGGAGGAGAGTATAAGTGCCATTTTAAAAAGGGGAAACGTTTGGATGGACAAGGGTCTATCCGAGTAGTGAACAGCCCCTTCTAAACTATAGCATATTTTTTTTAATGTAGGCGTTAATATATTTAATTTTTATATTTCCTTTTGTTCTGTTTTCCATAAGTAATTACCGCCTGACATGTAATCTTAGTATTTTCCAGAATGACAATACAATCTGTCCAAAATCCAGAAATGCAAAAGTTGAAGATTTATGGAGTCTAACAAACTTTTTGGCTTAAGCATGGAGACCTTCGTCTTGGCTGTGAACATCTTGGATAGATTTTTGGCCATTATGAAGGTATAAGCAGTGACTTTTGCCTTCGTCCTAAGTAATGGTACGTTCTTCACCTCCAGGAGAGTACATATTATGTAACATTTTTTTATTTTTTTGTTAAGGTGAAGCCCAAGCACCTGTCTTGTATTGGTGTTTGCTGCTTCCAGTTGGCAGCACGGGTTGTGGAAGAAGACTGCAATGTCCCGTCCGTCCATGATGTGATCCGCATCAGCCAATGTAAATGCACTGTGTCCGACATTAAACGTATGGAGAAAATCATTTCAGAAAAATTGCACTTTGAATTCAAAGCAACCACTGCCTTAAACCTTCTTGCACTTATACCACACAATGGTTCTCTGCCATTCCTCTGAGAGGTGAGTGTTCCAGGTAGATGTCAAGCCCTGTTAGAAGATGCATTTGCTATTGCTACACTGTTTTAGCATTCCCTCAGTTTGGTACATCTGTGAGCACAGGTTTGATGGGAGGGTTTACCAGCCCTTGTACATGGATGACCTATCCCTTGTATGTTGTCATTATTACAATGGTTAAGGGCTGACTCTGCTCCCCGGCCGGAGAGCTTGCGCTTGCCCACTTAACACTTTTGTAGAGGTGATCCATAAAATTGCAGCCTAGCCTTATTCAAGTGAATGGGATCACTGCGATGCCATCCCTCAGTGCTTTGGCACGTATGCATTGGCCTTCAAACTGCTGTAATCATTGAAAAGGCTGCAGTCCTCCTTGGCATTGTGGGGATGCCAAGCATACCCCTCCCACTGATATATTATTGAATGCCCATAGTAACCATAGTCAAACCAGTTTTAAGCTCAGATAACCCCACAGTAGTGACTTCAAACCTTATAAGAGTGATTGTTTCACCCCAGTACTTTAGGTACTAACCCATTACTGCTGCTTCACATCTCAATCATGTTACCTGTTATATCGCCAGAAATCATCTACCATAATGTAATGACGATGGCAAGAAGAACATAGATACTTAGGAGAGAGAGGAGTTCTTTCTGTAAAATCTTTAGCTTGTTTCCATCAATTAGCTATTTCATATTATGGGGGTTTCTGTTCTGCAGGAAAGAAGTATTGAGCCTTGAGAAACTGGAAGCACAGCTGAAAGCTTGTAACTGCCGGCTCATTTTTTCCAAAGCAAAAGTGAGTATAGTGGCATGTGTGTGTTATTTCTGAAACTGATACTATGTCTGTAAGATGCTCAAGGCTTCCTCTTTCTTTTTCTTTCTCCAGCCCTCAGTGTTAGCTCTGTGCCTTCTTACGCTCGAAGTAGAAACATTGAAGTCTCTAGAACTATTTGAGATAGCGCTACGTGTCCAAAAGCATTCAAAGGTAATTAAACTGGAATCTGCCTGGGGATCTTATCCTAAGAGTAAACATATGTGGTAATGATCACTGTAATTATAAGGAGGGTGTCTTCTGTTGAGTAGATGAAATTATTGAGTTGCCATGTATGCTCTAGAAGTGGGGCTCATTGCTCTGCTTAAAGGCAAGATGTCAAGTTGTGCTATCCAATCTGAGAGCAGCATTAGGTGAATGCACAGATTCCAGTGATTATCACTTGCTGTATTTTTGATAAAATGTTTTATCTGCTGCAGATCTACCACTTCTCTGAATACTGAGCTCTGTATATCCCTACCCATACCTTTTAAATGCTTTCTGTGTACACGGTGCATAGGGAGATCGCTACCAATTTGTTTTGAGAGTAGGTGTTATACAGAGTTCAAGACTATGGAGGACTACATGGGTGAAAATTTACTAGTCCTAGTGATAATATCCTGCTGATAGTTTTATCATTTTATCAGAACTGCAGCAAACAGCCCAGTAAGTGACACATCGCTGGAATCGGGGTCTCTGTCTCTACAGTATGCTGCTCTCAGATTAGGTGACAGATTGCCTTTCAAACAGTAATTGCAGAGAAGAGTCGTAATTATGGGACACTTCTGTGCTTGTTACAGGTCTTCGGTGTATGTTTAAAGTTAAGGGCCCGTTACACACTTCAATGTTCGAGCGACCAACCTGGCTGAGATTGTTGTAACATCGTTTATTGATCGCTAGTGAGGTGTCACACGTACAGATATTATGAAGGACATAGCAACGACTTCACGACTATGTTCCTCATTTCTGAATAGGCGAAGTCGTAAACGACATCGTTATCAAGTTGTCACACACACCGATGCTGCAGGTTGAACTGACGATCATTGCTTGGTTTATGGTCCTGTTCATAAACATGTGATCAACGATCAGCCGACTTATCGTTGGTCGTATCTTTGTATCACATGAAACGATGTCGTTGCGACATCGCTCCACCGCCCCAAAAGCTGTGACATATTAACGATATCGTAGCGTATAACGGGCCCTTTAATTTAACTCAATAAATGTCATTTCTTACAATTTGAATGATCTTTTTTTTTTTTTTTTCTAGGTTAATGACAAAGACATGCTTTACTGGCGGGAGCTAGTATCCAAATGTCTAGCAGATTATTCCTCTCCAGAATGCTGTAAACCTGATCACAAGAAGCTGGTATGGATTGTCTCAAGACGCACCGCACAGAACCTGCACAACAGTTATTACAGTGTTCCAGAGCTGCCAACTATTCCGGAGTATGGCTTTATGAATGAGAGCGAGAGGTATGGGTTGGCAAATATTCATATTATTCAAACATGCTTTAATGTGGAGAAGAGTATGCATAGACTGAAAATGGCAGCCTTCATCACATCATCATCTTTTTCTTACCTTGAGTTTCTGATCTGTAATGTCGGTGCAGTTATAAACTAGTAGTTTTGTTTTTCAAGGCGATGATCATTCATGGTTACTAATAGTATCTGATATTTCTCATTGAAATCTCACACATGAGCAGCCTGTTAATACTGAGAAATGGCTGACAATGATCTAAACTAGTGTTTTTAGCACCTTATGAGAGCAGCATAATGTAGAGAGAAACCCTGATTCTAGTGATGTCACTTACTGGGCTGCTTGCTGTTGTTTTTATAAATCACTGTTTTTTGCTGCTGTCTTCCATTTATACCCTGCTGCTGAAACACTTAATTTGAGGACTAATGACCCTGCTGCCATATACTGCACCATTTACATGTTTTGTTTGTAGCCCCGTCCCCATCATTGATGGGCAGCTTTCTGCCTATACACTGACAACTTTCTGTATACACAATCAGTGGTGTGGTTGGGGATACACAAGACTGTATTCAGGGATCTTGTAGATCTGCATCGGATAAAACTGATTTACTCAAAACTGCAGCAAGCGGCCCACTAAGTGACATTGTTGGAGTCGGGAGCTCTGACACCACATCCTGTTGTCCTGAGATGGGTTTTGCAAAAACGAACAATTTTTTTGGAAAGCAAAAACCACCAGACAATTGTAGTTCAGTGCAGTTGTGGGGGGTCCTGTATGAGAAAAATCTTAGAGGAGTTGTCGTCTACTTGGGCATTCCCTTCACATTTCCTGTTTTTGCCCACATTAAAATAATAATAAAGTTAATAATTGCCTTCTTTGATGACACTGGTCCACCAGTATCTGCAATCAATCTCCTGGGGCTCACATGAGATTGTGAAGTCACGTTAGTCTTATGTCCAGTAACTACAGACTTCCCTCCTTCAAATGTATAGGTGAATAACAGACCCGGCTCTCACTCCCCGTTGTTCTCTCTGAAGGAGGGAACAGTTAAATTGGTGGAGATTGGCCAAGGGTATCATGACATTACAATTTCACGGGAGCCCTGGGAGATTGATTGTAAACAACGTGTGAACGGCAGACTCACAGGAGTCAAGTATAAGTTTTATTTTAATGGGGGAAAACATTTAACTGTAGGAAGCTGAATGCAGAAAACTGGCATATTGTAACTGATCATGTCTGAAAATTCAAGAATAATTGAAAATGATTGTAGATCTGTAGGAACTTATGTTCTTGAGCCATACATTGTGGCTGATAGTCCACTTTCAGTGCCAAATGGCCAGATCGGCATGGTCTGAGTTGGCTCTCGACATCTTGTGCTGCCATCGGAATGAGGGCGGTGAAGATGTCTCATTGGCAGCCATCTGTTATCTGGCTTGAGATCTAGATCATGTCTATAGATGATAAAGCTGGAAAATATTACTAATTGACTTGTTTTCTTCCCTTTAGTGAGGATTCGTGTGAAGATATGAGCAGCGGCGAAGACAGTCTGAGCAGCTCTCCTCCAAGTGACCTTGAGGCATCCTTCTTTTTTGATGATTACAAGCCAAAACTGAAATGTCGTAGTCGTCACCTTTACCCTTTGTAGCAAAGGATTATACCATGTATATGCATGTAACATCAATGTACTGCAGTATGATGTGGATGAAGTCTGAGATTAGTTTTATTTGCTTACACTAGATAAATATTGTAGAATGCCAACATATTGGTTGTATTGTTTGCTATAGCAGTCGATGCTTTCATGTTCAATCTGTTTTTATTTCTCGAATCCTTTTCCCTTTAGGGAACCAGATCAGTTTGGCTTTGTATTTACTCCAGTGGTTGCAATATGTTTCATTTTCTTATTTTGTTCTGACCGATCTGCTTGGTTTTCTTCTACATTCCATAGCGATTAGCTGCATTTAATGTGTTACAGTTCACACTTGGTGGCACTTGTTAAAGGTACTCGAACGTTCCTTTTCTACCCACAATTTGATAAGGCCGTTTATTACAATTCTCAGAGAGGTGATGGGGATAGGTAATAAAATACCTAGCTTAGGCTTCCTCCCCCCTAGGATACTGGCCAACAGATTGTAGCTTGGACCAGGATTGTAACGGCTGAATATAAAACATTTCAGAGTGTAATCTCAGAAAATATGTTGTTAAAATAAAATGGGGAATCTTAATTTTTCTGTTACCCATGTGAGTAAGGGCAGCTTCACTCTGCGGCGCGATCCGGTCCGGGGCTGTCCAGGATAACCCAGACAGCCGTGGACCGGATCAGCACACAGGACTGGAGGGAAAATATGCCCACCGGTCCGGTGTGCAGCGCACGCAGCTGCTGCCGCTGACAGGTCAGGACCGCGGCGCCACAGTGTGAAGCAGCCCTAAGACGACAGCTAAATGCCTGCTGTGTAATGCCGCTACAGCAGCTGTTAGAGGCGAGATTTTGTTAATAATGCCACAATTTTAGAAGTATTTTATTTCCATAAGTGTCAGAATACCTTTCCCAGGATGTGATGGATCTTTTATAAAGCCAGTTCATTCATCTTCGTGCTTTTCATTGTGGATATAGCTCTAGTTTACACTTCCGAATAAGCCGTCTTGCTTTGCAGTTATAAATTAAGAAAGAAAAATTACTATAAATAAAATGAAAATATTCATAATTAGTAATTGCCCTTTTTGTATAAAATGATAATATACAAATTAAGTAATTTGTTAAATCATTTAATACCCCAATGATTTGCTTTCTCGTTGCCAAACTAATGGGTGCCTCTTAGTGGTCGTGTTATTTTAACAACGGTTCCTATGTTAAAAAAAAAAAATATCTACAAGATACTTGTGTTCTGTATATCTGGTCAAAAATGTGAATAGTGGACATGTTCAATGTCTACATGTATGGTCATGTAGGCGTGTGTGAAGGTACAAATGTGAATGGTGCTGTATGTTAAAATCTCTTGTGCAAAAACAAATGTACAGAAACATGTAAATAAAATTATTAAAAAATGTACATAAAAAAATGTAAAATCTAAAATGCACAGAAAAATGTTATTTTTGTACATGTATGTAGCACTTTGTTAAACGGCATGTAGATATTTAATTTATTCCATATTGCATATATTGTATATTAGGCTGTCCTGTGTTTGTTTTGTTTTTTTTTTTTGTTTTTTTTTTTATATATATACAACAGTCTAACTAATAAATGCCATACTTTTACAGATTTGTCTGCTTGTGTTTTTACTCAAGGTTTTTTTTTTTGTTTTATTCATTTTGCGGTAGGGGGAGACAAGTGACTTGGTCCCACATAATATAGTGATATCAAGTGCAATGAGGGTAAAGGAGTTGTCCACTACATCTTAACCTATGCATTTGGGTTTTACGTGGATGACTATTGCCCAGGCCTCTCTTTTAGAAATTCTCCACTCTGACACAGTGGTTGCTCATGTAATATCAAAGCAGCCAGTGTAAAGAAAACGAGCAACCTTGCCAACGACTTAGGTTTTGTGTGACCACTATTAAGGTACGGTACCAATTCTGGTATCTAGCACTGTAGCCTTGCAGCACTGGTTTCAAGTAACACCAAGGACAACCTGTGCATGGAGTTGGGAATCTAGATTGTGAGCCTCAATAGGGATGCTGTGGAATAATGGTGATTTAGCAATGAGGAGAAGAAAGTATTCCCTATCCTTTCAATAGGATCTGGGATAACTTATTGACCACAATAATTCTGATAGCTTATTGTGATATTCACACCTTGAGATCACAAAATGAGGGTCAGTCCGGGCAGAGTGTGAAAAACAGAGCAACAGCCATTTAAAAAGTACACACACGTTAAATGGCAGTTGTGAGGGCAAGAGGCACACCGGATCAGCCACGAGAAAAACTTGTGCGGGGCAACAAGTCACAGGCACATCAGGGCAGGAGCAGCTGACTGTCTGGAAGGAAGACAAAGGTAAATGTCAAGCTGAGACTGGATTTCACAGTGGGCAGAGTACCATGATTTTCACAATTATCAACAGTAAACTACAGAATGGGACACCTACAGACTCTGAATACTGACTGATTTACACATCCCATACAGTACTGATGGCATGATGACCCACAGTATACATTGCATGACATGACCCACAGTACTGAGAAAATGACACGACCAAGACTACACATTGAATTGCATGACATGACCCACAGTACATATTGCAATGACATGAACCACGGTATGTGTTTTTGACATTGACGGTACTGTGGATCATGTTATGCAATGTGCACTGTGGGTTGGGTCCTGCAATTGATACTGTGGTTCATGTAATGCAATGCATCACATGACCCACAGTACTGACAGCATGACAAGACTCCGAGTATACATGGCATTGCATGAGAAGGCCCATAGTACTGACAAAATGACACGACCAAGACTACACATTGCATGACATGAACCACAGTACAGTATTTGTTTGACATTGACAGTACTGTGGATCATGTTATGCAATACATGACACGACCCACAGTACACATTGCCTGAACCACAGTACCAACTGCATGACATTGAAACTCAGTGCACACTATATTGCATACCATATTGAGACAGAGTTGGACAAACATTTTTAAAGCAAGTATACTTACATCCAGGGTCTTGAGATCCTCATACAAGTGCTTCCTTTTTCCACAACCCCTTTTTATACAGCTGGAATTGACAGGGCCTGAAATCCGCTCCTGGACATGCTCAGTGTGAAGTACGCAAGCGCACCAAATGCATCGATGCACATGCCTTTGCGTACTGATGCGTTCCCATACACAATGCGTGGTTTGTCCGCAGTCATCCACATAGCTGCGCATATTTCAAGCATCAAAAATGCAACCTAAAAATGCAACATGCTGCGTTCAGCGGACACCTTTGAACTGCACAAACTGATTCCTGTGCATAGCCTTGCATACGCAATGTTAAACATAGGTATGGAAAATGCATGCGTATCTTAGGGCCCTTTCACATCAGCGTTTATTTGAAATCGCGGCAGATGCGGTGAAAAAACCGCATCTGCCGCGATTGCTGCATAACCGCTGCACTTGCGGCGCGGTTGCGGTAATCCCCATAGAAAGTATAGGGGGACTTGCGGCAGGTGCGGCAAGTGCGTTTTGCACTTGCGGCAGGTGCGGCCGCGAAAAAAACGCGGCTGACCGCTGTTTTTTTCGCTGCTGCACCTGCCGCAAGTGCATAACCGCACTTGCCGCACCTGCCGCAAGTCCCCCTATACTTTCTATGGGGATTACCGCAACCGCGCCGCAAGTGCAGCGGTTATGCGGCAATCGCGGCCGATGCGGTTTTTTCACCGCATCTGCCGCGATTTCAAATAAACGCTGATGTGAAAGGGCCCTTAGAGAAGGAGGATGCGCAGAACTACGCTGTGCTCACAAACGCCAATGTGAAACCAGCCTTAAAGGTACCGTAACACACTGCAGTATTGCTGGGCAATTTCACTGGCAATTTGCTGGTTGCAATGAAATCATGTACCATTGTTACATTTGTACACAGCAACAAAATAGAACAATGTGTCCATGATTTCACTGCAACCAGCAAATTGCCAGTGAAATTGCCTAGCGATATTGCCGCGTGTGATTGTACCTTTTAGAGAGTGAATGGAGTAGTGACATGTATACTTGACACCTCTCCATTCAGATGGGTTTCCTAAGAGCCCCATTCTCTGAATCATTTAGGGCACCTCAGGAACCAAAAAGTAATTCTCTATCCAATTGATTAAGGCTTATTTCTAATCTCTTTCACAACCCATATTTACTCGGCATATAGTCCACGGTTTTTTTTTTTTTTGGTAGTAAGTTCAGCTTCCTAGGAGTAATATTTAATATTTATTCATTTATATAGTGCTATTAATTCTATAGCACTTTATATACATCAGTAATGCTGTCCCTATTAGGGCTCACAATCTAAACATCCTATCAGTATGTCTTTGCAATGTGGGAGGAAACCCATGCAAACAAGGAGAGAACATTCAAACTCCTTGCAGATGTTGTCCATGGTGGGAATTGAACCCAGGACTTCGGGACCTCAGTGCTGCAAAGGCTGCAGTGCTAATCACTTGTGACACCGTGCCGCCCAAAGTATCTTTAAAGGGAACCAACCACCCCAAATGACCCCCCCCCCCCCCCGGACTGTTAATATGTGTCCCTACACCCAGCACACACATTTGGGGCAATCGTTTTTGCTAAAAAAACCAGTTTAGTAGAAGCTAAGATATGGCTTTATAAAGTTTAAGAAATCTTGCCGACTGGGCGTTACCTAGCTTGTCCCGCTGCCGAGTTCATCTGCCCGTCAGCCTCCTCTCCCCCCTCTCTTCAGTAAAGCCCTGCCCTTTCAGCCTCGTCACAGGCTGGTGCACGGACTCTCATGGCCGTGCACACGTCATCAGCTACAGCCAGGGTCAGTCACGAGCACACGCTCTGTGACTTCCTGCCTGTGCAGCTGTGACTCATTCTGCCGGGTGATCACAGAGCGCACAGAGCGTGTGCTCGTGACCCTGGCTGTAGCTGATGACGTGTGCACGGCCATGAGAGTCCGTGCACCAGCCTGTGACGAGGCTGAAAGGGCAGGGCTTTACTGAAGAGAGGGGGGAGAGGAGGCTGACGGGCAGATGAACTCTGCAGCGGGACAAGCTAGGTAACGCCCAGTTGGCAAGATTTTTTTAAACTTTATAAAGCTATATCTTAGCTTCTACTAAACAGTTTTTTTAGCAAAAACGATTGCCGCAAATGTGTGTGCTGGGTGTAGGGACACATATTAACAGTCGGGGGGGTCATTTGGGGTGGTTGGTTCCCTTTAAGGGTACCTTTACACGCCACAACCAGTGGAGACATTTTTGTCGGCGATATTTCTTGTTGGAATTATTGCCGCCAAATTGCTTCCTTATTGCGGCGTGAATTTCTGGAATTTGGCCGCGATAAAACCAATGTCGCCTGGTTTCTATTTTACAGCACTGCTCTAACAAGAAATTTCGCCGCCAAAAATGTCTCCACTGGTTGTGGCGTGTAAAGGTACCCTAGAGTGAAGTATACTTAAAGGGAACCAACCACCACGATTTAACCCCCTGTAATCAGTGCAGCAGGTGACAGACCTGATATCACTATTTGTTTTTTTTTATTTATCCCCCCCCCTGTGGGTTTGTCTTTCTGCTGTAAACTGAGCACCCACCCTCTCATCCAGGATGGGGGGAGGGGTTTTGCTTACAGCAGAAAGACAAGCCCACAGGGGAGGAATAAATAAAAATCCCAAATAGCGATGTCATGCTGCACCTAACCTGCTGCACTGATTACAGGGGGTTAAATCCTGGTGGTTGGTTACCTTTAAAAGGTTGTAGGTCTTTTTTCTTTATTATTTTAAATACAACTCATTTATACAGATAAATCTGTAAGCAAAAAAAAATCTGTGTAATTTGAGGCCACCATAATGGTTATGGTTGAGACACTGATTTTCAGGGATCTGGGATTTTCATCCAGAAAGACTTTTTTTTTTCTTTTCTTATTGACACCTGTACGGCATCTGTTTTTATACATCAGCAATGAAAACATTAAGGGTATGTGCCCACAGGATGTTTTTTAAGCAGTCCTGAACGCAAGTAAAACCTGAACTGCTTTCAAGGATCCTAGAGTCCTTGCTAGGAGATTTGCTGCTTTCAGACCTTGCGTTTTTATCGTGTTTTTTGTGTGTCTTTGCTGTGTTTTTGATGCTGCGTTTTTCTTGTGTTTTTGCCATTGACTGCAGCAAAAACGCAGGAAAAATAGAACATGTCAATTCTTTCATATCCGCAGCAAAACTGTAGGTATTTGACACTTCTTGACACCTGCAAAACCAATGTGTGGCACAGCGTTTCTGTGAAATACATTGGTTATGCTGGGAATCAAAACCACAGGAACAAATTAGCATAAATTACCATAAAAGCAATGGTTTTCTGCATGCAGAAACCTCAGCAAAAAGGTCCTGTGGGCACATCCCCTTAGGAATACATTTTCCTTTAGCAGAAAGAATTGCAATATATCTGTAAAAACCTGAAGGTACATAGTTCATTCCTAAGGATCTGATTCCCCACCCCCCAGACTGAATATACTGTTCTGCGAATGTAACCTAACTGGGGCATACTTATCAATACTGACAGTTCAGGGGCGTGGCCTGCGAGCAGACAGAGACGGACGCATAGGCACAGAGCTCCGGTGCACCCAGACCTAAAACGGCACTTAACGGCGCATAGAACGTCAAAAATCCCCCCAGCAAGTGTGAGTACCTTCCCTGGAGTCTTGGGCACATGATGACTCGGGTCGCGCACAAAAGAAGAGCTCCCCGCACAGGCTCCCTGATTTTATCTCCAGGGGACAGACAGTGAAAGCCGCGGGCCAAATGGCGCCGGCTTCCCCCACAGGCTCCTCGCGCTCCTCATCTGGCGCGGTTAGGGAGGCAGGAGCAGCTGGGGACTCGCGCGCAGCTCTCACACCGCAGCTCCTCACCGATCACTAGAGGGGATATGCAGGAGTTTCTGACCTCCATGTGCATCCTCAATGAGAGAGGACATGAATGCCATATTAAAGGAGCTGAAATGAGAAATCTCTTCACTGGGGGAGCGCACTTCTCATGTTGAAAATAAAATGGCGGACTATGATAACACTATTAACGCTCTAGTTGATGAAAATGAGACACTGAGGGAGACGCTGCTGCAGGTCACACCAAAGTCACAGATTTGGAGGACAGATCCAGGAAAAACAATGTTCGTATCAGAGGGATCCCTGAAGGGGGTGACTGATGCAGAATGCCTGATTTTTTACAAAAGTTTATGCAAGCAGTGCTTCCAGATATGACACCTGGGGAATTACTTGTAGACAGAGTCGATAGGACACCTAAGCCGAAACATGTAGATGCGGATTCCCCTCGTGATATGCTGGCCCGTATACATTTCTTCACTACAAAAGAAGCATTTATGCGACAAATCAAAAAATCACCTACACTTCCTGAGGAAATGAGGGATCTGCAGATTTTTCCGGATCTTTCTGTAGCTACACTAGCACAGCGAAGAGAATTTGCACATGTCTGCAAAGCATTAAGAGATGTGGATGTCCGATATCGCTGGGGCTTTAATCCGGTAAAATTATTGATAACATATAGACGAATGGTAATTTGCCGATCCCCCAACCATGCAGAGGAAATGCTGACCAAATGGAAGATTGCCTACGAACCGACACGCCAACCTAGAGGAAGGAGAATATATCAAGATTGGATCACAGCATGAGTGGGAGAACTGACGAGGTCTGGACACTGGGTTGGTCCACTGGATCGCTTTTTCTTTACAGGCACTTGAACTGTGAGGAGCTGGGATGGAGATGGATATCCACGGTTCCTCACGTGCCCCAAGCAGACACTGTTCTGCACACTGTGACTCTTCTTTAGGAAGATACTTTTGTTTTTTTCTTCTTTTTTTATCTTTTTTCAGTTCCGTTTTTTTGGGAACATATGACTGTAACTGTGTTAGTGGGCATTTGAGCCCTTTTTCCCCCCTTTTGTTCTTTTTAGTTTTTTATTGGTCCTCATTACCCCTTATTTTGTATTTTTATTTTTTCCTTTCACATTCCTTCCACAGGGTAACTCAATATATGTTGAGCAACGGCGCTTGGTGGTATGCTTTCACTGCAAATGGGGTATATAGTACAATTCTACAATACCCATGAGTATAAAAATATTATCATTAAATGTTAATGGGTTACATTCGCCGGGAAAGCGATCAATGCTATGGAGGGAGATCAAAAAATCCCGTGCAGACATAATATGTTTACAGGAGACGCATTTGCTTAAGGTGGATAATTATAGGTTACAGCACAATAGTTTCCCAAACATGTTTTTTGCAAATAATCCCTTACACAAAAAAATGGGGGGGTGTATTATAGGTGGCCGTCACACGGTGCAATATCTTGAACGATATCGTTTAAGCGATCTGCTTTTTGATCGCTTAAACGACATCGTTTGTGCATCGCTACGTGCGATCAAGCGATTTTACCATGTAAAATCGCTTGATCGTGACATCGCAGATATGAGAGCCGGAGCTCATATCAAGCGATAAACGCTTGTTCAATCTGCTTCATCGTGGTGTGTGACACCACGATGAACGATCTCCCAGCGGCAGTGCCTATGCTGGGAGATGGTATCTATGGTAAATATCGGGTTACTAAGCGCCGCGCGGCGCCTAGTAACCCGATGTGTACCTTAGTAACCAGCGATCTCGCTGCTCCACATCGCTGGTGAGTCTGTCTGTGTGACATCTCACCAGCGATGTGAACGATATTGTTAGCGATCGCGCGTGCACGTGATCGCTAACAATATCGCTCTCGATATTGTAGCGTGTGACGGCCGCCTTAGTCAGACATACGATTGCCTTCCAACTGGTGAAAGAAATCGTGGACCCCTGGGGACGATTCTTAATTATACTCTGTATGCTAAATGGTGTGTCTCACACTTTGGGAGTAGTGTATGCTCCGAATGAAGCTCAGCAGACATTTTTAAGAACGATGTTTCAAAAAACTGCAGATGAAGGGAAGGGTGATATTATTATCTGTGGGGACTTTAATATGTTAATGGACAGGGATATAGATGGTTCGGGAGGGGGAGTCAGACACAGGAAGGAGCTAAAACTCCTGACTAAAGAATTTTCCCTACACGATTTCTGGAGATACTCCCATGCTTCTGAAAAAGACTTCACCTTTTATTCCTCACGACATAAAACATATAGTAGAATTGACATGTTTCTAGTCAATGGTTCAGCACTACGTAAATGTATCGCTGCCAACATAGGTCTTATCACATGGTCAGACCACGCACCTATATCCCTGTCCTTGACATTGTCACATCAAGCTAACCCAGCATTTAGATGGCGGCTTAATACCTCCCTACTGGTATCTGAGGCAATTGCTGCAAAGGCAAAATCTGACTTGACAAATTATTTTCATTTAAATGACAACGGAGAGGTTTCAGATGAAGTAATTTGGTCTGCACATAAGGCAGTGATTAGGGGGACATTCTTACAACAGGCCTCCATTATGAAGCGCAAAAGAGAAGCGAGTAGAGAATTATTGATCTCTCACTTGCAACACTTGGAACTTCTTAATAGGGCTTCACCCTCCTCGTCTATGGCAAATGAAATCTATACCACTAGACTTAAATTAAGAGAACAATGGCTCTCCTCGTATGAGCTGAATTTACGTAAGTTCAAAACACGATTCTATGCCACGGGTGATAGGGCAGGGGCTATGTTGGCACGTAGAGTTAAACGGAGAGAGGTGAAGTCTAGGATTGATCATTTAGTTGATACTAAGGGACAGTCTGTCAGAAACCCATTGGATATTGTAAATATGTTTGCAAAATATTATGCAGATCTCTATAATCTTCAGCAAGACCCCTCCACCCCCAACCGGACCAAGTTGAGATAGACCAATATTTACGGGATATAAATCTGCCAAAGGTAAATGCAGAACAATTGGCTTCTCTTAATGCTCCTTTTACAATAGAGGAAATCTGTATGATTATTAACAACACCCGGGGAAGTAAGGCCCCAGGCCCTGATGGGTTACCTATAGAATATTACCATACTTTTCAACAAACCCTTGCCCCTTACTTGCTCCGATTATTCACCCAATGGCGGGAGGAGGGATGTGTGGCGGGTCCAAATTTGGAGGCAACAATCACCACCCTCCCGAAACCTGGTAAATCACAGACGAGCCCTGCCAATTTTAGACCGATAGCATTGTTAAACAATGATGTAAAAGTATTCACTAAGTTATTGGCATCCAGACTGAACCCCATTCTTCCTACTTTGATATCTCCGAACCAGGTGGGGTTTGTAGCAGGTAGGGAAACAAAGGATGGGACCCGTAGAATGATGGACTTGGTTAGGGTGGCTGAGTTAAGTAGGGTCCCCAGTGCATTCCTGTCACTTGACGCCGAAAAAGCCTTTGACAGGGTGCACTGGGGATACTTGAGGAGTGTATTGATTAAGTTTGGGTTACAGGGTCCCATATTTTCTGCAATAACCACCATGTATACGACTCCTAGCGCCAAAGTATTAAACTCGGGCTTTTTGTCTGATCTATTTTAAATAACAAACGGGACCAGACAAGGTTGCCCCCTGTCACCCATAATATTTACATTATGTATGGAACCCCTTGCGGAGTGGATTAGAGTAAACTCAAGAATAGCTGGAATCACGGTTGGATTAATGACGCATAAACTGGGTTTATATGCAGATACTATGTTGATAATGTGTACCGACCTGATGACCTCATTCCCGGCAATTATGACAGAACTGGATCAGTTCACTCACATTTCATATTATAAGTTAAATGCCTCCAAATCCTTAGTTTTTCCAATATCGGTCCCGCTAGAAACACGGCACCATATGGAAGCTAGCTACCTCTTCAGATGGCAGATGAGGGCATCCCTTATTTGGGTATTACCCTTACACATTCTCACAAATTAGTAGAAACGAACTTTAATAAATTAACACGTGAGGTGCAAACGGAATTAAATGATTATCATCCCATCTTCTCCTCATGGATAGCAAGGATTAACATATTTAAAATGAAAGTTCTCCCCAAAATCCTTTACTACTTTCGTAATATACCAGCCATTCTCCCCAACAGATATTTCAGGATACTTCAAAGATCGATAAATAAATACATATGGGCCAACAAACAACCTAGGGTTGCCACTAAGATGATGTACTATCCATATGAAATGGGAGGGATGGGACTCCCCAATTTACGTGCATATCATCAGTCGTCTATTCTTTCGGGAGCACGGGATTGGTGGAATATGGATAAAGAGCATAGATGGTTACAAATTGAGATGACATGTGCACCTAGGTCGTCTCTCCGCTTGTTCCTTGAGTCAGAAATGGTTAAGACTGGTACATATGTCCCAACCCTGCCTACCATGGAAGCTACTATACATTATTGGAGACGAACGGTACCTCCTCTGGTTAAGGTCCCACTAAAGAATATATCTATTCATGCCTTGGAACCTCATATACCATATCTAAACCTGTCCCGTTGGGCGAGGGCGGGAGTGGTAACACTAGCAGAACTACTAGATAGTTCAGGAATTCTCCCATTTGATCAATTGTCCCAAAAATTCCCGGGGTGAGACGATATTTTTATCAATACTTACAAATCCGGCATTTATTCCAAACGATGTCGGAATCATTATTCTTTACATCTCCTTCAGACGGCAGAGCCAATGGATACTTTTTTAGACCTGAGTCTGGACCTAGGGGGTTTCAATTCTATATAGAGTCTTCAACGACCCAAGGATTGAAGACAAACTGCCGTATATGGTACATTGGGAAAGGGACATGGGAGAGGTCATTGAACCAGGGAGTTGGAGGGACGGCCTGGGAGAGATGCGGTGGCGTGGGTGATCTAAAACATATGTGGTGGTCATGTCCTAAGCTGAAAGTATATTGGGAAATGGTCAGGCTGCTCATAATTAAAATGGTGGGGGTACGGGTCGACTTTGGCCCTATCGTGGCTATCCTACATATTGGGCTGTCAGATGTGCCCTATGATGTACGAGGCACTATATCTCATATTCTTATAGCAGCTAGATTAATTTTAGCAGCCAACTGGAGAGCTACACATACCCCAAATATTGCTGATGTGATTAAAAAGCTTCATCTTCACTGCCAATATGAGTCGAAATTAGTGCACTCGCTTTCTGCTAAAAAGAGAGTTACTCGCATTTGGGAACCATGGTTGAATTCTGATTTATCTGGGTTTGATAACATTACTTAGGGATCTGCAGCAATGTATAATGCTGGATAATGCATGTATTCAACAGTATGTAACTATAAGTGCTTTGGGTTTGAGATATACACCAGGCGCAGGAAGGATGCGATAGAACCTGAGAATTTATGCCCTGGGTGGAATGTGACCCCCTTTTTCCCCCTTCTGTTCCCCCCCCCTTCCTTTTTAGATGGTTGTATTGTTATATCCACCATGTTGGTGGGTAATATCCGGATATGTTTTGTTGTGTTCATTTTATGTAAAATCTGCAAAATCTTAATACACAAGATTGTTAAAAAAAAAAAAAATACTGACAGTTCAAACCTAGCACAGTTTTTAAAGTTTATGGTTGATGAATCTACCATCTTTTCAGACGTGTCTTGGTGATTGTCTTTGTTTTTACCTGAAATTTGTGCCAAAATGTTGCCAAATTGTTTGATCCATTATATAGGACAATTTTAAACAAGGTGACACGCCATTGTTAGATAAGGCGCATAGTGTCTAACGCATTATAAATGCAGTGCAAGTCATGAGTGGTTTTGGTGTATTTTTCTTTATAAATCTCCCCATTGTATAAAATCCACCATCTCTATTGTTCAGTAGAATAAAGGATGATTCAAGCGATGTAATTTGTTGGCAACTCCAAAAACTAGATGCATATTGGAGGCCGTTAATCATTTTAAGTCTATGGGTGCGTGCAAAACAAACTGCACTCAAATGTCAGATTTACATTGACACAGACAGTGGGGAGATGGAAAAATTAAAGCATCATTCAAAAGGATTTTTTATTGCACCACTAGAGTGGTGCATTAAGTCCCCTGTCCCTACTGTTATACTCCCCTTCCGCCACTTTCACTCTTTTCTAGCGGCGCTGCGAAAAGAGACCTGGCGGCAGCTCTGGAGTTTCGTGGAGCATGCTAGAATTCACAAATCTATAATTCTATGGGAGCTTCATTCTAGCTCTTCAAGAGCTGCATTGAATGCTTGTGACCTAACCTCAGGCCAGTCAGAAGTTACGGGTACAAGATAGTGCCATGGTACTGGAGCAGTTAGGGTGGAAACACACTACGCTACTTACATGCGAGTCTCTTGGACGAGACTCGGATCAGTGACCCTGAACGGCCTCTCCCTCTCTGGACGGGAATGTCAGCTGCTTGTGTTTTTGTGCAGCATCACACTCCCATCCAGAGAGGGAGAGGCCGTTCAGGGTCACTGATCTGAGTCTCGTCCAAGAGACTCGCATGTAAGTAGCATAGTGTGTTTCCAGCCTTAGAGATAAATATGCTGCAAAGTGAGTATATGACCAGGGGTAGACTTGCATTTAAAGGGAAAAAAAAACACTGTAGTGATGCTGTAAGTTCTCCATCTTCTCTTCAGTTGGTTCACAGCCCCACCTTATATAGTAAAGTGACACTCAGCTTACACTCTGATCAGAGTTTTACCCGAATGTTATTAGCATAATTGATCCGATTCTCTCTCATGACAGAATAGTTGCCTGTGTGACCCCGGCCTATGATGGATCATTGTACTGAAAGTAGATCTTGTTGGACAGAAACTTACTATCGTGTTAAATAGTGACACCGGTATAATATGGTTAACGCTTTCATTACTTTTGATGCAGGCTTGCACACTGAGTCCACATCGTTCCCAGCAAATGACAGCTGTTTTAATCAGCCGTCATATGCCTCTAACAGATACTGGTCGAACGAAGCTTCGCCCATGTCTTTTAACATGCTAAACGCCACTGTCAGTCTCTGCGACATTTCACATTGCCATCAGCACTCCCGTGACATGATCCTGGGGCGCCAATAGGTTGTCATCACAGCCCAAGGTCTGTTAAAGAACCCAATGTTTGTCATAAGAGATTGTGATTTTAGCTGTACACAGCAGTGCACTGTTATGTGTAGCACAAGTGATTGGACAAGTCCTCAAAGGGGACTAATATATTTTAAACATATGAAAAAAATGACAAAAACAGTTAAAATCACCCCCTTTTGCTCCATTAAAAATAAAACAATAAAAAATACACTTATTTGCTATTGCTGTGATCGTAAAAATTGGATCTACCAAAATGGAAAATAAGTTAATCAGAACGGTAATCAGCGTATCGAGAAAAAACTTAAAATGCTGGATTTAAGTTTCTTTGGCAACATTCCAATAAAATGCAATTAGAGGTAATCAAAACATTGTATTTAGCCAAAAATGGTATTAATAAAAACAGCAGCTCAGGGTGCAAAAAGTAAGCCCACACACAACTCCAGATCCGAATAATGAAAATGTTACAGATCTCAGAAAATCAACCCATCACTAGTGAAAGGGGGGACTGTAAAGAAGCACTGTCAGACCCGCCAAGGGCATGGTTATTGTGGCTGTATTAAGGCCGGATTACACGTAGTGATGTTCCAGCCAACCGAGTAATGATCGGGATTACTGAAGCATCGCTATGTGATCGCTGATGAGATGCCAGACAGGCACATCTCACCAGCGATCACCCAGCGATGCGCCGCCACCCGACGGTCGCTTGGATTGGTCAGGGTGTCTGGCGCAGACTGGGTGTCGCTGGTCGTTGCCCCTGTCACACATACCGATGCATGCGTGACAGCGGCAGACCAACGATTGGAAAATGGTCACGGCCATTCCGCCAAACGATCAGCGAGCTCATCGCTGGTCATTGCAGCATGTCACATGCAGCGACGTTGGTGGCGAGGTCGCTGCAACATCACAAAACCAGTGACGTTGCAGCGACATCAGTAGCGATGTCACTGCGTGTAACCTGGCCTTTACACTGCAATGCGTGAAGAAGTCCAAGGTTGCAGACATCATATGCCTAAACAGATGTTTGCTGTTTCATTATAAAGATGTTCAAGGTAATGTGTTTTTGACATGGCATTTATTAATATGTTTTTAGGATTGGGTTACAAAATTAATTGTCTGACCGTTCCAGAAAGGGTGGACTTAATTATATCTAACAAAGAATTTTAATTAAGAGATTGAAATACCTGGACTGACAGAACCTGATCTTTGCTGTGAGGGCTGGAAATGTAACACAGGGAGAATTGTTTTCCAAAACAAGATCCAGTATTACAACCTGTAATACCAGTCTGGTAATGACCCAAAATATTCCCCGACGTCACCTATGACACACAGTAAACACCTAGGAGTTATTTTAAGGCAGGTAGAATATTAATATTGATAAGTGTTTCTGGTCTCCCATGTAGTTTATAATAGAAAGGTAAGAAGTGTCCAGTTTTGGATACTACCTTTTCACTATGTAATATACCGTATATACTCATGTATAAACCGAGTATTTCAGCACAAATTCTGTGCTGAAAAGTGCCCCCTCAGCTTATACTCGAGTCAATCTATTTGCTGTAAGGGGGGGTGGTGACTGGGGGCTGGGGGAAGCAGGAGGAGGCTGTAGAAGGAGCGGGAGGTCATGTGGATCCGCTCATTAGTGTAATGTAATATGCACTGCATCCCCTGTCCATCAGCGGCGGGGGGAGCGGCGCATATTACCTTACACTATGCATACTCCCATCGCTGGTATATGGCCCCCATACTGGCGGTCACAATAAAATAACAACTGTTGTAACTCACCCTTCCGACGCTTCTGCACAGGGTCCGTGTGTCCCTCCGGTGGGGGCCATATACCAGTGATGGGGGCCCTATACCAGCGATGGGGGCCCTATACCAGCGATGAGAGCCCAATACCAGCGATGAGGGCCCTATCCCAGAGATGGGGGCCCATATGCCAGCGATGGGTACCCTATACCAGCGATAGAGGCAATATACCAGTGATAGAGGCCATATACAATGATGGGGGCGCTATACCAGTAATGGGGCCATATGCCAGTGATGGGGACTATATACATTGATGGGGTCCATATACCAATGATGGGGGCAATATACAGTAATGAGGAGCTATATACCAGTGATGGGAGGCTATATACCAGTGATGGGGGCATATACTGTGATGGGGGAGCTATATACCAGTGATGGGGTTCTTTATACCATTGATGGTGCTATATACAATGATGTGGGTGCTATATCAGTGATGGGGGAGCTATCTACCAGCTATGTACCAGTGATGGGTTCTATATACCATTGATGGTGCTATATACCAGTGATGGGGGACTGGATATCAGTGATGGAGGGTGATATGCCAGTGATGGGGGTGCTATATCCCAGGATGAGGGGTTATATACCAGGATAGGAGGCTGCTGCATTTCCCACCTTAGGTTTATACTCGAGTCAATAACTTTCCCCAGTTTTTGGGGTTAGGGGCCTCGGGTTATACTCAGGTCGGCTTATACTCGAGTATATACTGGTAATATGTATTCCAACCTTTGACTGCTTTTACACTCAGTACACAATGCACAATTCTTGTAGAATTTTGGTATCACGCTACTTTGTCTCCAGAGTCTAAGTTGGTAAGAGAGAGCTATTAACCTGCCTACTCTTATTTCTGGTGTGAGGGATGCTACCAAATGCAGAAAATCTCAGTGTTATGTTTCTCCGGCAGGCTCTTTTCATTTATACAGTGTTGGCCAAAAGTATTGACACCCCTGCCATTCTGTCAGATAATCAGGCCCGGACTGGCAGGCGGGAGGACCGGGACTTCTCCCTATGGGCCGGCCGGTAGCGGGTGCGGGGGCCGCCCGCTCCTCCCGCCGCAGCTGGTCTGCCTATTTATAATTGATTTTGCGGCCGCCGCCGCCCGCCGGTATAGCGGTGTCCGGGGAGCGGGGCCGGCCGCCAAGTTGCCGGCAGTACCGCCGCCCGTGGCCCCGCCGGTATTATGCGACATGCGTCATGAGGAGTCAGGAGAGCGAGTCTCACTCGTCGGCAGCCGCAGTGTCGCACACTGAAGCGCGCTGCGCGCCTGTCACGCTGTGGCACACACGCACAGACATCAATCAGCGGCTAAGGGGCGGACGCAATATACGGCAGTGCTGTGCTGTGTGACGAGTGACGACATCAAGACAGCGACAGCACAGCACGTTCTTTGTGGGTGGTGGTGGATGTGCTGGCCAGGCCATTAGATGCTGGAATCTCTGGAATCTGATCACCGGAACTGACCTGGCTGCACCTGAACATGGCAGTGGTGGCCGGGCCGGCAGCGGACAGTCTCCTCCTAGGCTCCTGTGACCTGTCAGCTGCCTCCTGTGTGGGACAGCAAGCCGAGGGAGGCACAAGGTAAGGCATTTCACTGGCACTTTCACTAATGTCATCTAATCCTAAAATGATAGTGCAAGTGCTTCAGGTGATAGTGAATGTGCCTCAGATTCTAAGGCACTTTCTCTATCATCTGAGGCACTTTCTCTATCATCTCGCCGGCTGCCGGAGGAGGAGGCATCCATCATCACCTCTGACATCAGGTGACAGGAGCTCACCCGGCCCGAGCTCACATTCCTCACATGTTCAGCTCTGCTATGTGGTGTAATGTAGTGTTCAGCTCTGCTATGTGGTGTAGTGTAGTGCGATGTTCAGCTCTGCTATGTGGTGTAGTGTAGTGCGATGTTCAGCTCTGCTATGTGGTGTAGTGTAGTGCGATGTTCAGCTCTTCTATGTGGTGTAGTGTTCAGCTCTGCTATGTGGTGTAGTGTGATGTTCAGCTCTGCTATGTGCTGTAGTGTGATGTTCAGCTCTGCTATGTGGTGTAGTGCGATGTTCAGCTCTGCTATGTGGTGTAATATAGTGTTCAGCTCTGCTATGTGGTGTAGTGCAATGTTCAGCTCTGCTATGTGGTGTAGTGTAGTGTAGTGTAGTGTTCAGCTCTGCTATGTGGTGTAGTGCGATGTTCAGCTCTGCTATGTGGTGTAGTGTAGTGTTCAGCTCTGCTATGTGGTGTAGTGTAGTGTAGTGTTCAGCTCTGCTATGTAGTGTAGTGTGAAGTTCAGCTCTGCTATGTGGTGTAGTGTGATGTTCAGCTCTGCTATGTGGTGTAATGTAGTGTTCAGCTCTGCTATGTAGTGTAGTATAGTGTGAAGTTCAGCTCTGCTATGTGGTGTAGTGTGATGTTCAGCTCTGCTATGTGGTGTAATGTAGTGTTCAGCTCTGCTATGTGGTGTAGTGCGATGTTCAGCTCTGCTATGTGGTGTAGTGTAGTGTAGTGTTCAGCTCTGCTATGTGGTGTAGTGCGATGTTCAGCTCTGCTATGTGGTGTAGTGTAGTGTTCAGCTCTGCTATGTGGTGTAGTGTAGTGTGAAGTTCAGCTCTGCTATGTGGTGTAGTGTGATGTTCAGCTCTGCTATGTGGTGTAATGTAGTGTTCAGCTCTGCTATGTAGTGTAGTATAGTGTTCAGCTCTGCTATGTGGTGTAGTGTAGTGCTCTGCTATGTGGTGTATTGTAGTGTTCAGCTCTGCTATGTGGTGTAGTGTAGTGTTCAGCTCTGCTATGTGGTGTAGTGCGATGTTCAGCTCTGCTATGTGGTGTATTGTAGTGTTCAGCTCTGCTATGTGGTGTAGTGTAGTGTTCAGCTCTGCTATGTGGTGTAGTGCGATGTTCAGCTCTGCTATGTGGTGTAGTGTAGTGTTCAGCTCTGCTATGTGGTGTAGTGTAGTGTAGTGTTCAGCTCTGCTATGTGGTGTAGTGTAGTGTTCAGCTCTGCTATGTGGTGTAATGTAGTGTTCAGCTCTGCTATGTGGTGTAGTGCGTGTTCAGCTCTGCTATGTGGTGTAGTGTGATGTTCAGCTCTGCTATCTGGTGTAGTGTAGTGCGATGTTCAGCTCTTCTATGTGGTGTAGTGTAGTGGGCAGTTCAGCTCTGCTATGTGGTGTCGTGGGCAGTTCAGCTCTGCTATGTGGTGTCGTGCGATGTTCAGCTCTGCTATGTGGTGTAGTGTGATGTTCAGCTCTGCTATGTGGTGTAGTGTGATGTTCAGCTCTGCTATGTGGTGTCGTGCGATGTTCAGCTCTGCTATGTGGTGTCGTGCGATGTTCAGCTCTGCTATGTGCTGTAGTGGGATGTTCAGCTCTGCTATGTGCTGTAGTGCGATGTTCAGCTCTGCTATGTGCTGTAGTGCGATGTTCAGCTCTGCTATGTGCTGTAGTGCGATGTTCAGCTCTGCTATGTGCTGTAGTGCGATGTTCAGCTCTGCTATCTGATGTAGTGTAGTGTTCAGCTCTGCTATGTGGTGTAGTGTAGTATTCAGCTCTGCTATGTGGTGTAGTGTAGTGTAGTGTTCAGCTCTGCTATCTGGTGTAGTGTAGTGTTCAGCTCTGCTATCTGGTGTAGTGACTGTGTGTCTGTGTGTGGCTGTGGCTGGGGCTGCGTGGCTGTGTGTGGCTGACTATATGTCTGTGTGTGGCTGAGGCTGCGTGGCTGGGGCTTGGTGGCTGGTTGTTGCTGTTTATGTATCTGGCTGTGGCTCTGTGTGTGTGGCTGGTTGGCTGTGTCTGTGTGGCTGGCTGGCTGTGGCTGGCTGGCTGTGGCTGTATGTGTGTGGCTGGCTGTGTGGTTTGCAGTGTGTTTTGTGTGTGGCTGTCTATGGCTGTCTATGTTGCTTTCTCTGTGGTTGTGTGTGGCTGTCTATGTGGATGGCTATTTGTGTGTGGCTGTCTGTGTCTGTGGCTGGTATTTGCTGTGTGTGTGGCTGTTTATGGCTGTGGCTGTATGTGTGTGGCTGACTGTGTGTTTGTGTCTGTGTGGCTGGCTGTGGCTATGTGTGGCTGGCTGGATGTATGGTTGGCTGTGTGTCTGTGTGTGGCTGGCTATGGCTGTCTATGTTGCTGGCTCTGTGGCTGTGTGTGTGGCTGTCTTTGGCTGTGTGTGTGGCTGGCTGTGGCTGTATGTGTGTGGCAGGCTGCGTGTGTGTGGCTGTGTGTCTGTGTAGCTGTTTGTGTGTGGCTGGCTGTTGTTCTGTGTGTGGCTTGCGGTGGCTGTCTATGTGGCTAGCTGTTTGTGGCTGGCTGTGTGCGTCTGACTGGCTGTGTGTGTGTGTGCCTGGCAGTGGCTGTGTGGCTATGTGGCTGGCTGTTTGTGTGTGGCTGGCTGTGGCTGTCTATGTGGCTGGCTGTTTGTGCAGCTGTCTGTGGCTGTGTGGCTGTCTGTGGCTAGCTGTTTGTGGCTGGCTGTATCAGTGTGTGGCTGCATGTGGCTGGCTGTATGTGTGTGGCTGTCTATGTGGCTGGCTGGCTGTGGCTGTATGTGTGACTGACTGTGTGTGTGGATGGCTGTGGCTATGTGGCTGGTGGCTGTCTATATGGCTAGCTGTTTTGTGGCTGGCTGTGTGTGGCTGTCTATGTGGCTGGCTGTGTGTGGCTGTCTATGTGGTTGGCTGTGTGTCTGTGTGTGGCTGGCTGTAGCTGTGTGTGGCTGTCTATGTGGCTGGCTGTGATTGTGTATGGCTGGCTGTGTGGCTAGTGGCTGTTTGTGTGACTGGCTTTGACTGTGTGTGGATGGCTGGCTGTGTGTGTGTGTGGCTGGCTTTGTGTGTGTGGCTGGCTGTGTGGTTGGCTGTGTGTGGCTGGCTATGTTGCTGGCTATGTGTCTGTGTATGGCAGGCTTTGGCTGTCTGTATGTGGCTGGCTGTGGCTGGCTGCGTCTGTGGCTGTTGTGTGGCTGACTTTGGCTGTGTGTGGCTGTCTATGTGGCTGGCTGCGTCTGTGTGTGGCTGGCTGTGGCTGTGTGGCTGGCTGTGTCTGTGGCTGGTTGTGTGGCTGGCTTTGGCTGTGTGTGGCTGTCTATGTGGCTGGCTGCGTCTGTGTGTGGCTGGCTGTGGCTGTCTATTTGGTTGGCTGTATGTGGTTGGCTGTATGTGGTTGGCTGTATGTGGTTGGCTGTATGTGGTTGGCTGTATGTGTGTGGGTGGCTGGCTGTGTGTATGTGGCTGTGTGTGTGTGGCTGTCCATGTGACTGGCTGTGTGTGGCTGGCTGTATGTCTTTGTGTGGCTGGCTGAGGCTGTGTGTGGCTGACCACTGCATCCCCACAATCCCGAGAAATAGAGCTTTGAAGAACACCATGTAAATGGAGCTGTGGTTGATTATTCCTTTTGCTGCACCATTCACATGTGGCTCTTCACATAACTCTTTTAAGAAAGTAGTGAGGTCCATGACAACGTAAAAGCAACATTTACGGATCGGGGCTGATGGGTTATATAGTGTGTGGGCTGGTGTGGCTTGTTTTCCAGCGCTGCTTTTTGGTCCCAGTCCGGCCCTGCAGATAATACTCAGTTTCTTCCTGAAAATGATTGCAATCACAAATTGTTTGGTATTATTATCTTCATTTAATTTGTCTTCAATGAAAAAACACAAAAGAGAATGAAGCAAAAAGCAAAACATTGATCATTTCACACAACTCCAAGAATGAGCCAGACAAAAGTATTGGCACCCTCAGCCTAATACTTGGTTGCACAACCTTTAGCCAAAATAACTGCGATCAACCGCTTCCGGTAACCATCAATGAGTTTCTTACAATGCTCTGCTGGAATTTTAGACCATTCTTCTTTGGCAAACTGCTCCAGGTCCCTGATATTTGAAGGGTGCCTTCTTCAAACTGCCATTTTTAGATCTCTCCACAGGTGTTTCTGTGGGATTCAGGTCTGTACTCATTGCTGGCCACCTTAGAAGTCTCCAGTGCTTTCTCTCAAACCATTTTCTAGTGCTTTTTGAAATGTGTTTTGGGTCATTGTCCTGCTGGAAGACCCATGACCTCTGAGGGAGACCCAGCTTTCTCACACCGGGCCCTACATTATGCTGCAAAATTTGTTGGTAATCTTCAGACTTCATAATGCCATGCACACGGTCAAGCAGTCCAGTGCCAGAGGCAGCAAAGCAACCCCAAAACATCAGGGAACCTCCACCATGTTTGACTGTAGGGACCGTGTTCTTTTCTTTGAATGCCTCTTTTTTTCTCCTGTAAACTCTATGTTGATGCCTTTGCCCAAAAAGAGAGAACATTCTTCCAAAACGTTTTAGGCTTTCTCAGGTAGGTTTTGGCAAACTCCAGCCTGGCTTTTTTATGTCTCGGGGTAAGAAGTGGGGTCTTCCTGGGTCTCCTACCATACAGTCCCTTTAAATTCAGACGCTGACGGATAGTATGGGTTGACACTGTTGTACCCTCGGACTGCAGGGCAGCTTGAACTTGTTTGGATGTTAGTCGAGGTTCTTTATCCACCATCCGCACAATCTTGCGTTGAAATCTAATTTACTCTTGGACCATGACCGTAGTATCTTGGCTGAAACTAAAATTAAGATTAAGGCATTAGAGCAAAAGCTTGAGGATTTCGATCAAGAGATTGTTGTAACACCTTTCCTAGAAAAACTAAAAACCACATTGGATGAATACGAGAATTCTGTAATTGAGGGCAAAAAGCAAAAATTCTTGCGTGATAAGACAGATTTTGATAACAAAAGAGCATTCAGGTGGCGTCACAAAGGTAACCCCCGCAATCCCAAACCACAACTACCTCCCAAAAATCCAACCCCTGCCGACCCTCCCACTGATCCATCAGACGATAGTAGCAATTTTTTAGAGTCGGGCAGCGACCCAGAGCAAGAATCTGGAGGGGAGGGAGGAGGGGTAGGAAACGGTCAGGGACCACGACCAGAGGGAGGGAAGGGGAGAGGGAAGGGCAGGGGGAAGAGATAACCCCGCTACCAACTACAGCGATTCAGTCTGCTTCGGTACCAATGGTGTCTACAACCCAGAACAAACTCCAGGTAATAAATCTATCTAATTACACCCTTACTCCTGTTGAGATATCGGTACTTGAAAGGAGCCTGACTTTCTGCCCAATGAATTCACTGAACAAGTTTACCTTCATCAAGGACATGTATCTATTTTGTCGCAGGTTGATTTTTTCTGTTAAATGTCATCGTCCAGAGACTTTGGATGTTTTACCGGAGAGGGAACAACATGCCATACAAGATCTCTTGGAACTTTCTGAGGATAACACTCCGAATACAGGTAGGACGAGATTTCCACACAGACATAAATCCTCCAGGGCCCCTCCACTCTCTACCTTACCCGCTGCTAACCTGTTCTTTGAAGCTATCAAAGATGATATTGAGAAATTATCAATAAACACAGTAAAACAAAAAAACCTCACTGGCAGGGAGATTACAGCCATCCGGCAATTGAGAGCCAATCCCGAATTTACAATCAAAGAAGCTGATAAAGGACATGTATCTATTTTGTCGCAGGTTGATTTTTTCTGTTATATGTCATCGTCCAGAGACTTTGGATGTTTTACCAGAGAGGGAACAACATGCCATACAAGATCTCTTGGAACTTTCTGAGGATAACACTCCGAATACAGGTAGGACGAGATTTCCACACAGACATAAATCCTCCAGGGCCCCTCCACTCTCTACCTTACCCGCTGCTAACCTGTTCTTTGAAGCTATCAAAGATGATATTGAGAAATTATCAATAAACACAGTAAAACAAAAAAACCTCACTGGCAGGGAGATTACAGCCATCCGGCAATTGAGAGCCAATCCCGAATTTACAATCAAAGAAGCTGATAAAGGGGGCAACGTGGTGGTTTGGCCCATCACTATGTATTTGGAAGAAGCCCACAAACAACTCACTAATAAGAAATATTATGTGAAACTTCCGTCTGACCCCACTTCTGTCTTCCAGAACAAACTATTCAGACTGTTGAACGCTGCCGGTAGATACGGAACCATCAATGCGAAGGAGAGGGAATTCCTGTGGGTTGAGACTCCTATAACACCAACCTTTTATCTCTTACTTAAGGTACACAAGAACATGATTACACCACCCGGTAGACCTATCGTTTCGAGCATTGGCAGCTTATGTGAAAAGGCATGTGAATATGTCGACTTTTATTTACAGCCATTGGTCCAGGCTCTACCTTCATACACTCGAGACAGTACTCATCTTATCCAACATCTACAAAAAATGACAGCACGACCCGACACCTTAATGGTTACTTGCGACGTTGAGTCGCTCTATACCCATATAGCACACACAGATGGTATGCGAGCAGTACTTTACTTCCTGGACAGACAGTCGGGCTCAGATAGGATGCATGACTCTTTTCTGGTGGACTTGCTGGACTTTGTGCTAACACACAATTTCTTTGTTTTCGATCGAACCTACTACCGACAAGTATCTGGCGTCGCTAAGGGCGCAAAATGCGCACCTGCTTTCGCCAACCTTTTTCTTGGTTGGTGGGAGTCTACTGTGGTCTACGTGTCAGATACATATTGTGATTGCAATCATTTTCAGGAAGAAACTGAGTATTATCTGACAGAATTGCAGGGGTGTCAATACTTTTAGCCAACACTGTAATACTGTAGAGTGGCGGGGGGGCAGTAGTCGTGGGCGAGGGATTGACTCCTGAGTCTACATGAAATTTATAGTCATGGTTGGGTTTATGGACCTGTGTCATGTAGGCTGCATGCCTGCATTGGCCGCATGTTACCGTTCACTTCGGCTGGCCAGGACTAGATGACTATTGAAACTGACTAGGAGACCACCAATTCACTTTAACTGATAACAGTTTACTTGACAGTCTTTCAGTTTCACATTTACATATGGGATAGTGGGCACATAATTTCCAGCAGGTTCCAGTTTTACAGAATATTCTCAGATACAATTCAGTTCCAGCTCACTCTGGGTTGTTCCCGATCTTACTGGTACTCTGAGTCCCAGTACAATCCAGCCCAGTTCAACAGTCCAATTCTTGATTTTCCCTTTCCATGGCTTCACATCTATTCTCTTTATAGCGGAGGAGATACGGGGGTTCTGATCACTATGGCAAGAGAATAGCCTCATGACCATAGACACTTCAATATCTACATCTCATATTCTTGAACAGAAGGGTGGTAGGGGGTTTGGCAATAGTTTCAGTGAAGAGTCTTGTGCTTGCAGACGCGTGAGGAGACTCTACCCGGGAATGTCAATTCCATTCACATACCAGTAGATCCTGACCCATTACCTTTTAGGCTAAGGATCTTGTTACTAATATATCATCCTCCAGACCCTTCTGCCTAGGGCCACTTCGTGGAAGGCCATTTTCTAGCCTTAGCTTTGTCTCACTTCCTGTGTCTTGGTCTATACCATAGTATCACGCTATCTAAGCTTTGGTCTCCTTTTGCTGCCTCAGGACACACACCCACTGCATGCAGCCTTGACAACCTCCCAGACCATAGGTCTGCTATAGTCACACGATGTCTAAAGCACCACATGAAACCGTCACTCTCTCTAGACGCTAAACTCTTATGAGGCACCCCACTGGTCAGACCACCACGGGGGGTACTGCACTCCTCCATTAACAGGAGAATAGTGCCCCTGTAATCTAGGTACCTGGATGGTGAAGTTGAGACCCACAACACACACACACACTTAGGACCCCAGGATGGGACGGTGGGTAGATCCGGGGGGAAGGGCCAAGTCTCAACTAGGGGGAACAAGGAAGTGTAGAGTTAGTTGGGAGGAGAACACCAAAGAAGTAGGAGGTTGGAGTAAAAGTTGGGACGTGGTGGAGGTGTTAACTCCCACGGGCTAGAGCACAGTCATGCTCACCCCGGGAGGGAGAGACTGAATGGTGTAGAGGAGGAAAGGAGCCCTGGGGGTGCAGAAGAAGATTTACATCACCTGCATGCACGAATCTGGCTGAAGGAACAGAGGGGCTGGTAGACGAACACACCGGACCGGCTCTGAACAGGGTGTGGGGATTGATACCCTAACCGTTGAAACCGGATTCCATGAGATCCTAAAGGGGTCCTGTGGCCGCAAACCCGGCATAACTCGGAGAAGGCAGCTGTACTAAGGCGAGGTACTAAGAATCGGTACCAATCAATGCCTGTGACTGTCGGTACCTGAGCTCTGTGCGCGGAGGCACTGAGAGGAGAGGTGAGACGAGCTAGAAGCGCTGAGAGTACCACCAGTGAAGGAAGCACCATGAGAGAGCAAGGAACACCTAGGGGGTCTCGACGACACTGTCCCGGTTCTAGAGAAAGTTCTGAAACCGGAGAATTGGCAGAGGGAAGCACCCAGCGGCCTGGTTGGAACTTTACAGTAAAGGTGCAGAACTCCAACAGATGTGTGTGAGACTTTTATTAGTGGCGACCACCGGCTGCAGAGGCCGCATGACACCCTGAGGTGTCCTACTCCCTGCCCTGGGGAACCGCTCCGCCTGTGGGGAGCGAAACCATCTGAGCTGCCGGTCACCATCCCCAGAGGTTCTGAAGCCGCGGCGGCCACACATGGCCACACACCGCAGGTGGCGTCACGAATGCCCCTTTTCCATTATTCCCCCTTTCATCTGAGAGTGAACTATTAATTGACACCGCCAGTGTCATGGAGCCAGGTGGCCAACTTGACATCTCTCAAAAGAACCGTAAGAACTGGCCCGGTAACGAGTACCACACAGCCCTGGAGTGGGCTTATCACTCACTGTGGGCTAATCCTAACACTTAACTATCTCTTACCCTAAATTTTGGCAAACCACACAACAACTTTGCATTACATTACAGATTACATCACATTTCTCATTATATATTATTTACATAGATGCATGGTACAATTCACATGACATTACATAATAACAACATGATTGGTGGCTTCAGGAGGAACACAACTGCAAGTCCACCTTCTTTCAGTGCCAGACATCTCCATGAGTTTTAGGCTGGGGTCACACACACAGATATCTGGGCAGATATTGTTCACAGATTTCTGGTTGCAGTGAAATCATGGACACATTGTATCCATTTGTACACAGCCACAAAATGGAACTATGAGTCCATGATTTCACTGCAACCAGAGATCTGTGAACAATATCTGCCCAGATATCTGTGTGTGTGTGACCCAGCCTATAATGGACAAACGGTCTTTGAAAAAAAAAATGTGAATAGCACCTTAGGTTTTAATGGGTACATGTTGAATCTTTGTCAGAAAAACAGGCAGAACAGATACCTGCTGTATGGATGTCCGCCTTGGTAGGAATCTTGTCGCACAAACTGGAATATAGTTTTTGACTCAATACATTTATGCACCCTTTACCAAGTGCTGCATAATAGACTATGACTTACTGGGCAAATCTGGTTTTGTTCATTAGTGGAAAAGAAAAGATGGGATGCTGTGATGAAATAAGTACACCCCAGTGTGTGGATCTACAAGTCCTCCATGCTAACTACTGCTTTTGAAGCTAGCTAGCATGTGTATATCAAAGGGGTTGTGCTGGCTTATGGTTTTAGGAAAGGTCATCTATATCATATTAGTGGGTGCTCAGTGCTGTTCACTTGAATAGATACACAAGTGTGTACTCAATATTCCATGTCTTGTAGTAGTGTCCTTAATGTAGTCATGCTGAGAATGCACTCCTTACAGCAATGCCTGCAGAGACTCCTGCTGTTAATCATTGGCTCAGTCAGGTAAGGCCTTTGTTCTCCTGATCAAGCAGCTATATGAGGAGCAAAACAAATGGTGTGTTGTTCTTCCCCTATAAAAGTCCGAAATGTCACTGAGGACACTGCAATTAGAAACTGGGCAAACGAGAGATTCACTAAATATTAACCTTGATTTCATTACTGCATATTTCAGACATTGATAATGGAAATATAATATTGCACACAGCTTTCTACAAGGCCCATACTAAACAAGCCAATTGAACGATGACAAGACAGATACTATTATTGTTAAAGTTCATATTTCATGCTAGATATAAATTAAAGCGGTTGGCCAATTTATTTTTATTTTGTCATATATGTTGGGGACATGATAGTGTGTTACTTCCTACAGTGTTGGCCAAAAGTATAGACACCCCTGCAATTCTGTCAGAGTGGCTCAAGTGGTTAGCACTGTAGCCTTTGCAGCGCTGGGGTCCTGAAGGTCCTGGGTTCAATTCCCACCAAGGACACTAAGGACAACATCTGCAAGGAGTTTGTATGTTCTCCCTGTGTTTGCGTGGGTTTCCTCTGGGCACTCCGGTTTCTCCCCACATTGTAAAGACATACTGATAGGATGTTTAGATTGTGAGCTCCAAGAGAGACAGCATTACTGATGTATGTAAAGTGCTATGGAATTAATAGCGCTATATAAATGAATAAAATTATTATTTATTATTATAATACTCAGTTTCTTCCTGAAAATGATTGCAATCACAAATTCTTTGGTATTATCATCTTCATTTAATTTGTCTTCAATGAAAAAACACAAAAGAGAAAGAAGCAAAAAGCAAAACATTGATCATTTCACACAAAACTCCAAAAATGGGCCTGACAAAAGTATTGGCACCCTCAGCCTAATACTTGGTTGCACAACCTTTAGCCAAAATAAGTGCGATCAACCGCTTCCGGTAACCATCAATGAGTTTCTTACAATGCTCTGCTGGAATTTTAGACCATTCTTCTTTGGCAAACTGCTCCAGGTCCTGATATTTGAAGGGTGCCTTCTCCAAACTGCCATTTTTAGATCTCTCCACAGGTGTTCTATGGGATTCAGGTCTGGACTCATTGCTGGCCACCTTAGAAGTCTCCACTGCTTTCTCTCAAACCATTTTCTAGTGCTTTTTGAAGTGTGTTTTGGGTCATTGTCCTGCTGGAAGACCCATGACCTCTGAGGGAGACCCAGCTTTCTCACACTGGGCCCTACATTATGCTGCAAAATGTGTTGGTAGTCTTCAGACTTCATAATGCCATGCACACGGTCAAGCAGTCCAGTGCCAGAGGCAGCAAAGCAACCCCAAAACATCAGGGAACCTCCACCATGTTTGACTGTAGGGACCGTGTTCTTTTCTTTGAATGCCTCTTTTTTTCTCCTGTAAACTCTATGTTGATGCCTTTGCCCAAAAAGAGAGAACATTCTTCCAAAACGTTTTAGGCTTTCTCAGGTAAGTTTTGGCAAACTCCAGCCTGGCTTTTTTATGTCTCGGGGTAAGAAGTGGGGTCTTCCTGGGTCTCCTACCATACAGTCCCTTTTCATTCAGATGCCAACGGATAGTTTGGGTTGACACTGTTGTACCCTCGGACTGCAGGGCAGCTTGAACTTGTTTGGATGTTAGTCAAGGTTCTTTATCCACCATCCGCACAATCTTGCATTGAAACCTCTTGTATATTTTTCTTTTCCGTCCACATCTAGGGAGATTAGCCACAGTGCCATGGGCTTTAAACTTCTTGATGACACTGCGCACGGTAGACACAGGAACATTTAAGTCTTTGGAGATGGACTTATAGACTTGAGATTGCTCATGCTTCCTCCCAATTTGGTTTCTCAAGTCCTTAGACAGTTCTTTGGTCTTCTTTCTTTTCTCCATGCTCAATGAGGTACACACAAGGACACAGGACAGAGGTTGAGTCAACTTTAATCCATGTCAACTGGCTGCAAGTGTGATTTAATTATTGCCAACACCTGTTAGGTGCCACAGGTAAGTTATAGGTGCTGTTAATTACACAAATTAGAGAAGCATCACATGATTTTTCTAACAGTGCCAATACTTTTGTCCACCCCCTTTTTTATGTTTGGTGTGGAACTATATCCAATTTGGCTTTAGGACAATTCTTTTTGTGTTTTTTTTCATTGAAGACAAATTAAATGAAGATAATAATACCAAAGAATTTGTGATTGCAATCATTTTCAGGAAGAAACTGAGTATTATCTGACAGAATTGCAGGGGTGTCAATACTTTTTGGCCAACACTGTATGTATAAGATTGATAGGTTCTCTTCCTGCACTTGTTAGTACAGCCTTCCTCACAGTCTGCACAATCTTTCTATTTTCGAAATAGCTGGTGATGGAGGACGATGTGACCAGTGCTGACCATGTGGAGGGTTTTTGGAATGGAGGAGGGTAATAAACAGGAAGGAGAATTGCACCTTTTACTACAAAACGTGAGTGTGTGTTCTTTAACCCCCATCTCCACTATCCATATCCATTATAGACTTTACCATCACTGCCCCGGGGAATACAGTTCTACCCACTGGAACTATTCCATCTGTGCTGCCATTACACCATCCCCGGAGGTTCTGCAGCGGCGGCGGCCCCATCACTGGCCGCACATAGTGGGTGGCGTCACGAAAGACTATTCTCCCCTGTAAATACACCCTTTTATTTGCCAGGGCCTGGGACACGGTCCGGACCAGGACCACCCGTGACTTCCCAATAGCAGACCCGGTCCGGTACCGAGTACCCTCATCCCAGTGGGCTCGACAAACCTGGCGTCACGAACAGGATCTACCTAGCCCATTAAAACGGGCAGCGTGTGCCGTGATTGATGTGAAAACTGATTTTGAACCGAGCCATCTGAACTGTATTTTTGAGAATCCGCCATTTTGGAGCGCGCGTCGTGCGGGAAAGAAAGGGGGTGGTACCCTCTAGTGGCACGAACCCAGCCTCCTCCCTTGGTGCTGATGACATCCGGCGGGGAAGAAGATCCCTGGTGCACCGTGGAACCTCCCATAGACATCCGGACGGAAACGGAAGACGGAGGGCGGATATTAACTAAGGGGGCCCAAGATATCGCAGCCCGATGCACAAGACGGCGACGGAACAGCCGGTGGAGCTGCAGCGCCGGACCAAGCGATAGTACCCGGCGGTGCAGCTGCACAAGGAACAGCACCCATCATGCCGTTCCTGATGCCGTATACTCCAGGGGCAATGTGGCTGCCCCAATACTCCGGTGAGCCTAATACACTAACTGACTTTATGCTAAAGATAAAAGAATACTATGTGATGTATCCCCTCACTGAAGCCCAGCGTGTAGGGATAATAATGGGACAATTAATGGGCAATGCATGGCGTGAGGTTGCGTCCTAGCTGGACACAGATAAGGACACTGTAGAGCATCTAGTAGCTAAACTGAAAGCAACGTTTGAATCTGCTGCTGATACCCGGGCTAAGATGAGGTTCTGTTGCATGCCACCAGAAACCTAAACAGAGTGCCAGAGACTTTGCATTGAACCTGCAGGAAGCACTCAGAGCCCATAAACTGGCAGAACCTGCTTTAGCCCCGGGAGCTGATAAAATGCTACTTGACCAATTCATAGAGGGCCTCCATTCCCCTTCTCACCGAGGACAGTTGAGCATGATACTGCTGCAGAACCCTGACATGCCATTTACTGAGCTGAAAGATAGAGCTATTCATCTGCAGCAGCTGGAAGAACCCCGGGAATTAACCTCTGTACTGGACACTGCAGCAGCACCTCACCAGCCGGCAGTGCCAGCGACCTCTGCCATGTCAGCGACTGCTGCTGAGCGGGGAGTATATCTCTAATGCAGCCCTCAATCAAAAGCTAGATGCCCTGACAGACACCGTGATCTCCATGGCCAAGGTCATCAAGGAACTGCGAGAGTCAAAGCCTGCACCCAAGATCAAGTTGGCGACCAGCAAAGAGGATGTCCCGTGGATGAGGCCCAGAAGATACCAAGGAACAAGAGGACGACCCAGCGATCGCTACCAACCAGATGGACAGCCCATTTGCCGCCGTTGCCAGAAACCAGGCCATCTTGCTCGTGAGTGTCCTTTAAACGACGATTCCCTGGGCAGGCGGGCCGCTCCCCAGGAATGAACACACAAGGCCCCTCAGCCTGGTTTGACAGATTCGTGGGAGGACAGCCGTGATTCCTATCGTGTTGGATGGCATCCCCTTCAGAGCCTTATTGGATACCGGGTCCCAAATAACATCCATCCCACATATTCTATATAAAAGGTACTGGGCTGATTCACACATTACTAGTGCACCAGATGACTTTAACTTTGATGTATGGGCTAGTAATGGAGAGTTAATACCAAAGGTTGGGTATAGACAGATGAATATCCAGATTGGGAAGGTAGAATTGCAGAACCAGGGTACTATAATCATAGATGTTAACCGGCGAGAACGTGAACCAGTGATGCTGCTAGGAATGAATGTAATTGAGAAATGTTTTTCCAAAGTGTTAAGTGTTTTGCAGCAAATCGCCGAGACTGCCGGAACTGGACAACAGAGGCTTCTGCACAAAGAGATCAAAGCCTTGATGTTGAAGCAGCAGGTATAAAATCTCCGGAGGTGAGATCGGCAGTGTACGAGTAAGTGATCCAATACCCATTGTAATTCCTCCCAAAACTGAAATGATGGTCTGGTGCAGAGCCGCAATAGGCATCAAAGGGCGAGACTATCAGGCCCTGGTAGAAACCCGTGAACTCAGACAGCAGACCCACCATACTCACAGCTAGAGGAGTAGTTGACGTAAGGACACATAAGGACGCATACCCATTACCTAGGATTGAGGAGTCATTAGCTGCATTAAGATCTGCTAACTACTTTTCCACCTTGATCTGACTAGTGGGTACTGCATGGTCAAGCGATTCAAGACTGATGATCCAAGGGGCCGCACAAGGAGAAGACATGTTTACTACGCCGATGGGCCTCTGTGAGTTCAATTGTATGCCGTTCGGACTCTGCAACACACCCGGGACCTTTCAACGTCTGATGGAGAGCTGTCTAGGACATATGAACTTTGAAACTGTCCTCCTGTACTTAGATGACGTCATAGTCTATTCCAAGACGTATGAGCAACATCTACAAGACCTGGCAGAAGTGTTCGAAGCTCTGTCCAAATATGGCATGAAAATCAAGCCATCCAAGTGTCACCTTCTCAAACCAAAGGTACAGTACCTGGGACATGTCGTGAGTTCAGAGGGAGTAGCATCGGATCCTGATAAAGTCACCGTGATAAGGGATTGGCCAAGACCTACGAACGTGAAAGAAGTGAGGCAATTCCTGGGCCTGGTAGGCTATTATAGAAGATTTATCAGAGGATTCACGAAGCTAGCAGCTCCCCTACAAGACATCCTGGTAGGACAGTCAAGAAAGTCATCCCGTAATCCTCCGTTCCAGTGGAGTGAAGAGAAGGAAGATTCCTTCAACAAGCTGAAAAGTGCACTGACGGGAGAAGAGATCCTGGCATACCCTGATTACCATCAACCCTTCATTCTATACATGGATGCCAGCAACGTGGGACTGGGAGCAGTGTTGTCACAGAAGCAAGGAGGCAAAGAGAGTTATTGCCTTTGCAAGCAGGAAGCTCCGGCCTACAGAGAGAAATCCCGAGAACTACAGCTCCTTCAAGTTAGAGCTACTGGCAGTAGTTTGGGCTGTGACTGAACGTTTCAAGCACTATCTGGCAGCTGTAGAATTTACCATCTACACCGATAACAACCCGTTGACTCACCTGGATACAGAAAAATTAGGAGCTCTGGAGCAGCGATGGATAGCCCGGCTATCTAACTACAACTTTGTCATCAAATATCGGGCAGGCCGCAAGAACGGGAACGCAGATGCCTTGTCACGGATGCCACACCTGAGAGACGTGGAAGAGGAACCGGAAGAGTTGGAAGAGATTGAACTACCGGCCTTTCTTCATTCAAAGGTAGAAGATTATCAACCCGGCGTCTACCAAAGAGAGCAGGAAGTAAACCTCAACCCGTTAAGACACCGCGGATGGGCTGACACCCAAGATTCTGATCCAGCTGTGAAGCTAGTGAAAGAACTGCTTACGCGACAAGGTGCAAACCTTGATCAGAATGCCCCAGCTGAGGCCGTACAGCTCTGGAAGGACAGAGGCAAGTTGTTCCTGTATCAAGGGAAGCTCTGCAGAAGGCATATCAATCCCAAAACACATGAACTGGTCTGGCAGATAATCGTGCCCAAGAGAGACATCAGAATGGTCTTAGAAGCCTACCATGACGGTGCAGGGCATTTCGGATGGAAGAAGTTAGAAGCAATCCTGAGAGAAAGATTCTATTGGATTGGCATGAGAAGATCCATTGAGCTATCGTGCAGAAGATGTGCCGCATGCAACCTCAGAAGGAAAGATCCACAGAAAGCTCCACTTCAGTCCATAATAGCCAAGCAGCCACTTGAACTAGTCGCGTTAGACCACGTCAAGTTGTCACCAAGCCGGTCAGGCTATGTCTATGCCTTAACCATCGTGGACCATTATTCACGCTTCTTAGTGGTAGTGCCAGTCAAAGATCTGACAGCGAAGAAGGCAGCAAAAGCATTCCAGACGCATTTTTGTAGACCGCATGGTTACCCAGAACAAGTCCTTGCAGACCAAGGTCCAGCTTTTGAATCAGAATTATTCAAAGAATTCTGCAATATGTACGGTTGTAAGAAGATTCACACAACAACGTATCATCCCCAAACAAATGGTTTATGCGAGAAAATGAATCATATCGTGATTGAACTGTTGAAGACATTACCAGAGTCAGAAAGAAACCAGTGGCCAGATAAATTACCTGACTTGGTAGACTTATACAACCATGTCCCTGTGAGTTCTACAAACTGCACTCTGGCATACCTTATGCGTGCAAGACCCGGTAAATTACCAATTGATCTAGAAATGGGAATTGAAAAACCAGATACAGAAATAGAAGAGTCAGATTGGGATACCAAACGACAGAAACAGTATCAACAAGTGCAAGAATGTGTAGAGAGAAACCTACAGCAAGCAAGAGCAAGACAAGAGAAGACCTTTAACAAACATGCTCAAGCAATGCCATTACAAGAAGGTGATCGAGTCCTCAAAAGAAAGAGACGCACTAACAAACTGGATAATCAGTGGGAAACCATCCCATCCACATTCTTAACATCTAACCTAGACAATGTTAAAACCTGTTTGATAAGCAAAGATGAAGGAAGAACTTCAGCAGTCGTATCTCGAGATCAGCTAAAATTGTGTCCAGAAACACTGAAGACACCTGAAGTAATAGAACCCGTACAGGTCCAACCTATCCAAGAGAAAGAAAAAGAAGATGAAGTATTCCACACGGTACTAGGAGATTTCCCTAAAACATGGCCAAATTACCATGGAGCAGTTTTAGTACCAATGATTGCATTCCCTCCAATGGTGGTCCCAAAACCAGAACCTGTGTTACCAGAACCTGTGTTACCAGAACCCGTGTTACCAGAAGAAGACCCAAGACTTGAAGAACTGGAAGTAGAATCTGAAGAGGAAGAACAAATTCCTGGTCCTAGTGAACTTGCCAGTCCTGCAGTCAGATCATCATCTGTCATAGTACCAAGCACAACACGTAGGTACATACCCACTAATACTAGTAGCCCACGTGCAAGCAGTATACACGTTTTACGCAGATCAGAGCGTTGTACTAAAGGGCAGTTACCAGTTAGATACAGAGAGTAAAATGTAATTAAATGTGTAATGTAAATATGTTTGTTTAAATGTAAAGTAAATGTAAATTGAACCTGGTAGACTGTGTCCAAGAGGGTGGAGGAACTGGATTGACCCCCATGTATATTAAGTTAGGGAAAGAAAGTGCCTGGGGGTGGTGTAGCGAATCCAGGCCTCCTAAGCAGAAACGCCCGTGGACAAATGTATATAGTTGTTGCAACGTTAAAAAAGCCCAGTACCTACAGAGACTATCCTGTATGAACTTTGAACTTTTCTTATTTGCTTATGGACCATATGTATACCACGGACTGGTTGTGGTAGGAACTGTCTTGTGAATATACTTATCAGCCCGGAGGCAATAGACTAAACCCCCGGAAAGACTGCTTTTTGACTTTTTGAACTCTTTTTCAATTTTCAGTGATTTTTTTTACTTTTTACTTTTAAATCTATGTAAGTATAAAATGTGTTAACTGTTGTTTACTTGTTTTTCCACAGTCCCGGAGTACTGTATTTAACTAAGGGGGAATGTGGCACCCCATGGGTTAATGTGCCACAATAACATCACATCGGTTCCCTCCCCACAACACACTGACAAACACTAGCACCACTGGGCCAGGAGGGGGAACACAACCTGCTCTCTTAAATACTCCAGCTCATGAGGAAGTAGTTAGTTCAGTTCCTGGAGAACTGAGGGAGAGACTGCAGTGACAGAGAGAGGCTGTGCTAAGCTTCTCTGCAGTCTGCTCACAGATCCCAGGCCTAGTGAGGGTCTGAGGAAAGGAGAACTACGAACAGAGAGACACTCCTGGGAGCTTGAGTGCAACCATTACTCACCCCAGAGAAGCGCACAGAACGGACACCGGATCCGGTGTGACCGACACACAGCACGGTGAATCCAGGAGCAGTGGGGTTTCTAGACGCCCAGAGTACCAGAGCGAAGCAACACGGCGGGGTCAGCGCAGCACAAAGGACTCAAGTTGCCTAGCCAAGTGGTACCAGCAGCAGAAAGAGAGAAAGAGTGAGGCAGTCCCAGCAGCTCAGCTAGAAGCAGCGGCCAGGACACACACACAGCGCAGCACGAGGAAGCTGATGACCCACACAGGGTGGGAGGAGAGCCTAGCCCCAGTACAGACTCCGTGGACTATAATCTGCAACAACATCTGCAGTAAATCTTTGGAAAACAGCAAAACTGTGAGTCTGTGTATTGATTGCAACCTTTGCCCTACATCCAACAGCAGAGAGGTCCCACCTGGAGAGCTACAAGCCTGTTAGCTCTGCACACGGGCTGGAAGAAAGCTGCAGCATCAGGAGAGAAGGAGAATTGCACCTTTTACTACAAAACGTGAGTGTGTGTTCTTTAACCCCGTCTCCACTATCCATATCCATTATAGACTTTACCATCACTGCCCCGGGGAATACAGTTCTACCCACTGGAACTATTCCATCTGCGCTGCCATTACACCATCCCCGGAGGTTCTGCAGCAGCGGCGACCCCATCACTGGCCGCACATAGTGGGTGGCGTCACGATAGACTATTCTCCCTGTAAATACACCCTTTTATTTGCCAGTGCCCAGGACACGGTCCGGACCAGGATCATCCGTGACTTCCCCAATAGCAGACCCGATACCGAGTACCCTCGTCCCAGTGGGCTCGACAGCTGGTTTCACACTGCGTTTTTTACCGTGATCAGGTTCGATTGTGTGTCAAAACTAGGAGTGTCTCCAAAACTCAGAACAGGTGTCAATCTTTCAATTATAGTTTTTCTCTGTAAGTTCCTCTCCTGGTTCCTCTCCTGGTTTGGGCACACAAACCTGATCGAACCTGATCAGGGAAAAACTGCAGTGTGAAACCAGCCTTACGGCTGACGCAAGCACTAAAAACGTAGAAATTTTCCCTGCAGCCCATAGCGTTAACGCTGTGCGCTGCCAGAGAACGCTGCCCCATAGAATCCCTTTGTATACCTTAGCAGTGGCCACACAGGGAGTGCGCTTTATCACAGCGCACAGGAAAACGCTGTCTTAAGCTAGTTTTCCCATGAGCAAGATTAATTTTAAGATTCACTTTAATCAATAAATCTTTGAATAATAATAATTTCCACAATTGGATCTGTTTAAAAAATGTTCCTGTGCTGAGATAATCATATATGTGTCCCTGATACGTACTGTGTAATGCATTTGTCTGACCGTACAGGGACATAGTCTGATCATACCACATTTCCTATGCTGAGATAATCTTATATATGTGTCCCTGCTATGTACTATGTAATGGATGTGTCTGACCGTACAGGGACATGGCCTGATCATGCCACATCTCCTGTGCTGAGATAATCTTATATATGTGTCCCTGCTATGTACTATGTAATGGATGTGTCTGACCGTACAGGGACATGGTCTGATCATACCACATCTCCTATGCTGAGATAATCTTATATATGTGTCCCTCCTATATACTGTGTAATGGATGTGTCTGATCATACAGGAACACGGTCTTATCATACCACATCTCCTGGGTAGGCGAGGAAAGAAAAGAGTATACAGACATTACAGTACGGGATCACAACTGCTTTTATTTTGTGAGGTAAAATATTTCCCTGCCTGTTTTTAAAAAATGTTTTTCCTCAAAAAAAAGGTCTGGGGGAATAGCTATTCTCCTTATGGAGATTAATCCTGCATGCTAGCAGCGGTTATTTATAGCCACAATGCTCCTCTGGGAAATATGCAGATTGACTCTTCAGGGAGGACGTACACAAACTTTAGTGCCATCTATTGAAAGCAGCAATCCTAAAAGTCATAATCGACTCTTTAACAAGCCTTTCAACATGATTTAGGATTTTTTATTTTTTTATTTAGAAGCTTTCCAGGACACCGGGAAAATGTATGACCGAAGTCACACAAAACTAGTGCACAAGGCTAGGATTCATCTGGACCCCTCCATGAGGAGAGGGTCCCCAAAAATCAACCCCATCTCTCCGAGCAATAAGGCCACAGCAAGGGTCAGGGATCTTATCTGCCCTCCCCAGTCACAGCTGGGGTGGGCCTTGTCTTTGATCCCAGTATCCAACCAGGCTTCTTACTCAATTGGAGTAGGGAGCTACAAATCGTTAGTTTCTCAGCCGAAGCTGCCCGGACCGCTAACTTTGTGTTAGTTTCTCAGCCGAAGCTGCCCGGACCGCCAACCGGGTGTTGGTTTCTCAGCCGAAGCTGCCCAGACCTCCCACCAGGTGTTGGTTTCCCAGCCGAAGCTGCCCAACTGGGTTGTTGGTTTCTCAGCCCACGACTGACCAGACCTCCGACCGAGTTGTTGGTTTCTCAGCCTGAAGCTGACCGGACCTCCGATCGGGTTGTTGGTTTCTCAGCCCAAAGCTGACCGGTCCTCTGACTGGGAATATAAAAATTTCCCATCCTAGCCAGAAGGCCTAGATAGGGAGGTATGCTCAGAAAGTATGAACAGGCAAAGTGTGGCATGCGACAGAGACCGAGACTCACTGGGTTTCCAATCCAGCAAGCTCAGACTCTCACCAGGAGGATGAGGCCTGGGGCACAGTGCACTGAAACCCTCACACTTACCCAGCCTAATGGCTTTGATCCTGATAGGGCCATGTTTTCCCCTGTTTGGATGATCAGGCCACCCAGAGTACTAACAAGCGCAACCTTCCAGTGTGTATAATGTATCGATTTACTATGGCAGCCCTCTCATACCACCTTTTCGAACAATACTACACTTGTTCTTAGCCAAAAGGCCGAGAAGCAGTAGCGTAGCTGGCGGGGGGGGGCAGGGGGGAGCCAGCGCCCCGGACCCCCGGCATGAGGGGCTCATTGGGGCTGAGAGGTCACCTGGGCCGCTGAGCGGCCGCGACGCCGTGGACCCCACAAGTTGGCTCTTTTCATAATACAGTCGTGACCCGTCCGATGCTCCGAGCAGACCGCAGCTACTCAAGCCTGCTGTGCTCATTGGGAGCATCGGTACGGCTGCTCTGATTGGTCCCGGCAGTGCACTGCTGATCGAGCAGCGGCGGCAGCACTTACAGCCAAAGATACAAGCCTGAGTGTCCGAGCAGACACTGGAGCTACTTAAGCCTGCTGTGCTCATTGGGCAGCGGTACGGCTGCTCCGATTGGTCCGCAGCGTGCACTGCCGACTGTAGCAGCGGCAGCAGCACTACAGCCACAGATACAAGCCTGAGTTAAAGACGGTGGGATGGTGGCAAGAAGACTGAGGAGCAGGCATCGTCTGAGGAAAAGTACACAATCATTTGACTGCATATTCATTTTATTCTTAATTTGTAACCTTAGAATGATAAATACATGTCTTTAATAGAGCGCACACACATGGCGGATCTGCATGCGGAATTGCATGCGGATCTGCACGTGGATGCCCATCCCGGACCACCTGCTATGACGGGCTGAACTTTGGAGCTCGCCTGAGCACATCGATCCCGGCATGACCGCGGGTCACACGGACTGAACTGCGAGCATCGGCCCGTCATAGCGGGTCCAGGACGGGCATCCACGTGTGGATCCGCATACAATTCCTCTACACTTTATAAGATTTACTTGACTATTCCTGTTAGTAGTGCAAAAGCAGAGAGAAGTTTTAGTCGTCTGAAACTCATTAAAACACACCTACGAGCATGCATGCATGAGGCCAGACTGTCCAATTTAACCTTACTCAGTATTGAGAGAGACATTGAAATTGACAAAGACAAGGTGGTCAACAGATTTGCCAAAGTTAAGGAGAGGAAAATGGCGCTGTAAGAAGTGGTTTTCACTGGAATATAGTTCACCACATTTTTGAATTAGTTGCTTATTCATTCTTTAAAAATATGATTTACATTATTATTTTTGAATTTAAACAAACGTGAGTGTTAATGTTATTCAGTTTTCTATTTGACTAAAAGAAATGTTCATGCTTTAGGTTGTGCGTGTGATTATTGCTGGTCACCTGGGCTGGGGGCCCACTCATGATGTTTCACCCACCTTGTGTTAAACCCCTAGCTACGCCTCTGCCGAGAAGCAATTATTTAGGATTTATGCCAGATCAGAGCACCAAATCTGCAGACAATGCATTTTGAGGCGATTGCCCCTCATCAGTGCAGAGTATGGGATCTGCTTGCTCCTTATGGAGATTAATCTGCTTGCTAGCAGTAAGGAGACTTTTAGCCGCAATGCTCCTCTGGGAAATCAAATCACATACACTGCCCTGATGAATTGCAATTGACTCACCGTAGCCGGGTCTTCACGTCGCAGGCGTTGCTTCTCCTGTCACGGTTTTGCGCCTGCGGCTGTGGGGCCCGTGGTCCAGATCAATAGTGGTTGGCTGAACAGATAAGGGTTAATCCTTATTGTCGTGACGCCACCTGCGGGAATTCCGGTGATTTCACCGGCGCTGCTTGGGCCTCCGGGATGTACGGCAGCAAGATGGGACGCTCCCCACAGGACGAGCGGGAGTCCCCGGGGCCAGGGGCTGCACATGGTGGTGTATGGCAGCTCGGTGATTCTTAGCATGTGGAGTTAAACAGTTCTGAAGAAGTACAGACACCAGTGTTCTCTGTAACGGGTCTTTTACTGTCACCGGTAGGTGATACAGGGTATACAGTTAACGAGTAACGGACCGGGTGGTCCCAGCAATGACCGATGTTGTTTCAGAGCTCCACGGTGTTCCTCCATTCTTAACTTTCTAGTTTGGTTGCCGACGTCGTCTTAATGCGCCAGTTCGGATACAAGGGGGCTACTTGAATTACCCTGCCGGTGTATACAGCCCGTTGTGAGGGGAGCCTGTTTCCTTATATGGTGGGTACTCCGCTGGCAAGACAGCTCTGGTCGCAGCTGCAGTGTGGTGCTCCTAGAGAGCAGTCCCTTCACTACTGGTTTGCTGAGCAGCAATGAACGACTTACTCGCTTCGGAACCAGTGATCCGGTTGTTGATGGGCGCTGGTGTATTTTGAACCCGTTTTGATAGTCGCCCATATTCCGGTTTGGGGCACCGAATGATGGCGCCAACCGGTAGATGGTCTGCAGGGCTGCACGGGACTGTACAGAGCCCTCTTCTCCTACGTTCCTCCCGACCACTTCACTCCTCTCTCTTCTTCTCCTACACTCTACTCCTACACTCCGCCCACCAGGATCTGATTGGCCCTCTATTCTAATGGTGCATGTAGGGTGTGGAGCTCTGAGTATTAACCATGTCATTACTGAGACGGAGAATATTGCATCTTCAGTCAGGGATGGAATACCCTCCTGTGACGCACTCGTTGCGGGGCGCCACACAATCACCCGGAAATGCAGCGTCTGTAGTTTGGGGTTCTGATCTAGCACAAATTCTAAGTCATATTAAAAGGTTTGTTAAAGAGTCCGTTATGACTTTAAGGATTTTAGGATTGTTACTTTCACTAGGTGGCACTAGAGTTCACACTACGTCATCTCTAAAGAGACATTTTGCATACCTCAAAGAAAGAATTATTTGTGATCCCATGCTGTAATGTCTGCAGGGGCATAGCTACAACAGGTGCAGGGGTTGCAATCTCACCTGGGCCCTGGAGCCTAGAGGGCCCAAAAAATGCCTTTGGCCTATACAAAAAGACTATTGCTACAATTTGCCGTTGGAACTTTTGCATCAGGGCCCATGAGGTTCAAGTTACGCCACTAATGTCTGTATACTTTTTTACTTCCTCCCTTATCCAAGAGATGTGGTATGATCAGACCATGTTCCTGTACGGTCAGATAAATCCAATACGTAGAATATAGCAGGGACACATATATAAGATTATCTCAGCACAGGAGATGTGGTATGATCAGACCATGTTCCTGTACTGTCAGACACATCCATTACACAGTACATACAATACAGACCAAATGTTTTAACACATCTGCTCATTCAAAGAGTTTTCTGTATTTTCATGACTATGAAAATTGTAGATTTACACTGAAGGCATCAAAACTATGAATTAACACATGTGGAATTATATATTTAACAAAAAAGTGTGAAACAACAGAAAATATGTCTTATATTCTAGGTTCTTCAAAGTAGCCACCCTTTGCTTTGATTACTGCTTTGCACACTCTTGGCATTCTCTTGATGAGCTTCAAGAGGTAGTCACCGGAAATGGTTTTCACTTCACAGATATGCCCTGTCAGGTTTAATAAGTGGGATTTCTTGCCTTATAAATGGGGTTGGGACCATCAGTTGTGTTGTGCAGAAGTCTGGTGGATACACAGCTGATAGTCCTACTGAATAGACTGTTAGAATTTGTATTATGGCAAGAAAAAAGCAGCTAAGTAAAAAAAACGAGTGGCCATCATTACTTTTTTAAGAAATGAAGGTCAGTCAGTCTGAAAAATTGGGAAAACTTTGAAAGTGTTCCCAAGTGCAGTTGCAAAAACCATCAAGCGCTACAAAAAAACTGGCTCACATGAGGACCGCCCCAGGAAAGGGAGACCAAGAGTCACCTCTGCTGCGGAGGATAAGTTCATCCGAGTCACCAGCCTCAGAAATCGCAGGTTAACAGCAGCTCAGATTAGAGACCAGGTCAATGCCACACAGAGTTCTAGCAGCAGACACATCTCTACAACAACTGTTAGACTTTGTGCAGCAGTCCTTCATGGTAAAATAGCTGCTAGGAAACCACCGCTAAGGACAGGCAACAAGCAGAAGAGACTTATTTGGGCTAAAGAACACATGTAATGGACATTAGACCAGTGAAAATCTGTGCTTTGGTCCGATGAGTCCAAATTTGAGATCTTTAGTTCCAACCTCCGTATGTTTGTGCGACGCAGAAAAGGTGAAAGGATGGACTCTACATGTCTGGATCCCACAGTGAAGCATGGAGGAGGAGGTGTGATGGTGTAGGGGTGCTTTGCTGCTTTGAAGCTCATTAAGAGAATGCCAAGAGTGTGCAAAGCAGTAATCAAAGCAAAAGCTGGCTACTTTGAAGAACCTAGAATATAAGATATATTTTCAGTTGTTACACACTTTTTTGTTAAGTATATAATTCCACATGTGTTAAATCATAGTTTTGATGCCTTTAGTGTGAATCTACAATTTTCATAGTCATGAAAATACAGAAAAATCTTTGAATGAGAAGGTGTGTCCAATCGTTTGTTCTGTATACACAATAATACAGATACTGAGAATTACACCCATTATACAGGACAGGAGAAGTGGTACAGTGCAGTGTATATACACACAATAATACAGATCCTGAGGATTACACCCAGTATACAGGACAGGAGAAGTGGTACTGTGCAGTGTATGTATACAGAATAATACAGATACTGAGGATTACACCAGTATACAGGACAGGAGAAGTGGTACTGTGCAGAGTATATATACAGAATAATACAGATACTGAGAATTACACCCATTATACAGGACAGGAGAAGTGGTACTGAGCAGTGTATATATACAGAATAATACAGATACTGAGGATTACACCCAGTTTTACAGGACAGGAGAAGTGGTACTGTGCAGTGTATATACACAGAATAATACAGATACTGAGGATTACATCGGTATACAGGACAGGAGAAGTGCTACTATGCAGTGTATATAGAGAATAATACAGATACTGAGGATTACAACCAGTATACAGGACAGGAGAAGTGGTGCTGTGCAGTGTGTATATACAGAATAATACAGATACAGTACAGATACAGAGGATTACACCCAGTATACAGGACAGGAGAAGTGGTACTGTGCAGTGTATATATTTATATATTATTATTATTTATTTATATAGTGCCATTAAATTACATGTTGAGAGGACAGACTAGGACAAGTACAATAAATGTGGACAATCAGGTCGTACAGATACAGGAGGGGAGAAGATCCTGTCCGTGAGGGCTCACAGTCTACGAGGGGCGGGTGGGGATACAATAGGAGGGGGTAGTGCCGGTTGTGAGGTGGTGTGGTGGACCGGGTCTCATTGCAGGTTGTAGGGTTGACAGAAGAGGTGGGTCTTCAGGCTTCGTTTGAAGGTTCCCAGGTTAGGACAATGCCTGATGTGGTTGGGAAGAGAGTTCCAGACGATGGCGGAAGCACAGGAGAAATCCTGTATGCGGTTGTGAGAAGAAGGGATGAGGGGGGAGTAGAGGAGGAGCTCTTGGGAGGATCGCAGGTTGCGCGAGGGTAGGTATCGGGAGACCATGTCGGAGATGTATGGAGGGGACAGGTTGTGGATGGCTTTGTATGCCATGGTTAGTGTTTTAAATCGGGATCTCTGGGAGGGGGGAGCCAATGAAGGGCTTGGCAGAAGTGGGGGATAGAAGAGTAGCGGGACGACAGGTGGATTAGATGGGCAGTGGAGTTTAGGATAGATTGGAGAGGTGTAAGGGAGGTAGCAGGGAGGCTAGTGAGCAGGAGGTTGCAGTAGTTGAGGCGGGAGATGAAGAGGGTGTGAATAAGGGTTTTAGCAGTATCGTGGTCAATAAAAGTGCGGATCCGTGAAATGTTTTTAAGCTGGAGTCGGCAGAAGGTGGCGAGGGCCTGGATGTGGGGCTTGAAGGAGAGGGAAGAGTCAAGGATTACTCCGAGACACTTGGCGTGGGGGATTGGGGAGAGAGCAGTCATTGATGAGGATGGATAGGTTGGGTAATGGGGGAGAGTTGCTTGGGGGGAAGACGATGGACTAAGTTTTGTCCATGATCAGCTTAAGGAAATGAGCAGATAAGAAGGATGAGATGGCGGGCAGGCATTGTGGAATTTTGTATAGTAGAGAGGTGATGTTAGGTCCAGACAGGTAGATTTGGTGTTTGTCGGCGTAGAGGTGGTACTGGAGGCCATGGGACTCGATTAGTTGCCCTTGGCCGAGAGTGTAGATTGAGAAGAGTGACAGTCCCAGGACCGAGCCCTGGGGGACCCTGACAGATAGTGGGTAGGGCGAAGAGGGGGTGTGCGAGTGGGTGACGTTGAAAGTCCGGTCTGTTAGGTATGAGGAAAGCCAGGAGAGGGCAAGGTCCGTGATGCCAAGGGATTCCAGGATCCGAAGTAGAAGGGAGTGGTCAACAGTGTATAGAATAATACAGAATACTGAGCATTACATCCAGTATACAGGACAGGAGAAGTGGTCCTGGGCAGTGTATATATAAAGAATAATACAATACTGAGGATTACACTCAGAATTATGGAATGTCCAGTTTGACGTCATTGCATATAATCTAAGATTTATTAGTAACCTTAAAATTCCATCAGTATTGACATGTTTCTTGAAACCAGTCTTTATCGCAAGGCCATATCTGGCAGTATGGTTTTATTTGCCACTAGCAATCATCCCCATCACATTATTAATAACATTCCTGTTGGGGAATTTATAAGAGCAAAAAGGTGCTGCACTTTGCCTGAGACATATGAAAAAGAATGTTATTCTTTAAAAAAATCGTTTTTTCAGATAGGTGTTATAATAATCGCCACCTGGAAAGAGCAAAAGGGATTGCCGACCTCAAATCGAGGGACCAATACCTTTCACAAATAAAAAAACAAAAAAGTGACCAAAGTCAGGTAGTATTTTCTACTGATTACAGCACACAATACTCCAGGATTGTAAATATCATAAAAAGGTTTCTTCTAGTTTTGCTATCTAATAAAACTAAAACTATTTTAGGGGCATCAAGTTTTTTTCTAGACGCGGCCGCACTATTGGGAACGTTATTTCACCGAGTGACGTTACGGTTAAACTACAAAAAGGCTCCATTGACAACAATTGGCTGCATACCTCGGGCTCTTATGGTGGGTTTACACGCTCCAACGTCGGTCCGATATTGGAACCGACGCTTTTTGTGGGCGGTTTTGCAAGAGTCGGATCGGCGGTTTACACGTCCCGATATCGGGATACAACGTCCCGACGATGTGTACGCCCCCCGACCCAGGAACGACCATTTAACATGGGAGTTAATGGGTGACGTTGCAGTATACATCGGAGTTGGGCTGTCACACTGGACGATCCGGCTCCAACCGGCATCCGATATTGGGCGGTTGAATAGCACGCTCATTCGACACCCGATATCGGTTTGCCATCGTTCCTGCATCGCGTTGTACGTTCACACCATACAACGCACGAACGATATCGGCTCCAACGCCTGAACCACGTGACTTTTGGTCGGAGTTGGACGCCGATATCGCAACGTGTAAACCCACCATCACAAGTGCAATCAAAAAGCATGTCATTCAGTAAATCAAAAGAGAAAAAGTAGCGTGGTAAATGGATTGGGATCAAAGCCAGTAGAATATAAATATAAGTATAAATATCATTTTATTAGTGAAAAATCATAACAAAAACAAGATATATGGACAATGATAAAAACAAAAAAGCAGAGAACTGCTGTACAAAGTGACTGACTGCAAAGGTGCTGAAATATATACACAAGGGTGCAAATAATCTCAAGTTATGACAAAAAATGGCATATACAGTACAGAAAGTGTCAATACTGAGGCTAAATCATGCTATTCACAGTTGAAGATCGAGAAATTGATTTATAACCTGATCACAATATCCCCATGTGTCAAATAGGGCATATACAATGGAATAGCCATGTAAGATTCACAGAGATCTCTAAGGAGACAAAGGCAAATCACATGAGCCTCAGTAAAAGAGACAGATTAAAGTCTAGCCATGAGAAATTGACTTAGCATGAGGAACACCCAATAGTTACCATATAATCAAAGGTGCAAGCACATAAAGGAGCAGCCAGTCAGACAAGAGACCCTCACCCAACGCGTGTCGCCCCCCACTGGGGGCTTCCTCAGGGGTCAGAGGGGTATTGTTATTATGTCAGGAGCAATCCTTTTATACCTGTTTTTAGATAGTAAATGTAACACAGCTGGTGATTGCTGCAAGCAGCCGGCATCTAGATAAGGAGGAGGTGTGTAAATCCCTCTGTAATGAAATGAGAGTGACATAGTCACAGACTGGCCAGTCTGGGTCCACCCCTTTACACCGCACATGTGCGGGGAAGCGGTGAACCCTGGGAAATGTAGTTTTTGTGTGTTGTGACACAGAGAGAAGGGGGGCGGAGCCACGGCATAGGGCAGCAGTGTAATGCAGCTTACAGTAGAACAGGAGCTTAGTTTTAAGATACTTGGCTCTCCTTCACAATTGAAAAGGATCCTGACAAGACTGGCAGGAACCTGAAGGACTAAATAGGCCAAACGAAGGTGGAAAAAGTAAGATATAATAGGTAAATAGCATATAAGCATATAAGCAGCACAGTAGGTGCCATAGAGAACAGAGAAAGGAACATAGTGAAGAGAGAAAAAGGAACAGATTTAGAGTTGCACATGACAATACAAAACACCAATCATTGGTCACAGTGTGTGTATAAGAATCACAGGTGGCAGTGTGTATATGTGGATCACAGATCACATTTGTGTATGTGAATCACAGAAACACACTTGTGATCAATAAAAAAAATTTCATTTCTAAACAAGAACAATTTATTGGCATTATATAGTCAAGTAATGACAAATAAACCTCAAAAGAAGTGAATTTTCCTCAAATCTCTTTCAAATGTCTATACAAATGAACAGACATGGGCGATTCCCATGTCCAGTCCAGGGTTCTACCATCAGAATGTTTCTTATCCTCTTCTTTCTCTCTCTTTCTTCTCCTCTGTTTCTTCTTACTTCTTCCATCACAGACATATTAATTGTTGTTTTGTGGCAAAGAACAGTAGGCAGAGTTCAGTACAAGTCCATATCGGCGGTCCTAGAAATGGGTACCAAAATAGGGAAGATAAGTTGACCTTACTGTACCATAGGCAAAGAGGCTCATCCTTTCCAGGTTCAATAACTCTATTAGTTACTCCTACTTCTTATAGAACCCACTATATGTGAGTTCTTCATTGATTCCCATTGGGGACATACTCTGTAATTTGAAAATCCACCTTGCCTCCTTTTGTAACAGGAGGTCAACCACATCCTCATTTCTATTAGACTGATGTACCTTCTCTACCACCAGTACTCTCAGGCTTCTTGATGACCCATTATGGTGTTCCAGAAAATGACGTGCTACTGACGTGATAGGCTTACCTTTCTCCAAATGAGCCCTCGCGCAGCCAATATTGGAGAGATGTCCCTGTATTCTCCTCCTCACCTCCTGGGTGGTCTCCCCCACGTACACCTTTGGACAGCTACAGATTAGAACGTACACAGCATTACGGGTACGGCAGTTAGAATAAACCTTTGTTTCAATTTTGTGCGGAAAAATCGATAAATCGACTTCATGGCCAGCTACCATGTATGGGCAGGCTTTACACTCACCACAAGGATACGTACCAATGATCCGTGTCCCACGTCCAAGGCGTACAGTGGGTCTTTGAAAATGACTTTGGGTGAGGTTGTCTTTCAGGTTTCGCGCTCTCCTGGCAACAATAGTTGGTCTGTCGCTTAAAAATGGCCATAATCTTACATCACTTCTTAGAATATTCCAATTTTTATTCATTACCTGATATATTTCATTCCAGTGGTCGTGGTACGGGTAATTAAATTGATAGTTGGCACTCGCGATCTTTCTTTGCGTTCTAGTAGGTCTTTCCTGTTCTGTTGCTTGCTGATTTCAAAGGCCTTGGAAATCACCTTCCTTGGATATCCTCTCTCTTTAAATCTTGTGGTGAGGTGTTTTGCCTCCTTCAAGAAAGTATCTTCATCAGAGCAGTTCCTTCTGATTCTATAGAACTGGCCTTTAGGGATTGCATTTCTGATATGGGTGGGATGGAAACTATTGTAATGTAGAACGCTATTGGTCGCTGTTGATTTTCTATGGAGAGACGTTTCAACCTTACCATCTTTCATAATGATCTTCAGGTCTAGGAAATCAACAGAGTCTTCCGACAGATAGGATGTCAACTTGATGTTCCAATTGTTTTCATTGAGTTCTCTTATGAAGTCCAGACATGCCTCTTGATCTCCTGCCCAAAGAAACACAACATCGTCTATAAAACGGTACCAATGGATGACCTTTTCCTTGAATGATGTCAGAGTGTAAACATAGGTCTCCTCCCACCATCCTAAAAACAAATTAGCATATGATGGGGCACATTTGGCACCCATAGCGGTTCCCGTTACCTGTTTGTAGTATACTCGATCAAACAAGAAATAGTTGTTTTCCAAGGCAAGTTGCAAGAGGTCCAATACGAAGGAATCATGTACTCGGTTCCCAGTACTCTGTTTATTGAGAAAAAATGAAACAGCCTGAAGACCCAGCCTATGACCAATACAGGTATATACGCTCTCAACATCCATAGTTACCAAAATCGCGTTGGCTGGAATATCCATCCCTTCCATTAAGCAGATCAAATGTGAGGAATCCCGAAGGTAGGAATCCAAGGAAAGGACCAATGGCTGCAAGTAGAAATCAACATAAGAACAAGCATGTTCAAAAAGCCCACCAATACCCGACACAATGGGTCTTCCCGGTGGTTTAATAGTTGACTTATGGACCTTCGGGAGAAGGTAAAATGTTGGTATTCTTGGATGTGAAGTGATTAGAAAATCTTTTTCCCGTTTATTAATAGCACCAAGATTAAAGGCTCTCCAGATCAATGAGTCTAGTTTTTTCTTGAAAATGCTTGTGGGGTCAGAGGGTAGGACCTGATAGCAATCTGGTCTCTGTAGTTGTGTCTTAGCCTCCTCCAAGTACATCTCAATAGGCCACAGGACTATATTACCCCCCTTGTCCGCTTCTTTTATTACAAATGATGGATTCCTTTTCAAGTTTTGAAGGGCCCGTCTTTCACTAGCCGTTAAGTTGTCATCCCGGCGTGAATTCACCTTCAAATTTTTGATGTCATTACTTGTTACTTCAAAAAATATTTGAACCGCCGGACAAACTGAAAAGGGGGGTGTGGCCTGGGACGGTGCACGGTATGGACAGGAGGTTTTATTTTGATCAATACCTGAGGCCGTATCCTCTTGAGCCAAGTCCATCATGTCCTGGAGTGCAGCCCGATCTTGGGTGCAGATGGAATCCAATGCTGTTGGGCGGTGATATAAAAACTTAAAAATCACCTGCCTACAAAAAAGATACAAATCCTTTATTAGATCAAATTTATCAAGCATTTGTGTGGGGGAAAAAGAAAGGCCACGTGAGAGTAAACGAGTCTCAGAGTCAGAGAGGCAATGGTTGGAGAGATTAATAACCTGAACTCTACCTTGACTGTCAATGCCACATTGTTCAGTTGCTCTCGTTACATCCTGCGATTCGAGTTCGGTAGGGGTGTGGGCGACCAACGTCCTGTGCGAGGATTGCGGTTCCTGAGGCTGGGCGGGCTTGGACCTTCTCCTCCCCCTTCTAGTGGGTTTTCTAAATCGCTTTCCTCCTCGGATAAAAAAACCCCACCTGGGGATTTTGGTGATGGGGCTCTAGGTCGGCCATCCTGTCCATCTTCTGGCCTTCTAGGTTGTTTATGTGGCTTGTTCGGGCCACGAGGTTTTCTTGGGGGTTTAAAGGGTCTGCCATTGTTATTGTGAGACCACTTAAATAGTTTGTTCTCCTCTAGATCTTTCTTGTCCCTCAACAGTTTTTGGCGTTTATTGAATTTAATGTCTCTTTCAAATTTCTCAATAACCACCTTCAATTTATTTTGAAAGGGAACTACTTGTTTCTGTAGGTCAAACTCCTTTAGTTTACCCTCTAGAGCCCTAATTTCACTTTTGGTTTTTTTAAGAAGTTCATTATCAAAATCCAACAACATTCTGATGATAATTACAGAACATTTAGATAGTCCAGATTCCCATGTTTTTTTAAAATCAGCATCTGGTTCCCAAGCCGGGAATATCTGCACTCTCAAACCCCTGGGGGCAATCCCTAGTTTAAGATATTCTTCAAGACTCATTATGTTCCACCAAATTCTAGTGACTGATTTATGTAATCTAATTAATTCAGAAGAAACATGCTCAAAAGAATTCTCCACAGGTGGTGTCTCATCTCCCCCAAAAAGACTACCATGCTGACCACTCCACACCGCCTCTCTACTCTCCAAATCCATGATGTGTTAACCAGTACTAGTGCAACACCAGCAATGAATGAAAAAATTTATATATATATTTTTATGTATTTTTATGTATTGGCTGTAACAAAACGTGCACACCTCCAGAACGGTGAGAAAGTCACCAAAACCTCGAAGCAAGAAAAAGATGGGGGCGGCACAGTCAGGATCACCAATCCCACGCCAAAGGCAATTCAGTAAATCAAAAGAGAAAAAGTAGCGTGGTAAATGGATTGGGATCAAAGCCAGTAGAATATAAATATAAGTATAAATATCATTTTATTAGTGAAAAATCATAACAAAAAGCATGTCATTTATGCACATATATGCAGAACACAAAAAAATTCACTTCTGTCACAAAGAAGACTTAAGATGTAAGGAATTTCATCAATTGTGGCAGTGCAAATGGGGTGTATAAAATAGAATGTATTGAGTGCAGTTTAAATGACATAGGTTATACTTCTAGGACCTTGAGGCGTAGGATTTCTGAACACATATACGATGCCTAAAATAAAACCACAAGAAGTCTGTCAGGTGCAGCCAAACATTAACTCTAAACATTATCTCTAAACATAATAGCTCTTGAAGAAGTGACATTAAATCAAAGAGGTGGTAATATTAAACATATTTGACATAAAAAAGAAACTTTCTGGATCCTAAAAATGGTATCAAGATTTCCATATGGTCTAAATTTAAAAAATGATGCGACATGTTTTTACTGATGCACTTATTTGAGAAATGTGCCTGCTGCATTTCTCTCCTCTGTTTTTTCATGATTCAGATTGAAAAGCAGGAAAAAAAAAAAGAAAGAAAAAAAAAAAGGTTTTTTTTGTGTTTTGTAAATTTTTATTAGGGATCTTGCAATAAGGCTACCTTCACATTTGCGTTCCCCTCTGCAGCGTTCTGCGGAGGGGATCCGCAATGTAACCGCAGCACCGCAAGCCCCTATCTTTATAAAGGGAGCGCACGGTGCTGCATATGACCGTGCGCACCCATTCACTGCCATATGCGATCTGTGCGCAGGCGCATGCCTGCGCACAAATCACCCAGTCTCGTCCGCACCAGAAATGCAACATGTCCGGGGTATGCATCTGTGTCCCCGCTCCCCGCTGTCCCCGCTGTCGGGGCCCGGAACTCTGTAGCTTTCAGAGCCCTGGAGCGCTCTCTGCTGGTCTCCGCCCCGCCCACGAGCCCTGCGCCAATCACAGCGCAGGAATCATGGGTCAGCTGACGTCAGTCCTGGGCTGTGATTGGCCCAGGGCTCCTGCGCTGTGATTGGCCCAGGGCACTGTGCACCACCAGCACCAAAGCAGCACCGCAGAGGAAAGAAAAGAAAGAAGTACGGTAAGAAAGTGAAAGTGTGTGTGTGTGTGTGTGTGAAATGTGTGTGTGTGTGTTTGATGTGTGTGTGTGTGAGATGTGTGTGTGTGTGTTTGATGTGTGTGTGAGATGTGTGTGTACACACATGACAGGCTGCAGTGGGATACGGTACCCTACTGGGATGGGAGGCTGCTGAAGTGGGATACGGTACCGTACTGGAATGGGAGGCTGCTGCAGTGGGACACGGTACAGTACTGGGATGGGAGGCTGCTGCAGTGGGACACGGTACCGTACTGGGATGGGAGGCTGCTGCAGTGGGATCCTGTACCATACTGGGATGGGAGGCTGCTGCAGTGGGATACGGTACCGTACTGGGATGGGAGGCTGCTGCAGTGGGATATGGTACTGGGATGGGAGGCTGCTGCAGTGGGATATGGTACTGGGATGGGAGGCTGCTGCAGTGGGATCCTGTACCATACTGGGATGGGAGGCTGCTGCAGTGGGATACGGTACCGTACTGGGATGGGAGGCTGTTGCAGTGCAGTTTTTTTTGGCTAATATAAGACACCCCCAGAAAATAAGACATGGCAGACTTTTTGAAGCAAAAAATAATATAAGACAGTGTCTTATTTTTGGGGAAACACGATATCTAGACATGTGACATCTCACCAACGATCTCAAAAAGATGTCCTAACGACCGCGCTCCCGTGAGATTGTTGGTGATATCGTTACAACATTGAAGCATGTAACGGTACCTTTATATACACAGCACTATACTGTATATACAGGTCCACACTATATACATACAATATATAGGCACACTAATACAGCATGTAGTGTGGACCTGTATATACTGTTGTGAAGAGACAGACAGACACACAGACACTGTCAAACACACATACAGACAGAATGACACTCAGCTAGACACACACACATCATACTCACTAGCACACTGACAGGACCTGTGATGATGCACATGGAGGGGAGGCATCAGGAGTCACATGATCAGCTCAAGGAGGGATCAAGGATATGAAGAAAATGGTGGGAGGACCCGGGATCTGCATCTGTCTCCTTAGTGATCTGAGTGGGGCCCTGCTTTGGGGAAATGGTCCCGCCATCTTAACATCCATGGCCCCGCCACTCCGCGGCAAACGATTTAAAGCAGCAGGCCTGCGTCCGGAGGAGCAGGCGTCCCCTGCACCCAACCACTGGGCGGCTCATTGGGAAAGTCCTGCTGCTCCCGCCTATCAGTGCAGGCCTGCAGAAACTGATACATCAGGCAATCGGCTCACATAACTTAACGTGTAGCACGAGCTCCGGATGCAGTAGTTTTGTTTGTTTTTATGCTATTTATTTTTTATATTTTTTTTTAATTATATGTAAATGGTTGAATAAATAATTTAGGAAGGGATTGTCCAAGCAGCGAACAACCCCTTCAAGCATTAGCCCCAGATAATGCTAGACATATCACATTTATATGTATGAAAATATGAACTCGGTGACTGTCAAAAGTCTGGACAGTGGATGATGTTTCACTGCTCATAGATAAAGTTCAGTGTGTCACTGCTAGAAAAAGGCTGACACATCTCTTTTCTGACTTGACACTATGACGCTGCTACTTTTCTAATATGTTTGCTCTTCTGGGGTCAAGGAGATATAAGACAAACTCTAAACATAGTCAGCGCCACTCTGGAAGGTTACTAAAAATAACCTGCATTTTAGGGCATTTGGCACCAATGAAAACAGATCGTTTGCAGGAGGTAAAACCTGAGGAGTACACCAGCCAGACAGAACATAGGAAGAAATGGTACAGTACTATGTAGACACAACACATCAAGATTGATCAAATACAGGATTTCCTTCTCGAAGATGTTGCACATTGTTGACAGTAAAGGAAACACAAAACCACAATGTGTGAAATGTGGCAGTGGCCAATGATAAGACGTTTTCTGATAAACAGTATGAAATAGACAACGATTAGACTGAACAATATAAACTGCATGGGGACTGATGTGTTTATGGATAAGTCTTAAAAAATCCCATTATAAATACTGTAATAAGAATTTGAGGTTTGACATAGGCCTAGTTCACATCTAATGCAGGTCTGCGTTTTGCTGTATTTACGTTTCTTTGGACTGGGTTACACATACCATCCGTTTTTGACTTAAATCCGTTTTTGGGATCATTTTGGTAATTTTTTTTCTAGGTACAAACACGCATATGCGTTAACGGATGGTGCACTTAGGTGTAGCTGCGTTTTTCAAAAACGGTAATCCGGTTTTCCTAGGCTCCAAAAAACACTGCATGCAGCATTTTTGGGTACATTAAAAAAACAAATGCGTTTTTTTAACATGGGGCCTTATAGGAGACGCATGCGTTAACGCATGGTATATATAGGCATATGCGTTTTTGGTGAAAAAATGACTAAGCCCAAAATGTCCAAAAAACGTTCAGGACCTCAGGGGACACTATTTGCACCCTAATTTTAACGGATCCGTTTTTCTAAGGGCTTAAAAAAGCAGATTGGCATGTGTGACCCTGGCCCAGTGGCGGGACAAGGCATTTTGGTGCCCTAGGCAGGTAAGGCAAACGGCGCCCCCCCCGAAATATGTCTGGGAATAAAAATGTCTGCATACTTTGAAAGTAAATTTAATTTAACGGGGACCTATAAAAGGTTCGTCCAACCACACTACAGAGACATACTGATAGTTTGTTTACATTGTGAGCCCCAATGGGGACAGTGTTCATGATGTATGTAAAGTGCTGTGGAGTTCATAGTGTAATATAAATGCAAAAAGTATTATTCTTAATATTATGTCACAATACCAGGATCTGAGGATCTTCTATTTCGAGGTCAGGGACTCTCTGATGCCATGTTGCTGCTTGTCTCGCTGTTGTCCTCTTTTGAAACTGCAGTGCGGTGGACAAGAGAGCATTAACTGGTTAATAACAAGAAGTATGGAGTGTGTACTGAGCCATAAACCCTCCCCTTACCATGAAGTATGGAGTGTGTACTGACTGAGCCATAAACCTCCTCATACCATGTCCAGCAGACATTGTAGGATTACTACCCATATATACTCGTGTATAACCCGACCTGTGTATAAGCCGACCCCCCTACTTTTGCCCCCAAAACCTGGGAAAACCTATTGACTCGTGTATAAGCCGAGGGTGGACCCCAGCACAGGTATACAGCCCCCAGAAAAGTGGTATACAGCAGCCTCTCCAGTGGTATATACAGACCCCAGTGGTAATACAGCAGCCCCAGTGGTAATAAAGCAGCCCCAGGGGTAATACAGCAGCCCCAGGGGTTATACAGCAGCCCCAGGGGTAATACAGCAGCCCCAGGGGTTATACAGCAGCCCCAGGGGTTATACAGCAGCCCCAGGGGTAATACAGCATCCCCAGGGGTTATACAGCAGCCCCAGGGGTTATACAGCAGCCCCAGGGGTAATACAGCAGCCCCAGGGGTTATACAGCAGCCCTAGGGGTTATACAGCAGCCCCAGTGGTATATACAGGCCCCAGCAGTATATACAGCAGCCCCAGTGGTATATACAGGCCCCAGCAGTATATACAGCAGGCCCAGTGGTGGTGTATACAGGGCCCAGTGGTGGTGTATACAGGGCCTAGTGGTGTATACAAGACCCAGTGGTGTATACAGGGCCCAGTGGTGTATACAGGGCCCAGTATGCGGGGGCCGGGGGGGGGAAGCGCACCTTTGCACACTCACCGCGGCCGCCGTCACCGTGCGTCTGCTGTAAGGCTGCTTTCACACTGCGTTTTTTCTGTGATCCGTGGCTGTCCGTTGTAAAACGGACAGCCACGGATCAGATTTTGGCCCCATGTTATCCTATGGGCACGGATCACATCGGATTTGGCCTTATTGGCATCCGATTTTTGTCGGATCCGATTCTGGCCGATTTTTTGCTGTGCCCAAAATCGCAGCCTGCTTCGATTTTTGGCACAGCGGGTCAAATTGGACTGAATTGGATCTGACCTGATCCGTGCCAAATAAGGCTGCTTTCACACAGCGTTTTTGTGCTGTCCAAGGGGATCAGACTTTTTGCTGCACCCCTCGGACAGCAACTGATCCAAACTGATGACTGCAATCGGATGCCAAATAGGCATCCGATCCCGATGTTTTGCAGCATCAGTTTGGATCCTCTCCCTGCTCGTCCTGTCACCTTGTCCCCCTCCTGTCACCCTTCTCCCCTCTGTCTGCCCTCTGTCTCCCCTCTTTGTCCCCTCTGTCCCCCCACTTTGCAGCCCCTCTTTGCCCCCCTCTCTGCAGCCCCTCTTTGCTCCCCTCTTTGCAGCCCCTCTTTGCAGCCCCTCTTTGCCCCCCTTTTTGCACCCCCTCTTTGAGCCCCTCTTTGCTCCCCTCTGTGCCCCCCTCTTTGCAGACCCTCTTTGCACCCCCTCTTTGCCCCCTTCTTTGCACCCCCTCTTTGGTCCCCTCTTTGCCCCCCTCTTTGCACCCCTCTTTGCCCCCCTCTTTGCACCCCCTCTTTGCTCCCCTCTTGCAGACCCTCTTTGCTCCCCTCTTTGCAGACCCTCTTTGCTCCCCTCTTTGCAGACCCTCTTTGCGCCCCTCTTTGCCCCCCTCTTTGCAGACCCTCTTTGCACCCCCTCTTTGCAGGCCCTCTTTGCACCCCCTCTTTGCTCCCCTCTTTGCAGACCCTCTTTGCTCCCCTCTTTGCAGCCCTTCTTTGCAGCCCCTCTTCGCACCCCCTCTTTGCCCCCCTCTTTGCAGACCCTCTTTGCACCCCCTCTTTGCTCCCCTCTTTGCAGCCCCTCTTTGCTCCCCTCTTTGCAGACCCTCTTTGCAGACCCTCTTTGCTCCCCTCTTTGCAGCCCCTCTTTTGCACCCCCTCTTTGTCCCCTCTTTGCACCCCCTCTTTGCTCCCCTCTTTGCAGACCCTCTTTGCTCCCCTCTTTGCAGACCCTCTTTGCACCCCTCTTTGCAGACCCTCTTTGCACCCCCTCTTTGCTCCCGTCTTTGCAGCCCCTCTTTGCAGCCCCTCTTCGCACCCCTCTTTGCCCCCCTCTTTGCAGACCCTCTTTGCACCCCCTCTTTGCAGACCCTCTTTGCAACCCCTCTTTGCTCCCCTCTTTGCAGCCCCTCTTTGCTCCCCTCTTTGCAGACCCTCTTTGCTCCCCTCTTTGCAGACCCTCTTTGCACCCCTCTTTGCTCCCCTCTTTGCACCCCTCTTTGCTCCCCTCTTTGCAGACCCTCTTTGCTCCCCTCTTTGCAGACCCTCTTTGCTCCCCTCTTTGCAGCCCCTCTTTGCCCCCCTCTTTGTCCTCCTACTTTGCAGAGCTTAAAAAATAAAAAAATCTTCATTCTCACCTCTCCACGACACCGCGCTGCTTCCAGCTTCTCTTCTTCTGATGCACAGGACCGGCGTGATGTCACAGTCACATGACCGGTTACCGCGGTAACCGGTCATGTGACTGCACTGTGACGTCAGGCCAGGTCCTGGAAGCACAGAGCCGAGCGCAGGAGGCATCGCTGGATCGTGGAGAGGTGAGAATAATGATTTTTTTATTTTAAACCCTTTAATTTAACTGGATATCACTTCTGCAATGTATGAATATACATTGCAGAAGTGATATTATGGCACAGAGCGGATCCGCGCTCCATAGGCCCCATGTTGGAGGAGAGGAGGGGCGGGCACCGGGCAGAGAAGTCCCCTCCTCCCTCCTCTCTGGCCGGCGCGGCCGGCAGCGGTCAGCACGGGGCCCTCCAGGGGGCGGGCAATGCGCCCTCCACAAGATGGCGCCCTAGGTGATCGCCTAGGTTCGCCTACCTATCGTCCCGGCCCTGCCCTATGCGTTTTTACCGCTAAAAACGCATCCAAGCGCATGCGCTTTTGGCCCCATTGATTTCAATGGAAAACGCAGAGAAAACTCATGCAAAAACGCAAAATGCATGCGTTTTTGCAAACGCAGCCAAAAATGTGGGCTGTTGCATCTAGGGCTGCATTTGCAAAAATGCATGCGTTTTGCATTTTTGCAAACGCACATGTGTTTTTTTTCATGCATTTTCTATGCGTTTTCCATTGAAATCAATGGGGCCAAAAACACATGCGTTTGGATGCCTTTTTAGCTGTAAAAATGCATAGAGATGCAAAAGTAGCAAAATGCAGCGATGCATTAGATGGGAAAAGGGCCCATCTGTCTTGAAAGCTTGCTTTGCTTGTTCTTAACATCTTTTCAGTTAGCCATTAAAAGGTATCAACCACTGAGGATTCTCAGATTCTAATATATATTTTTCTATCTACTGGCTAACACGGTACAAACATTTTTTACTTGTTCAAATTGGAGGATACCAGAATGTACCGAATCTTTATGGATTTGAAGACACTTCTGAACAAACGTGCACAATTGGACAGTAACATATTTTTACTGCATCATCCAACCTTGTACATCTATTTATATAATCCGCAGTTTGGGATTCGGGCGTTGTAGCCGAATCCCAGAATGCATTGCGGCACTGCGAGCGATGACGCGTAGCGTCATCGCGAGCAGTCTCCGTTGCCCACCCGCCGTCTCCGCCGCCCACCCGTCCGCCCCGCCGCTGCGAGTTCACCGCTGCCCCTCGCTGTTCTATCACCGCGGGAGCCTCGCTGACGCCATGCAGCTGGAGCAGCGCTTTCCTTGCGGCGACATGTAATTTCCAACATGGCGTCCAAAATCTCGCGAGATTTCGGCGCCATCTTGCATATTACATGTCGCTGCAGGGACTCCGCCATCCCACCAACATAGCGCTGAGGTCACCGCCCAGCGCCCGTCGGGAGATCAGCCGCTCATGTGCAAGCCGCTGATCTCCTGAGGAGCGGTGTCTACCATCTCCCGCCGCATATGGCGCCCAGTACTAGCGCTACCGCCCGCTCTCCCCCGGCCGCTCCACACTTCTCCCTCCCCGCTCTGCTGCCTCGAGAAAAACTTTCTTTTTGAAGCCGGTCATGTGACAGGCCCTCTGTGACGTCTCATTAGCCCGCCCTCTCACATGACCGGCTTCAATGCCGGTGCAAGGAATACAGACAGCAGAGGAAACACGTGACTGGGGGACAAAGAACAGTGCCACAGGTCAGGGGACACAACAGGGGCACAGGACAGGGGGACACAGCTCAGGGGCACACAGGACATGGGGACACAACAGGGGCAGAGGACAAGGGGACACAGAACAGGGGTAGAGGACAGGGGCACACAGGACAGAGGAACACAACAGGGGCAGAGGACAGGGGGACACAGAACAGGGGCACACAGGACAGAGCCACACAGGACAAGGCCACACAGGGCATGGGGACAGGACATGGGGACACAACATGGGCACACAGGACAAGGGGACACAGAACAGGGGTAGAGGACAGGGGCACACAGGACAGAGGGACACAGGACAAGGCCACACAGGAGAGGGGGACACAGAACAGGGCGCACAGCATAGGGGGACACAGAACAGAGGCACACCGGACAGGGGGACACAGGACAGTGTGACACCGGACAGGGCCACACAGGACACGGGGACACCCGACAGGGGCACACAGGACAGGAGGACACACAACAGGAGCAGAGGACTCAGGCACACAGGACAGGGGGACACAACAGGGGCAGAGGACAGGGGGACACAGGACAGGGGGACACAGGACAGGGGGACACAGGACAGGAGGACACACAACAGGAGCAGAGGACTCAGGCACACAGGACAGGGGGACACAACAGGGGCAGAGGACAGGGGGACACAGGACAGGGGGACACAGGACAGGGGGACACAGGACAGGGGGACACAGGACAGGGGGACACAGGCAGAGGACCGGGCCTCACAGGACAGGGCCTCACAGGACAGGGCCTCACAGGACAGGGCCACACAGGACAGGGCCACACAGGACAGGGGGACACAGGACAGGGGGACACAGAACACAGCCAGAGGACAGGGGCACACAACAGGGGCAGAGGACAGGGACACACACAACCGGGGCACACAGGACAGGGGCACACAGGCAGAGGACAGGGGGACACAGGACAGAGGGACACAGGGCCAGAGGACAGGGAAACACAGGGACAGAGGACAGGAGGACACGGGCAGAGGACAGGGGGACACAGGGACAGAGAACAGGGGGACACAGGGGCAGAGGACAGGGGGACGCGGGCAGAGGACAGGGGGACACAGGGACATAGGACAGCAGCAGAAGACGGCGGGACGCACTGGTATAGGATAGGGCCAGAGAACAGGGAAAGACGGCCCAGAGAACAGGGGAAGACAGCTAACCACTGAGCCACCATTTACAGTGCTAACCACTGAGTCACTGTATACAGTCCTAACAACTGAGCTAACCACTGAGCCACCATACAGTGCTAACCACTGAGCCACCATATACAGTACTAACCACTGAGCCACCATATACAGTGCTAACCACTGAGCCACCATACAGTGCTAACCACTGAGCCACCATATACAGTACTAACCACTGAGCCACCGTATACAGTGCTAACCACTGAGCCACCATACAGTGCTAACCACTGAGCCACCGTATACAGTGCTGACCACTGAGCCACCGTATACAGTGCTAACCACTGAGCCATCGTATACAGTGCTAACCACTGAGCCACCGTATACAGCGCTAACCACTGAGCCACCTTATACAGTGCTAATCACTGAGCCACCATATACAGTGCTAACCACTGAGCCACCATATACAGTGCTAACCACTGAGCCACCATATACAGTGCTAACCACTGAGCCACCATATACAGTGCTAACCACTGAGCCACCGTATACAGTGCTAACCACTGAGCCACAGTATACAGTGCTAACCACTGAGCCACCATCTACAGTGCTAACCACTGAGCCACCATGCAGTACTAACCACTGAGCCACCATCTACAGTGCTAACCACGGAGCCACCATACAGTGCTAACCACTGAGCCACCATATACAGTGCTAACCACTCAGCCACCATATACACTGCTAACCACTGAGCCACCATATCCAGTGCTAACCACTAAGCCACCATATAGTGCTAACCAGTGAGCCACCATATAATGTCCTAACCACTGAGCCACCATATACAGTGCTAACCACTGAGCCACCATACAGTGCTAACCACTGAGCCACCGTATACAGTGCTAACCACTAAGCCACCATATAGTGCTAACCAGTGAGCCACCATATAATGTGCTAACCACTGAGCCACCATATACACTGCTAACCACTGAGCCACCATATAATGTGCTAACCACTGAGCCACCATATACAGTGCTAACCACTGAGCCACCTTACAGTGCTAACCACTGAGCCACCATATAGTGCTAACCACTGAGCCACCATATAATGTGCTAACCACTGAGCCACCATACATTGGTAACCACTGAGCCACCGTACAGTGCTGACCACTCAGCCACCATATAATGTGCTAACCACTGACCCACCGTATACAGTGCTAACCACTGAGCCACCGTATACAGTGCTAACCACTGAGCCACCATATACAGTACTAACCACTGACCCACCGTATACAGTGCTAACCACTGAGCCACCGTATACAGTGCTAACCACTGAGCCACCATACAGTGCTAACCACTAAGCCACCATATACAGTGCTAACCACTGAGCCACCATACACAGTGCTAACCACTGAGCCACCGTATACAGTGCTAACCACTGAGCCACCATACACAGTGCTAACCACTGAGCCACCATATACTGTTAACAAGTGACCCACCATATAGATCCTGCAACAACAGCGTAGTTTCTGGAGAAAGGACTGTACTATTCAGCGCCTATTTCTACGGTACCTCTTCATTTCAACGCACTCCCGATGCGATAGCATCGGGCCTATTTCTACTAGTGTGTATATATGTGTGTGTTCAAAAGTTATGTCATTATTAAGCCTGATCAAGAGGCCATAATGTCTCAAAAGCTTGCTTGTTCTTACCATCTTTTCAGTAAGGCTGCTTTCACATTGCGATTTTTGTACGTCCGTTGCTGTCCGTTGTAAAACGGACAGTCACGGATCCGATTTAGCCCCCATGTATCCCTATGGGCAACGGATCGGATTTGCCCTTAATGGCATCCGATTCTGTCCGATTCTTTGCTGTACCCAAAATCTGCGACTGCTCTGATTTTCGGCACAGGGGACTAAATCGGACACGATCGGATCCGACATGGTCCACGGCAATTAACATGGCAGCCTATGGAGCGCGGATCCGATAAAAAATTGGATCGTTTCTCGGATCCGATTTAGTGCACCACACATGCGCAGAATGCTATTTCCGGCTTCAAAAATACTAAAATCGTATCCATCATAAAATCGGATCAGACACAAGTGTCCTCCGATCTGTTTCTGTCCGTTCCTGTCCTTGGGGTCCTGCAAAAAATAGGATCCCGACGGACAGGAAAAAAATCGCAATGTGAAGGCAGCCTAAGCCATTAAAAGGTATCAACCACTGAGGTCTCTCAGATTCTAATATAGGTTTGGGTATTGCTTTCTAACAAAATATCTGTCATTTGGTTCATCACACCAGTGAACCAGTGAATCACTGTGCTTGGGCTGTCAGATCGCTTTCTGCAGCTCGATCCCCATGCAGGGGGATCAAGCTGCAGAGTAGCGATCTGACAGCCCAGGGACTTTGATCTACATAGTGGATCACTGTGCCTGGGCTGTAAGATTGAATTCTGCAGCTCGATCCCCATGCAGGGGGATGAGACTGCAGAGTAGCGATCTAACAGCCCGGGCACAGTGATCCACATATAGTGAATCACTGTGCCCGGGCTGTCAGATCACTTCTCTGCAGCCCGATCCCCATGCAGAGGGATCAGGCTGAAGTGAAGTGAGCTGACAGCCATGGCGCAGTGATCTATTATGTGATCACTGTGCCAGGGCTATCAGATCACTTCACTGCAACGTCGGGTCACCTGACCCAAGCCTCAGATATCATGTGATCTCTGAGACTTGGGTTTGCACAGTGATGCTGCACTATATGGCAATGATCTGCCATACAGTGCATCATCACTATGACACCAGAGACTGCAACAAGAGCACACTTGATCCCTTGCTGCAGTCTCTAGATGTAGCAGAGGAGATCGAGCTTTGTGGGACCTTTGTTGTGGACTACGTCGGAGGCGATTGAGCGTTGAGGGACCATCGTTTTGGACTACGTCGGATCTTAGTAATAAAGATGGAGTCCGAATTTTGTTTGTTTTTTTCAAATAAAAAGATTTTTCTCTGTGCGGTGTATTTTTTTTTACTATTTACTAGAGATTCCTAATGGCCGGGTCTAACATCGGCCCGACATTATGAATCTCGGGCTTAGTGCCAGCTGCCAATAAAAAAGCTGGCATTAACCCCTTTATTACCCAGCTTTCTACCTGCACCAGGGCAACTGGAAGAGTCAGGGTACAGCGCCAGAAAATGGCACTTCAATGAATGCAATTCGCAGCATGGGGGGTCCAAAACGTTTGGGCCTCTCCATGCTGAGGATTCCAGCCCCCAGCTGCCTAGTTGTACCTGGCTGGACCAAGAATATGGTGGAGCCCCAATCATTTTTTTTTCTAAAATTATTTGTATAAATAGAAAAAAATAGGCATTTTTTTTATTTTTGGTTGCCAGCCAGGTACAATGAGGCAGCTGGGGGTTGGTGGCAGTCCTTAGCTGCCAAGTTGTATCTGGCTAGACCAAAATATGGCGAAGCAGCACGTCATTTTTAAAAAAAAAATATTTCTACAAATAAATCATGGAGCTTTGCTGTATTTTTGGTTGCCAGCCTGGTACAACTTGGCAGCTGGGGGGCAGGAATCCTCAGCGTGGAGAGACCCAACGTTGTGGGCCCCAATGCTGTGAATTGCAACCCACAGCCACCCCAGAAAATACTGCATTCATTAGAGGCACCATTTTCTGGTACTGTAGCCCAACTCTTCCAGTTGCCCTTGTGCTGGTGGCAATGCTGGTGGCACACAGGGGCTCTCCATATGCGACATGGTGTCCGCTAACAAGTTGAATGGAAAATTAGCTCCAATTGTTAGTGGACACCATTTTACATATGGGGAGCTGCTGTGTGCCTAAATATTGGAGCTCCCCAACAAGTGACCCCATTTTAGAAACTAGACCCCCCAAGGAACTTATCTAGATGCATAGTGAGCACTTTGAACCCCAAGGTGCTTCATAAATTGATCTGTAAAAATGAAAAAGAACTTTTTTTTCCACAAAAAGTTTCTTTTTTCATTTTTACAGATTAATTTGTGAAGCACCTGGGGGGTTCAAAGTGCTCACCGCCGATCTAGATAAGTTCCTTGAGGGGTCTAGGTTCCAAAATGGGGTCATTTATGGGGGAGCTCCAATATTTAGGCACACAGGGGCTCTCCATATGCAACATCGTTTCTGCTAACAACTGGAGCTAGTTTTCATTCTATTTGATAGCAGACACCATGTCGTGTATGGAGAGCCCCTGTGTGCCTAAACATTGGAGCTCCCCCACACATGACACCATTTTAAAAACTAGACCCCCCAAGGAACGTATACAGATGGGTTGTGAGCACTTTTAACCCACAGGTGCTTCACAAATTAGTCTGTAAAGATGAAAAAAAAATTTTTTCTGGTTAAAAAAAGTACTTTTTCATCTTTACGGATCAATTTGTGAAGCACCTGGGGGTTTAAAGTGTTCACTATGCATCTAGATCAGTTCCGTGGGGGGTCTAGTTTCCAAAATGTGGTCAGTTGTGGGGGAGTTACAATGTTTAGGCACACAGGGGCTCTCCATACGCGACATGGTGTCCACTAACAATTGGAGAAAATTTTCCATTCAAATCATTAGCGGACACCATGTCATGTATGGAGAGCCCCTTTGTGCCTAAACATTAGACGTTCAATGATGGGGAAGGGGAGAAGAGTATGAGCTAACTGCTGATACTCAATGGATCCTGGTGCCGGTGGGCCTCCGCCCAATTCAATGTGAGAAAATATGTTGAACCGGCCTCCATCTTCTATCAAACTTTTATTCACAAATAATTAAAAGCATCGCACATCATACAGGGGGGAAACACTGAACGCATTTCGAGAGACAGACCCCCTTATTCATCAGCACAGACAATAATAAAACAATCACTATATATACATATGTATTCACAAGCACCCAACCGCCCAGCACATGTTAATCCCATTACTATAGATTGAGGTTTTAACTCTTGTCTTGCGCAAATGCCGAACCAACTGTGAATAGTTACATATGCATATAGTTTAGTATAGAAAAAGGCATTTATGCAATTTATCCCATGAAATTATTAATACATATCTCATGATACATAATACAAATTACATATACACATGTATAAATAACTCCCCAGCATGCACCATAATTAAAAGTTGTTGTAAGATTTTAATGTTTGACCATGTGTCATCTCCATTTGACTTAATCTCCACTTACACAATGTGTCTCTATAAATATTCTCATACTGTTGGTTTCTTATTATTTCATGTTTTTATGAACCTGAATAGCCCCCACCATGTCAGAAGGATTAAATGTTCATGCTGCACATAATGGTTTAGGTGCAAGTGATATTTCTCTAACAGGGCACCTGAATATTTACAAAGTTTTGCTCTTGTCCCTGAGATTCATTTTTGTGTGAACTCTGGTTTAACAGAATAAAAATTCAAAATTTGATGATTGCGAAATTTTCAAAATGTTCGCCAAATTTTTGATTTTTTTCACAAATAAACGCAAAAATTATCGACGTAAATTTACCACTAACATGAAGCCTAATATGTCACGAAAAACAATCTCAGAATCGCTAGGATCCATTGAAGCGTTCCAGAGTTATTACCTCATAAAGGGACACTGGTCAGACTTGACAAAAATGCCAAGGTCTTTAGGGTCAAAATAGGCTAGGTCCTGAAGGGGTTAATTAGACGTGATACTTGATCATTATAGGTTCATTGTGCCGGGCTGATAATGCAGCCATTTGAATTAGGTTGTATTTGTCAGTTGAACAAGCGTTTAACTAATGCCTCCATATATATAGACAGCTATCTGATCATTTTACTGGCATCTATCTTGCCAGTCTGTTTAGGCTATGTTCACACGCTGCGTAATAGCAGCGCTTTTACGCAGTTTAGACTTTTTGCCGCGCTTTACGCAAAAAAAGCACAACTGCATTCACACACCGAACATTTTCGTCTGCGCTTTTCCCAAGCCCATTTTTGGGCTACGGGTAAAGTGCGCCGAATAGGCGCAAAGAATTGACATGGTCATTCTCTTTGTGGATGCGCTTTGCAGTGAAAGCGCATCTGCAAAAATACGGACCAGGTGAACGCATTTCTGCCAAAGCAATAGCTTTTACAGGAATGTGTTATGGCGCTGCATTTCACTCCATGTACGCAAGCGCTAATAAGCGCTGCATAAATGGTGAAATACGGCACTATGAATGTAGCCTTAGAGTTTATTTAGGGCTTTTTCAGGAGGGTAACGAAGCAAATCCGCCTGAAAAAGATGTTGCATGCACATACCCATACTTTGACTTATCAATAGGGGCGACAGAATTAAAAGTGCCTAGTGCAGCACGAATGCCAACTATGGCCCTGCACCCATCCAAAAGATTCATGATAACTATTAGATCAGTGAAGGACTAACCACTGCAACCCTCATGGTACCTTTATACGCCGCTACAGAAGGTTAGAAACCACCGGGTGTCTCACATGCACGAGCACGTTTCAACGGTTCCTAACGGTACCTGATACCGCATTTACACGCCGCTACAAGGTGCTCCACAGTAGGTTTTTTCTATCCATGGAAGCACCGACAGGTGCCGCAGGTTACCTTCTGTAGAGCACCTTCCCTCATTTACACGCTGCTACCACAAGGCAATATGGGAGGACCTGGGGCAGCAGGGACAACACATAGGCGTGCCAGAGTTGTGGATTACGAGACGCTCGTACGGTGATTGGACAAAGCAATAACATCATGATTGGCCAGCCAGCGCAAGAAGGCTGGCTAATACATGATGCTATTGCAATTGTGTAGGGTGACTGGTCAGCTCCTTAAATATGCCGCCCTATACAGGGACAACCAATCGTAACGCAGGAGCTTCCACCAATGATCGCTGATGGGGCACGGTATCCCGGAGGCTGTGTCACACCCCAGGGAGTTCACTAGGTGTCGAAAATACCTTCCTGTTCCTCGATTACATGCCGCTACCATAGGGTTTAAACCTACCTGTTTTTGAGCACGGCTGAAAGACAGATGTCGACAGAGACCGGTGGCAACAACCTGATACACGCCGCTACCTCGCGGTGTTTTGACGGTACAAGGTACAATTGTCTCCGACATCCGGTGGTTTCTAACCTTCGGTAGCGGCGTGTAAAGGTACCATTACTGATTTCCAGGATAAAGTTCTCAGGTATTAGGTAAAACATTCTAAATAGGAGCTTGTCCATCTTGGAAACAGGTTCTAACTTCTTGTTGCTGAAATACCCCTTTGTCTTTCTGTATTAAAACAATTTGTAATAAAAACAATGGTGTAATTGCTATTTATCCCAATGAAAGTTTTTGAAAAATAATAAACAAGTTAAATGCAACTCAGGATAGTACCATTGAAAAACACACGCAGTCGTACAGAACACAAGCTCTGTACATTTATGTACTTTTCGCGGCAGATCTGGCAGCTTTGCCGAGTAACGGACGACTTGCGGCAAGCCCCATTCATGCTCTATGTAACTTGCAGTCAGGTGCGGTAAGTGTGGTTTTGCCAAATCCAGCAGATCCGGCACTTGCGCCACAGGAAAAAAAAGCGCAGATAGCAGCGTTTTTTTTGCACGGCCGCAAGTGCCGGATTTGCCGTATCTGGCAAAACCACACTTACCGCACCTGACTGCAAGTTACATAGAGCATGAATGGGGCTTGCTGCAAGTCGTCCGTTAAAAAATCAAGTTGTTACAAAAATGCTGATGTGAAAGTCCTGTACTGGCTATCTTGAGATGACCAATGCATTAGCAGAAGGAAGCACTAAGGGGGACTATGGTCTATATCCAGATAGCAGGCACAGCTATCAGACAAGCCATGGCCCCTCAACTATTCTTTTAAGGCCTTTGTTGGCCCGCTTGGACCACTTTGTCTCTCAAGGGAAAACCTGACTCTTCTAGTGTCTCTAGTCTCAATGGTCTACTCTAGAGTCGCTCTTGTGGTGGTTCTCACTTCCCACGTAGGGCTAATGGGCCACTTTCCATAATATTGCTTGACTACTGCCACACTTACATCCCATTGTGGTTTTTAGTCATCTGAAGGCACTTTAGACTAATAGAACTGTAGTCAAGTGGCAATTCTTCCTGGTACAGTCTGATCACAATGACACATATAGATATGTAAAGAAACTAATACATTGACAATCAGATTAAGCTCTTTATTTCTGGAATAATCATTGGTTTGCTCTACTTGCTGTCACTAATGTACTCATTGACTGTTAGTGCCAATCACATATCTTTCACCGGTGAAATGGAGATGCCGATTGCTTAGGTTTTCTAATCAACCACAAAGATTACAAATTGGTCATTAATTTATCCTACCATTTTTTAACAATCTACCCACTTCCACCCTCCAACTGATATGCATTGGCACCTTAGGTTTTATTGAAAACTCTGGGGCATTTGATGTCCTCTATTACTTTCAGGTATACCACCAGGAAAGGCCACCCCAAAAAATGTTTCATGCTCTATTAGCCTACTACGTAGTAAATTGTACTGTACTCTAGACCTGGATGTTCTAAGAAGATCTATTATTTTGAATATCTGTTTTATTACTATACCATCAACTTTAGTTTTGCCTTCTATTGTGCTTTATTATGACAATAATTTTATTTATATAGTGTCAACATATTCCACAGCACTTTACAATTACTCACTGACATATCCAGAGAATATAGACAATACAGAGTAATACATAGTTCACCAGATACAGACGTGAGGGCTCAAGGAAATAGGGGGGCACAATAGGTAGACCTAGCTTGTTATATAGAGTCATCATTACAATAAATAGGGGTTTTCATATAAAGCTGCATGATCCAGTCATCAGTCAGGATCTATCTAATTGCAATTGGGAGCATGAAGGATGTGGCAACAGAAAAATAGGATGGAGCAGATTCTGAGGAAAATTTAGAAAGGGGGGACAGGAGAGAGCTAGGTTAGTGAATTGAGGTGATAGGCTTGTCTATATGTGTTTATAAAGCACACTTAAAAACATGGAGGCTTGGTATTAGTCGGATTGTCTAGGGTACTGTATTCCAGAACACTGATGCAGTACAAGAGAACTCATGGTGAAAGAGGTGCAAGGTTTGGATTATGGTGGATGATCAGTATCAGAATGGAGAACACGGGTAGTGTGATAAACAGAAATGAGGGATGTGATATAGGGTGGTGCAGAACTGTGAAGAGCCTTGTGGGACAGTAAGATAAGTTTGTATTATTTTCTGTAGCAAATGGGTATCCAGTACAATCACTGGCACATAGTGGAGGCATTAGTGAAGCAGTTGGACAAAAATATGACTAAGGCCAGGGTCACACTTGCGTCATGCATACGCTAACTGGATCCGTTTTTGACAAGTGGAAATGTGTAAAAATGTATCCGTTAACGCACCCATAGACTCCAATGCAAAAAATGCATTGCAAAAGTGCTCTGCATTTAACGCAATCCATTTTTGCTAGTTGCGCTAAAAACATGGTCTGCAACGTTTTCTGATGCTTTTTCAAAAACGCATGCTTTTTTTTAACATGGGAGTCTATGGGAACACATGCATGGTACATTTATGTACCATGCGTTAACGCTTGCTCTTAAAAGGAAAAAAACATGACACAAAAATGTCAATGCAAAAACTGGATCCAATAAAGCATCCAGTAAACGGATACAACCTCCCAAGTGTGACCCTATCCTAAAGCTGCTGCATTCAGGGTGGATTGGAGAGGAGAAAGTTAAGTTAGGCTAGGGCGACCCTTAGCCCAGCACTTGCGTTAACTGGATCCAGTAACTGCAGAGGGAAGTATGCCGGAACGCACAGTGTTAACGTCGGGTGCTTCCTGTGAACACTGCTCCATGGTAACCCGATGTTTACCATGGATGCAGCCACACAGGAAGCCCCAGGAACTGCGGTTTTGCCGGGCACACAGGAAAACATTGTCAGCCATGTTTTCCTCTGCGCTCTGCAGAAACGGCATCCGTTATCGTGAGGCACCTGCTAAGTGTGGCACTAGCCTTAGAGGAAGACTGATCAGTACACAGTTGCAGTATTCCGGACGAGAAGGAATAAGAGTGAATCGTAGAAGTATGCTTCTGTATAGTAAATCCCCCCCCACCCCCGGCTATTTTCTGTTTTCCAGTTTTTGTTTTTTCTCCTCTTGTTCCAAGAGCCGTAACCTTTCTTTATTTTTCAGTCAATATAGACTAACGAGAGCTTCTTTTTTGTAGACCAAGTTGTACTTTTGAATGACATCATTTATTTTACCATATACTGTACTAGGAAATGGGAAAAAAAATTCCAAGTGTGGTGAAATTGCAAAAAAGTGCAACTACACGATTTTTTTTTTTCATTCACAATGTTCACTATATGGTAAAACTGACATGAGAGTATAATGCTTCGGGTCGGCACGAATTTATAGATACCATGCATGTATACTTTTACTTCTAAGTGGTGAAAAAAATACAGAAGTTTTTAAAGAAAATTAACTTTTGATGCCATTGTCCGCGAATTGTAGCGTCCTCATTTTTTGGGATCTGGGGCTGTGTGACTGCTTATTTTATGCATTTTCAGTTGACATTTCTAATGATACTATTTTTGGGTACATGTAATGTTTTCATCACCTGTTATTGCATTTTATTGCAATGTTGCGGCGACCAAAAAACGTACTTTAGGAGTTTGGACTTTGTTACACAATTTACAGATCTAATTAATTGATTTCATATTTTGATAGATCGGCATTTCTGAATGTGCAAATACCAAATAGGTGTTTTGGTTTTGATAGTTTGATTTTTAATGGGGCAAAAGGGGGGTGACTTGAACTTTTGTGTTCTTTTTTTTTTTTTCAGATTTTTGAAAACTTTTTTTAACTGTTCCTTTATTTAAGGCCCCCTTCACACTGCGTTTTTTTCCTGTCCATGTGAATCCTTTAACTTGAAGGACCACAAGGACAGGCACAGATGCCACTGATGCTCCCGGATCCTTTTTTTTTTTTAAATTGCGGCAGTCCATTTATATGCATTACAATTCTGGACAGAGAGACAGAGCGATCCGGCCTGACCAGATAAAGGAGGAGCTGTGCCTGGCTTTGGCGCATTCTCAGTACTTCACAATGGACACAAGTGGTCAGAAACGGATCCGTCTCCATGAATGGTAGGTGTATGCTTCTGTATGGTGAATGGTAGAAGTATTCTTCTGTATGGTGAATGCTAGATGTATGCTTCTGCATTGTATATTGCTGTTACAGCCAGGCCATTCGTCACGTATACGATTCACCCGAGGGCCTATGGGGACTCGGTACCTGGGTGTGGAGTTGCAGGGATGTTACCGGTGGCCCGTCAGGACGCGTGGACCTAGTGGTCAGCCTAAAAATTGGGGAAGTTGTGAAAAAGGGAATAAAGTTTATCGTGACGCCATCTGTGGTTTCTGTTGGATGCACCAGGGCTGCTGTGGGCCTCCGGGGATGATGGTCTGGCAGCTGGGTGGTATAGCTCCCCACAGGCAGAGCAGAATCCCCGGGACTGTGGTGAGGTGATAGGGATTGGTGCAGGGAATTGGCTCCTCTGCCAGGCAGCTATGGCAGTCTCTGCGCTGGACAGGGTTAGGGACTGAGGAACTGACACACTCACCGTAAGTTGTTTCTGTACCGTTACTGGTGGAATTGCAGGTAATGTCCAGGGTACACTCCGGTGGTCGGGAAACATTTCTGGATCTCCACGGTGAGTGAGTTTAAAGCCTCCTTGTCATTTTTCCATTGTTGAAGCCCCTATCCAGTGTAAAACTAGGCCTGGCCTCCTCTGCTCTTCTGTCACCTATGTGTTGTAGTGGGAAACCTTTGTGTGGACTGCCGCCATATTCTCTTCTGCGGTGCCTGGCACCCTTCTTGGTTGCTACACAAATGCCTAGGAGACTGGAGTCTCCTCGGTGAGCCCGTTTCTCTGCTGGGCTAGATGCTCTCCTGCAGACTCAGACTTCGGTGTCTTTCGGTGTCGGGTGGCTTTCTGAGGTGAACCGGTATGGCTCCTCTGCCCCCAGTCTGCGCTCACTTCGTTCCTCACGCCTTGAATTCGACCTCACTCTTAGGTCCCTGCACTGGCTAGGCTGTTAACTGCTCGGTCGTCAACTGGCTCGGGCCTAGCGCGGCTCCAACACACCAGGACTTCTTCACAGTTCTCCTAGCGACTGCACACACTGACTAACTCGGCCCCCAGCACCAATACTTATAGGGGGATCCTGCTTAAAGTCAGCAAGTTGGGCTCTCCCTACAGGTCTGGGGTGGAAGGTGTTGTATGTGTTTGGGGTACTCACCATGGAAATCCATCCATGTTTTAGGTTGGTCTGTGGTACTGGCAGGGCGCCATATTTTCCCCTAGGTAAGATCAGTACTCCTGGACTGATAAACATATTTACAAACAAGCAATAAACATTTTCACTAACAATAACTGGTATTATGTACAAAGTCTCAAAATAGAAAGATTTACAAAAAACACTGAAAAATGGCAAAACAAGGAGCAGTCCATACGACGCTAGCCCATCCGCCGCAGGCTGAAAAAAGAGTTTTTGTAACAATCAGTCCTGTGACTATGGTCCTTTTTAACTGAAAACAGGGAAGGATCCAGGGAAAATGTTGTTAAGAGTCTTTACAGTACCGTCTCTGTAAGCTCCGCATAAAAAGGGGTTAAAGTCTTTCAAATGTCCAATAAGTCCTTTATACACATAAACCAAACATTTGCCCTACGGGTGTCTCGGTTTAGGAGGCTTGGTACCTCCTCTCCACCCCAGTCACTTTCTGTTCCTAATTTAATGTGCATGGGGCTGGGCCCAGTTCCTCCACCCTTCTGTACACTACTATTTACATTTTATGTACATAATTGGTTACTATTCACATGTTACCTTTCTGCAATGACATGTTGTACCTACTGCACCCAATCTCCATACCTGGATGGGGGTTGACCCTGATTACTACGACTGGATCTACATAGTGTTGGTGTCTCAGGTGATGTACTGAATGTAGGTAAGTCAGGTAACTGTCTGCGTGGCCTAAAAGCCCCGTTACATGGCACAACATTGTCAACGACATCACTGATATGTCACGGGCTTGGAGTCGTTCCAGCGACCTCGGTACAACCTTGTTGCATGTGACTCTGCCAAGTTGTAACGATAAATCGTTGGATTGCTGATCGCAGGTTTGAGAACCTGTTCTCAAACCACACAATCAACGGTCAGCCAACCCGGTATATCGTTGTGTTTGACACCACGATAACGATGTCGTTTATGACTTCGACCATTCACAACAATGAGCAGGGATCGTTCGCTGGGTTGTGCGAATGATACCTGCTCACAACATCGTTGGTGAGTCGTTCATGATATCTATATCTATAAAATGAGAATGCGCATAGGGTCTTATCCTCAATAGGAATCAAATCCCATACAGTATGAAAACTGCTCACCTGATTTAGTTGTGAAGCCCACAACTAGCTTGATCGCTCAAACACAGCAGCTGCAGCCGGGACCACACTTCCACAAACGTGGGGGTGAAACTCTATCAGGGACCAAGTATCTTTCGGTCCGTGCCGCTGCTCCAATGAGTGTCAAAAAACACTAGAGTGCTTTGAAACAAGGTATCTTCAGTTTTATTTTCCAACGCGTTTCGGAGCTAACACCCAGCTCCTTCCTCAGGGAATGACCCTGAGGAAGGAGCTGGGTGTTAGCTCCGAAACACAATGGAAAATAAAACTGAAGATACCTTGTTTCAAAGCACTCTAGTGTTTTTTGACACTCATTGGAGCAGCGGCGCGGACCGAAAGACACTTGGTCCCTGATAGAGTTCATGATATCTAGACATGAGACATCTCACCAACGATGTCGGAAACAACCGTGCGCCCTCGAGATCGTTGCAGACATCGTTCCAATGTCGTGCCATGTAACGGGGCCTTTAGGCTCACTAGAGGGCTAGCAGTTGCACAGATTGCAGGATCCTCTGGTTCTCTGACAACGGGTGTTTCTTCTTGGACTGTTACTTCTGGAACTCTTGAAGTTTCTTCCAGTGTACTTTGTCTTTCTTGAGGTTGGTAAAAGTGAACCACGGGGACTATCACTGCTCCTTCACATTGGGGCCAATCTTCTGGAAAGTCTCCAAGTATGGTATGAATCACTTTTTCTTTTGGTTGAGGTGGAGGCTCAAAAGGTACTTCCTCTTCTTGAGTTTCTTGTATCCTCATCTGTTCTGGACAAACTTTCAAGTGGTTTCTTGACACTGTACTGGTTGTTTTTCCTCCATCTTTACTAATTAAACAGGTTTTGGTGTTATCAAAGTTGGAGTCTAATACGGTATAGGGCACTTCTTCCCACTGGTCATCAAGCTTGTGTCGTCTTCTTTTTTTTTTTAAGTACAACTGTTCCTGGTGTTAAGGGATCAGCTTGTGCACTTTTGTTGAAGTCTCTTTCCTGTTTCTCTCTGGCTTTATTGAGATTATCTTCAATGTAGGCTTGGACTAGTTTGTACTGTTCTTGATGAGAGGTGTTCCAATCAGAATTGGATGTTTCTGCTTCTGGTTCTACGATTCCCATTTCCAAATCAACTGGTAACTTTCTGGGACATGCTCTCATTAGATAAGCTGGTGTGCAATTGGTGGAACTCACGAGTAGGTTGTTATACAAGTCCACTAAGTCAGGCAATCTGTCAGGCCACTGATTTCTCTCTTCCAAAGGCAATGTTTTTTTTCGTTAAATCGGTTTTTATTGTTTTCGTAATAAACATCACATCTTTATCAATATATATACCATAGAGTAACACAATAAAAGTAAAAATAAAAAATAAAGAAGGGCATTACAAACAGTGTAAAATACAGTTTCGTCGACATATGTGTTTACAGTGAAATCATTGGTTATTTAAGCATTTAGAGATGTTAATGATGGTCGTGAGTGGTACATACCCCATCACAACCCAATATTACAGTTTCAAGGTATCAGGCAGGTATTTCAGTTGTTATTTATTCCAGATATGGATATTGCCTTTTAAACGGTTGGATATTTTTACTGGTAATTAAGAAACCTCGTGTGTAACCCATCCCATCAGATCAAATTTTGTCGGCTAGTCCTTCTGCCCAGTATATAAATCTATAAGAAGAGAAAGTGAAGTGAAAGAGGAAATAAAGTAGTAAGGGTATAAGGGGGAAAAGAAAAGGGGGAAATAAGGGGAAAGATGGGAATAGAAATAGGTGTAATGGTACCGAGCAGGACAGCCACTTCAAGATATTATCATTTTATAATGAATGACTTAAAAGGAAAGAATATGTAACCTCACTGTCGCTACTCCCATTGGGCCAACCACTCCTTCAGATCCCATGACTCTCTGCACATTATCCAGGGCGCCCACAGAGAAGTATGTCTCTCTATAGCTTTCGTGTCTGGCATGGCCTGTGCTGTCAGCTCTTCTAATCTACAGATGTCATTTAATTCAGAGATTAGTTCCACCCTGGAAGGGCTCCTGGTTCTTTTCCACCCCTGGGAATTAGGCGTCTTGCTGCTGTCAATATGTGTCTCAATAATCCCTTTTTGAATTTAGATATGGACATGGATGATTTGTTTAGGAGTGCTAGTTCTGCAGTTATGACCAGGTTGCTAGAGGTGACCATATTATATAATTCACCAACGTCTCGCCAAAAGGGGACAAGTATGGGACAGCTCCACCAGGTATGTAAATAGGTGCCAACGTCTGTCTGACAGCGCCAGCATTCATCTGGTGCGTTGGGAAAGATCGCATGGACGTCTGCCGGGCATCTGTACCACCTCGCCACCACCTTGTAATTTCTTTCCTGTGACAAGGCCGCTGGAGAAGATTTATATGTGAAAAGGAGGGCCTTTTCCCATTCTGCGTCAGTTAAGCGAATATTTAGATCCCTCTCCCAGGCTGCCCTGAATCTAGGAGGCAGAGGCACCACAGCTTGTAATTGGTTTTGTAGAATGCGATATATGGTTGAGACAGCATGTGTAACATTAATGCGTCCATCGCATAACCGTTCAAAATTTGTTAATGGTCTGGCAATGTCCGGTATTGATAGGGTTCTTACATAGCTACGGAGTCTGGTATGGTCAAGCCATAAGTTTTTTGTCTCTCGATTCGTCGGGCATAATGTTATAAGGGGTTTGACTCCCAGTTGGGTAACATAGTCTTTTAGCATGGGATGTGAGGATTTTTTGAGGTGTAAAAAGGATGGAGAATCATCGTCTACAAAGAAAGAGGGGTTCCCAAATATGGGAGTCATTGGGCCTGGATGAGTAGTCAAGTGTAAGGTCCGAGTTTGTGACTTGAATGATAAGTGCAGTTGACGAGTCAAATATGAGGTTTTCTTGATGTCAGTACTAGTCGGGAACCATATCAAAGATAATGGGTTGCTCCCCTTCTCCCCTGTCTCGACTTCCGTCCATCTCTTCCTCTCCCCCATGCAGAAAAGGTCAATGATGCATCTGTCTACAGCCGCGTAATTATAGAGTTTCAGGTCGGGAAGACCAACTCCACCGCTACCGATTTGTTTGTACAGTAGTGAGAGTGACAGCCGGGGATGACTATGGGACCATATGTAACGTCTGATTAGTAGTTTTAGTCTCGAGAAATATGATGCTGGTAAATGAATGGGCACTGTTTGGAAAACATATAGTAGTTTGGGCAGGATGTCCATGCGGATGGAGTGGATTCTCCCTATCCATGATAGTGTAAGCTTATGCCATTTCTTCAAGTCTGCCTCCACCTGGGAAAGTGTGTTGGTGTAATTGATTTCATATAGTGTATGCAAGTCTCCTGATAGCCGAATACCAAGATATGCCAGAGATTTAGTACACCATCTAAACGGAAAATCCTGCTCAACTAATTCAGTAAGCAATCTGGGAAGTGAGATGTTCAGTATCTCCGATTTAGAGGTGTTGATCTTAAAGTTACTGAGATGTCCAAAAACTGAAAGTTCTGATAAGATGTTGGGGATGCTGATCAGGGGGTTCGTTATATACATAAGTAGATCATCGGCGAAAAGTGCCAATTTATGTTCTTTATTGCCCACCGTCAGGCCCCGGATCGACGGATTGTTACGAAGCATTCTCGCCAGTGCCTCCATACAGAGTATATATAATAACGGAGATAATGGGCATCCTTGACGGGTCCCGTTTTTAATTTGGAAGGTTTCTGAAAGTGATCCATTAATCCGGAGCCTAGCCGAGGGGCCCTTATAGAGTGCTTCTATGTGGTGAATCATGGTGTCATCTAGTCCCACGTGTCTCAGTGTGGCAAACATGAACCCCCAGTGCACCCTGTCAAACGCCTTTTCTGCGTCTACTGACAGGATGCACATGGGGATCCCCCGCCTCTTGGCCATATCTATGAGAGCTATTGATCTTATCGTGTTGTCCCTGGCTTCCCGTCCAGGGACAAAACCTGCCTGATCAGCATCCACCAGTCTGGGTAAGTATATTTTCATCCTATCAGCTATCATTTTGGCATAAATCTTGATATCTAGATTCATCAGGGATATGGGTCTATAATTACCACATATGGAGGTATCTTTCCCAGGTTTAGGCAGAACCACCACATGGGCTAACAAAGCCTGTGTGGGGAAGGAGTCTCCTGCGGAGACAGCATTACAAGTCTCTAGAAATATTGGACCCAGTATATCTGAGAATTGTTTGTAGAAGCCGGCCGTGAAGCCGTCTGGGCCTGGGCTTTTACCAGGTTTCAGGTGTGCAATACCCTCCATAAGCTCTTCTAGTGAAAAGGGGCTTGATAGTTGATTACTAATTTCACTTGTAAGTGACGGAAGGTCACTTTCCTTAAGGTATGATTTAATCTTTTCTGCTAGAAAGGTAGGGGAGGCCTGATCATAATGACCTCGTATTTGGTATAGAGATGAGTAGAATGTGCGGAATTCTGCTAAGATATCTGAGGTTTTGTATAATTTTTGACCTTTAGAACTACGAATGTTGGTAATGGTAGTTCGTGGGGGGTTGGGGTGTAATGCCTTTGCCAATAGTTTGCCACTCCTATTCCCCATTTTATAATAGCGTGCGCGCATCCGCTCTCTATAAGCTCGATCTTTTTGATCTAGAAGTTGTAGTAGTTTGTGTCGGGTATTGGATAATTCCAAGTGGATTGTTGGGGATGGGTTTTGTTTATGTGTTGTTTCTAGTTCAGTTATCTGGGAGAGGAGGGTCTGGACATCTCGTGTACGTTGTTTTTTCAGTCTTGCACCATGAGAAATAAGTACTCCTCTCAGTACAGCTTTAAGCGCTTCCCATTTAAGAGGGGGCGAGGTCGGGTCTAGTTGGTGGTCGGTTATATAGTTTCGAATCGTTTTAGTCAAGTCCATACGGCATGTTGGGTCTGTTAGTAGGTTTTCGTTTAGGCGCCATGTGAACTCTTTCCTGGTGTCTAAGTTCAGGTGTATGGTGAAAAATATTGGGGCATGATCTGACCATATAATATGTCCAATGTGTGCCTCTACCCTCCGATCCAACAGGGAATGGGATATAAGAAACCTATCTATCCTGCTGTATAAGGAGTACACCGGTGAGTAGAAGGTGTAATCTCTACTATCAGGGTGTAACAGGCGCCACACATCCATCAGGTGTATGTCGTTCCAGCATTTAGCAAGGTGGTGGAGGTGTGGCCCAGATATGTGTGACTTACCCGACGAGACGTCCACAGATGGATCCAGGGGGAAGTTGAAGTCGCCTCCCAGTATTATTGGTGTCGAACCGGCAAATATCTGTAGTTTTCTGCGTGTCCGTGTGCCAAACCTCCTTTGTCTCCTGTTGGGATAGTAAATGTTAGCCAGGACATATGTATTAGAGAGCCAAGAGATCCTCAGGAATATAAAGCGACCCAGTGGGTCTATCTCTTTCTCCAGTATCTCTGGATTACAAGTTTTATGAAAGGCGACAGACACTCCACCTGATTTCGAAATCAGATTAGGGCTGTGTATCCACAATGGGAAATCTTTCGTTTCGCATTTTGGAATTTTGTCAGTGCGGAAGTGCGTTTCTTGCAGCATTAATATCCGCGTTTTGTTTTTGTGGAGAGAGTAGAGAATCTGTCGCCTTTTTTGAGGTTGGTTCAGGCCTTTAGCATTGAAGGAGCAGCAAGTAAGCGAGGACACATTAGAGTGTGTCATCTTATATCATAATGTTGCAAGCAGTCCCGCCCGGTACCAAAGAGGAGAAGGGAAGGGAGAAGAAAGAAGAAAGTAAGCAAAAGAGAGGGAATAAGAAACGTGAAAAATAAATGAAACATGAACTATTAATCATCCTGCACTTACAGTGCATCAAGTGTGTATAATTTTGGGTGACCAAAGTCATCCAACACAGGGGGTTATGCGTGGAAGCCCACATGGAGAGCCTCTCCGCCACATCATTCCCGCCCCTCACCTTTACAATTCAATCAAACAAAAGTAACCACCCAATTGGTTTAACTATGTAGGTCCTGGTCAATAAGAGTCCTATCTATGGTGAGGCTTCATATACGCCTCTAAGAATGGAGGGGGGGGAGGTGGGTTGTAAGATAAGGAATGGTAAGGTTATCTAGGGGTTAGGTATTAGGGACGGAGTAGGTGGTTGGGTAGGTGGAGGGGAGGGAATTACTAAATGGAAATTTGGGATGGGAAAGGGAAAAGGTAAGGGACACCAGAAATGACTAAGACCAGGAACCTCCCAAATACTTTCAACTTATGGGGTAAGAATATTAAAGATAACCAAGGAACCATATTTCTCAGGCCTCAAGGGCTCTGCGGGCCGCAGATTGCTTGTCGCAGGAAACACCGTCTTCCAGCATCAGATGTTTCTCAAGTCGGGGATCCGCGAGATGGTGAGCGTCTCCCGGAACCCTGCCATCTTGGTGGAGGAGGTGGCAGGTGTGGGATCCTTGGCCAATCGGGGAGGGCGACAACTGGAATGTCCAGGCTCTTACAAAATGCCGGCAGGTCTCCCAGTCTGCGGAATGAGGCAGACCGGCCTTCCTTTGTAGCAATTAGTTGGAAGGGAAATCCCCACCTATAGGTAATGTCTTTCTCTCTTAAAATGGCCAATAATGGTCGTAATCCTCGGCGTTGTTGGAGTGTACGGCGGGCCAGGTCTGGGAGAAAAATAACATGTGTCCCTTGGTATATAATGTCATCCTGGTGTCTTGCGGCTTGCATAATGTTCTCTTTGATAGAGTAAAAGTGGACCCGGCAAATAACATCCCTTGGTCTGGCTTCTAGGGATGGTCTTGGGGTCAGAGCCCTATGGACTCTATCTAGCTCAATATGGGGGCCGTCTATATTGCCAAGTACCTGTTTGAAGAGGTTCTGGACCGCCTCGGGCAGTTCATTGGGGGTAATAGACTCCGGGAGCCCCCTGATGCGCACATTGTTGCGCCTATTTCTGTTTTCTGAGTCCTCTTGATTATATAATAAATCTTCCAGGATTGAGGAGTGTTCAGCCAGGAGTGCACGTTGAGCTTGTAATTCATCTAGCACAGTCTCTTGAGACTTTTCAACTTCCTCAATTCTGTTTGTAAATTCTGTTTTTAATGCTTGTACCTCTGATTTATAGGCAGCTTCTAGGCGGCATGCAAATCTCTCCATGTCGTGTTTTGTTGGGAGATTCTTCAAATATGCTCCTATTTCTTCCCTTGGCATGTCCTCTATGGAGGGTAAAGGTACCGAGTCTCCTTCCTCGTGCAGGTCCTGGAGCTCTGCATATCGGTTGCCGCGGTCCGGACCTTCGCGCCCTGCAGCTCCATGTTGATGAGGAGTCAGCGCCATCTTGGGAGCTCCCGGCTCTGCTGATGGTCCCGCTCCAGAGCGGAGATAGCGGTCCAGGTTGCTGCGGGAGCCGCGGTCTTCACACCCAGGCGTTCCAGGCAGCTTCTTGGTTTTCCCCATCTACAAATGGAGGTGGTTAGGGAGGTATTTCTGTGGATTTAGGGCTTCGGTGCGGCGGAGCGGCGAGTCTCTGCTTCTTAGCTCTCCATGCGCAAGCCACGCCCCCCCAAAGGCAATGTTTTTAACATGTCTATGACGATGTTGTTCATCTTTTCACACATGCCGTTTGTTTGTGGATGGTACGGTGTGGTCCTAATCTTGTTGCACCCATAATGACAAAACTCTTGAAAAATTTAATCTTCAAATGCAGAACCTCTGTCAGTCAGTACCTGTTCTAGATATCAGTGTGGTCTACAGAATTTAGCCTGAAAGGTCTTTGCGGCTGTTTCAGCTGTCAAGTCTTTTACTGGAGCAACTACCATGAATCTTGAGTAGTGATCTACCATCGTCATAGGTGTAACCCGATTTGCTTGGCGTCAATTTCACATGATCTAATTTTTAATAGATAGGTGCACCACACCAATCAGTGAGGTCAACAAAGGGGGTGCTCAATGTCAACATTAGCTACTTATTTAGTGCATAGAAAAAGTGTTGACACTTAATCAAAGCACACCACCGAATCAAGTAAAGATTAAGAATATATCAAGTTTATTAACCACACAGAGACACACAGTTAAAAACAATTAAAACCAATACAAACATGTATAGCCACAAAAATATCAGACATGTTAGTGGTTGAAGGAACTCCCCAGGGTCCAAATAGCGGTATTTGTCAGTTAAATTCAAAGAATAACAAGTGCAAGAATGATGTATAAAGTAAAGTAAATATTTCCACGATACAGGAGGTAAAAGTCATTAGACATTCACAGTATGCAAAGTACTAAAGATTGCAATCCCCCTATATTGATTGCACTATATCCCTGACCATGGACAACAGGTCCAGTGGGAGGTAACCTGGAATAACGACAGTTTAACAACACCTACACTGAAGGGGTAACCCTGATCTGACAGGGTGATATAAAGGTAGCTTACCAGTGGGCAAATTGTCACTACCCTGTCAGGTTGGTAGGTTGTTGTAGCAGAATGTATACTGGGACTGCTGAGGATTCTCAGTCCCACGCATATCGCCACAACTGCGGCTTCTTAGTAACATAGTAACATAGTAACATCGTTTTTAAGGTTGAAGGAAGACTTTAAGTCCATCTAGTTCAACCCATAGCCTAACATGTTGATCCAGAGGAAGGCAAAAAAAACCCATGTGGCAACACTAAGCTCCACATTGGGGGAAAAAATTCCTTCCTGACTCCAGATACGGCAATCAGAATAATTCCCTGGATCAACGCCCTATCAAAGAATCTAGTATGTATAACTGATAATATTATAGTTTTCAAGAAAGGCATCCAGGCCCTTCTTAAATGTTAGTAGTGACTCACTCATTACAACATCATGTGGGAGAGAGTTCCATAGTCTCACTGCTCTTACAGTAAAGAATCCGCGTCTGTGATTATGATTAAACCTTCTTTCCTCCAGACGTAGAGGATGCCCCCTTGTCCCAGTCTCAGGCCTAAGAGTAAAGAGATCATTAGAAAGGTCTCTGTACTGTCCCCTCATATATTTATACATTATTATAAGATCACCCCTAAGCCTTCGTTTTTCCAAGCTAAATAACCCCAAGTTTAATAACCTGTCTTGGTATTGCAGACCCCTTAGTCCTCTAATGACTTTTGTCGCTCTTCTCTGGACCCGCACTAGTTCAGCTATGTCTTTCTTATACACCGGAGACCAGAATTGTACACAGTATTCTAAGTGTGGTCGCACTAGTGACTTGTATAGAGGTAAAATTATGTTCTCCTCATGAGCATCTATGCCTCTTTTAATGCATCCCATTATTTTATTTGCCTTTGCAGCAGCTGCCTGACACTGGCCACTAAATGTGAGTTTGTCATCTACCCATACACCCAGGTCTTTTTCAGTGACAGTTTTGCCCAGTGTTTTACAATTAAGCACATAATTATACCTTTTGTTTCCTCTGCCCAAGTGCATGACTTTACATTTATCCCCATTAAAGCGCATTTGCCATTTAGCAGCCCAAGCTTCTAGTTTACATAAATCCTCCTGTAATATAAAATTGTCCTCCTCTGTATTGATTACCCTGCAGAGTTTAGTGTCATCTGCAAATATTGAGATTCTACTCCGTATGCCCCCTACAAGGTCATTAATAAATATATTAAATAGAAGCGGGCCCAACACTGACCCCTGTGGTACCCCACTGTTAACTGTGACCCATTCTGAGTGTGTTCCATTAATAACCACCCTTTGTTTCCTATCACTAAGCCAGTTCTTAACCCACTTACACATATTTTCCCCTATCCCCATTGCCCTCATTTTATGTATCAACCTTTTGTGTGGCACCGTATCCACTGCATTTCTTTGGTCCAGTCCAGAACTTACTTCTTCATAGAAGCTTATCAGATTAGTTTGACAGGAACGGTCCCTCGTAAAACCATGTTGATAATGGGTCATGAGGTTATTTTTCTTCATATACTCCAGTATAGCATCTCTTAGAAAACCCTCTAGGATTTTACCCACAGTAGAGGTTAAGCTTACTGGCCTATAACTTCCAAGTTCAGTTTTTGTCCCCTTTTTGAATATTGGCACCACATTTGCTGTACGCTAGTCCTGTGGTACAGACCCTGTTATTATGGAATCTTTAAATATTAAAAATAATGGTTTATCTATGACAGTACTTAATTCCTGCAGCACTCTGGGGTGTATCCCATCCGGGCCCGGGGATTTGTCAATTTTAGTGATTTTTAGACGATGCCGTACTTCCTCTTGGGTTAAGCAGGTGACATTTAATTGAGACATTTTGTTATCACTGATCATATTGTCTGTCATGGGATTTTCTTGTGTAAATACTGTTGAAAAAAAGTCATTTAGCATATTGGCTTTTTCCTCATCCTCATCCACCATTTCACCCAGACTATTTTTAAAGGGGCCAACACCATCATTTTTTAGTTTCTTACTATTTATGTAGTTAAAAAATATTTTGGGATTCTTTTTACTTTCTCTGGCAATGAGTCTCTCTGTCTCAATCTTTGCTGCCTTGATTTGCTTTTTACAAATGTTATTTAATTTTCTGTATTTATTTAATAATGCTTCATCACTACCTACTTGCTTTAATTCCCTAAATGCTTTCTTTTTGTCACATATCACACTTCTTACCGCTTTATTTAGCCATAGTGGTTTCCTCCTATTTCTAGCATGCTTATTCCCATAGGGTATATATTGTGCACAGGTCCTATTCAGGATGCTAATAAACATCTCCCATTTGTGTTGTGTACTTTTATGTCTCAGGACATCGTCCCAATTTATTGCACTAAGATCATCTCTCAACCGTTGGAAATTTGCCTTCCTGAAGTTTAGTGTCCTTGTAGCCCCTCTACTACACGTCTTAGTAAAGGATACTTGAAAGCTTATTAAGTTATGATCACTATTACCCAAGTGACCTCCAACCCGTATATTTGATATGCGGTCCGGTCTGTTGGTTAATATTAGGTCCAGCAGTGCCCCCCTTCTTGTTGGGTCCTGAACCAGTTGTGAAAGGTAATTGTCTCTCATAGTTTTCAAAAACTTATTACCTTTGCTGGAACTGCAGGTTTCTGATCCCCAATGTATTTCAGGGTAGTTGAAGTCCCCCATAATAATGACTTCTCCCTGAGTCGCTGCTTCATCTATTTGCTTTATGAGGATATTCTCCTCCACTTCCATTATTGTTGGGGACTTATAACAAACCCCTATCAGTAATTTATTATTTTTTCCCCCTCCCCTTATCTCCACCCACAGGGACTCTACATTTCCATTAGATTCACCTATATTATCACGCAGGATGGGTTTTAAGGATGATTTTACGTATAAACATACACCTCCTCCTCGCCTATTTGTACGGTCATTTCTGAACAGACAATAGCCCTGTAAATTAACAGCCCAGTCATGGCTCTCGTCCAGCCAAGTCTCCGAAATCCCCACCATGTCATAATTATTTTCCAACAAAATCAGTTCTAATTCCTCCATTTTGTTGGTGAGGCTTCTGGCATTAGTGTACATGCACTTTATGCATCTCTCTTTACCTCTATTCCTTCCTACTAGATTGACTGTTCTAACCCCACCCCCCATGCCACCCCCAATTTTATTACTTGTGCCCAGGTTACTATTTACACTATCTTCCCCTCCTATACAATGAATACCCTCCCCCCAAATCCCTAGTTTAAACACTCCTCCAACTTCAGGGAAGGCGTGGCTTAACTAACCCCCATGTAGTCTAATATAGTAGCGTTAATCATTATCAAATACCTTTCAGATGGCAGCTGAAATGTGCCACCTCTATGAGCAGGGTGCGGTCGGCACCATACAGGAAGTCACATGATCGGATGTGTTCTAAGTACTGCCCCATCTCCACATCAGTGAAGGCGTGCTGGTTGCTATAGCGAGGGATGGAGGTACAGGAAATCACATGATCGGAAGTGTTCTAAGTACCACCCCATATTTCACACCACAGTGTAGGCATACTGGTTGCTATAGCGAGGGAAGGAGGTACAGGAAGTCACATGATCGAAAGTGTTCTAAGTACCTCCCACATCACAGTGAAGGCGTACTGGTGAAGGCGTACTGGATGCTATAGTGAGGGAGGGAGGTACAGGAAGTCACATGATCGGATGTGTTCTAAGTACCGCCCCATCCCATCTCACACATCACAGTAAAGGCGTACTGGTTACTATAGCGAGAGAAGGCGGTAAGTCACATGATCGGATGTATTCTAAGTACTGCCCCATCCCATCTCTCACATCACAGTAAAGGCGTACTGGTTGCTATAGCGAGGGAGGGAGGTACAGGAAGTCACATGAACAAAAGTGTTCTAAGTACTGCCCCATCCCATCTCCCACATCCCAGTAAAGCTGCCATCTGAGAGGTATTTGATAATGATTAATGCTACTATATTAGACTACATCAGGGTTAGTTAAGCCACGCCTTCCCTGAAGAAGCCGCAGATGCGGCGATACGCGTGAGTCTGAGGATCCTCAGCAGTCCCAGTATACATTCTGCTACAGCACCCTACTAACCTGACAGGGTAGTGATTATTTGCCCACTGGTGATCTACCTTTATATCACCCTGTCGGATCAGGGTTACCCCTTCAGTGTAGGGTGTTGTTAAGCTGTCGTTATTCCAGGTTACCTCCCATTAGACCTGTTGTCCATGGTCAGGGCTATAGTGCAATCAGATATAGGGGGATTGCAATATTTCGTACTTTGCATACTGTGAATGTCTAATGACTTTTACCTCCTGCATCGTGGAAATATTTACTTTACTTTATACATCATTCTTGCACTTCTTATTCTTTGGATTTAACTAGCAAATACGGCTATTTGGATGCTGGGGAGTTCCTCCAGCCACTAAGATGTCTGATATTTTTGTGGCTATACATGTTTGTATTGGTTTTAATTGTTTTTAATTGTGTGTTTCTGTGTGGTTAATAAACTTGATATATTCTTAATCTTTACTTGATTCGGTGTTGTGTTTTGGATATATTTCAACACTTTTTCTATGTACTATATAAATTTCACATGATCTAAGGCTACTATTTGCAGTGGTTGCGTTGTTACAATTGGCTGGAGGGGTTCTCTTTGACTCTCTCTTGATCTTTTCTCCTTAACCTACATGGTCCACAGTTTCTACACCATCTCTCTATGGAACCTCTCATGCCAACCTAATAGAATTTGTCTTTGAGCAACATCTCGAGCTTTTTCCATCCAAAGTGCCTGTTTGGATATGTGATATGCATTCAGCACTATCTGGACATCTTTCTTGGGCACCACTATTTGCCAGACCATTTCATGGGTTCTGGGATTGATGTACCTTTTGCAAAGCTTTTCCTGGTAGATGAAGAGTTTGCTCCTTTCATTCCTTAAGTGTTTTGCCTCTGGTGGAGCATCTGGAGCGAGGCGGGAACCTTCTTGGATTACCAGTCCTTTAATTAAACAGATAACTGGGTCACTGTCTTGGGACTTTTTCCAACCAAAGTGAGGCAATGAATTTGTTGTTCTTTCAGGGAATTTTCTGTTGGCTTGCTGACATTGGGACACTCTGTGGTGATGGACGTCAGATAGCTCTACTTCTTCCAGCTCATCCACATCTTTTCCCATATCTGCCAGGTGAGTCATCCTTGACAAGGCATCAGCATTGGCATTGTTATGGCCAGCCCAGTACTTGATGATAAACTGGTAATTGGACAACCTGGCCATCCAGCGTTGCTCCATGGCATCTAACTTCGCGGTTTCCAGGTGTGTCAAAGGATTATTATCCGTGAAGGCGGTGAACTTTGCAGGTGCCAGGTAATGCTTGAACCACTCTGTGATGGCGCAGACCAAGGCTAGGAACTCCAACTTGAATGAGCTGTAATTCTCGGGGTTCCTTTCTGTAGGGTGAAGCTTCCTACTGGCAAAGGCAATCACTCTTTCTTTGCCATTTTGCTTCTGCGCTAACACAGCTTCTAACCCCTCGTTACTGGCAACGGTGTAGCAAGAATGGTTGGTTGTAGTCAGGGTAAGCCAGGATCTCTTCACCAGTCAGAGCCTCTTTCATCTGCTGGAAGGATTCTCCTTGTTCCTGACCCCACTCGAATGGAGGACCTCTGGACTTGCCTTTCTTGGGCTGGCCAACTAAGAGATTTTGTAAAGGTGCTGCCTTCTTGGTATACTCCTTAATGAACCTCCTGTAGTACCCTACCAGTCCCAGGAACTGACTTCCTTGGTGCTTCTTGGCTCCGGCCATTCCCTGATGACGGTTACCTTGTCTGGGTCTGGTGTCACTCCTTTAGAACTGACTACGTGACCTAGATACTGGACCTTTGGCTTCAGTGGATGGCATTTGGATGGTTTTAGCTTAATCCCATATGTGGACAATGCTTCAAATACCTCTGCCAGGTGTATCAGGTGTTCTTCATAGGTTTTTGAGTACACTATGACGACATCTAGGTAGAGTAGTACAGTTTCAAAGTTTTTGTGCCTCAGGCAGCATTCCATTAGCCTCTGGAATGTTCCAAGTGCATTACATAGTCCGAATGGCATGCTGTTGAACTCGGACAAGGCAATGAGAGTCGTAAATGCCGTCTTCTCACAGTCTTCTTTTGCAACTGAGACCTGCCAATACCTACTAGTGAGATCTAAGGTTGAAAAGTAATGAGCAGACTTCAATGCAGCTAGTAATTCCTCTATACGGGTAACGGGTAAGCATCTTTATTAGAGATGAGTGTTGTTCGATTCGAAATGTTCGCCAATTTCAAATTCTACCTATTTTAGGCGGTCTTCGAGTCATTCGACGAATGTGAACAATTTGCTTCAAATTCGGCAGTTCGAGGTAATGTTTGATAAAGCTTCGTTCACTAAAAGCGTCACTGGATTTTCACAGTAATACTGTTATTCAATGTTAATATACAGTTGTGGCCAAAAGTATTGACACCCCTGCAATTCTGTCAGATAATACTCAGTTTCTTCCTGAAAATGATTGCAATCACAAATTCTTTGGTATTATTATCTTCATTTAATTTGTCTTCAATGAAAAAACACAAAAGAGAATGAAGCAAAAAGCAAAACATTGATCAACTGCTTCCGGTAACCATCAATGAGTTTCTTACAATGCTCTGCTGGAATTTTAGACCATTCTTCTTTGGCAAACTGCTCCAGGTCCCTGATATTTGAAGGGTGCATTCTCCAAACAGACATTTTTAGATCTCGTCACAGGTATTCTATGGGATTCAGGTCTGGACTCATTGCTGGCCACCTTAGAATTCTCCAGTGCTTTCTCTCAAACCATTTTCTAGTGCTTTTTGAAGTGTGTTTTGGGTCATTGTCCTGCTGGAAGACCCATGACCTCTGAGGGAGACCCAGCTTTCTCACACTGGGCCCTGCATTATGCTGCAAAATTTGTTGGTAGTTTTCAGGCGTCATAATGCCATGCACACGGTCAAGCAGTCCAGTGCCTGTGGCAGCAAAGCAACCCCAAAACATCACGGAACCTCTGCCATGTTTGACTGTAGGGACCATGTTCTTTTCTTTGAATGCCTCTTTTTTTATCCTGTAAACTCTATGTTGATGCCTTTGCCCAAAAAGCTCTACTTTTGTCTCATCTGACCAGAGAACATTCTTCCAAAATGTTTTAGGCTTTCTCAGGTAAGTTTTGGCAAACTCCAGCCTGGCTTTTTTATGTCTCGGGTAAGAAGTGCGGTCTTCCTGGGTATCCTACCATACAGTCCCTTTTCATTCAGATGCCGACAGATAGTACGGGTTGACACTGTTGTACCCTCGGACTGCAGGGCAGCTTGAACTTGTTTGGATGTTAGTCGAGGTTCTTTATCCACCATCCGCACAATCTTGCGTTGAAATCTCTCGTCAATTTTTCTTTTCCGTCCACATCTAGGGAGGTTAGCCACAGTGCCATGGGCTTTAAACTTCTTGATGACACTGCGCACGGTAGACACAGGAACATTCAGGTCTTTGGAGATGGACTTGTAGCCTTGAGATTGCTCATGCTTCCTCACAATTTGGTTTCTCAAGTCCTCAGACAGTTCTTTGGTTTTCTTTCTTTTCTCCATGCTCAATGTGGTACACACAAGGACACAGGACAGAGGTTGAGTCAACTTTAATCCATGTCAACTGGCTGCAAGTGTGATTTAGTTATTGCCAACACCTGTTAAGTGCCACAGTTAAGTTACAGGTGCTGTTAATTACACAGATTAGAGGAGCATCACATGATTTTTCAGTGTTAATACTTTTGGCCACCCCCTTTTTTATGTTTGGTGTGGAATTATTTCCAATTTGGTTTTAGGACAATTCTTTTTGTGTTTTTTCATTGAAGACAAATTAAATAAAGATAATAATACCAAAGAATTTGTGATTGCAATCATTTTCAGGAAGAAACTGAGTATTATCTGACAGAATTGCAGAATACTTTTGACCACAACTGTACAGTTTCAGTGTATAGTGGGCGGGGGATAGATCTATGCTGACATAATGCCAATCTCCATTTTTTTTCTTTCTCGCATTTACAGTGGGGCGGTGCAGTATGTCAGTCTATCAGCACACACACAAAGCAAAGTGCATTTTTTGCACACAAGCAAGGGCATGTGTCATTGGATGTGTGTGTCACATGTCCTTGCCCTATAAAGGTACCGTCACACATAACGATATCGTTGCTGATATCGTTCAAAAGTCACGTGTTTTGTGACGCTTGAACGATGTCAAAACGACATCGTTGTGTGTGACACTACAAACGATGAACGATCAGTCGGCTGATCGTTCATCGTTTGATTTGTGGTCCTGCCTCAAATCAATCGTTGGTCGCCAGGTGGACACGCAGCATCGCTGCGTGTGACACCGGGAGACGACCAATAAGCCAGCTCCCAGCGCCTCTCACAAGCGCTGGGAGCTGGTATCCAAGGTAAACTGCGGGTATCTAGGCAGCGCGCGTTGCCTAGATACCCGATGTATACCTTAGTTACCAGCCTCCTCCGCTCTCCGGCTGGTATCTAAGGTACACAGCTGGTATCTATGGTCCCTGTAGGCTGGTATCTAAGATATACAGTTAGGGCCAGAAATATTTGGACAGTGACACAATTTTCGCGAGTTGGGCTCTGCATGCCACCACATTGGATTTGAAATGAAACCTCTACAACAGAATTCAAGTGCAGATTGTAACGTTTAATTTGAAGGGTTGAACAAAATATCTGATAGAAAATGTAGGAATTGTACACATTTCTTTACAAACACTCCACATTTTAGGAGGTCAAAAGTAATTGGACAAATAAACATAACCCAAACAAAATATTTTTATTTTCAATATTTTGTTGCGAATCCTTTGGAGGCAATCACTGCCTTAAGTCTGGAACCCATGGACATCACCAAACGCTGGGTTTCCTCCTTCTTAATGCTTTGCCAGGCCTTTACAGCCGCAGCCTTCAGGTCTTGCTTGTTTGTGGGTCTTTCCGTCTTAAGTCTGGATTTCAGCAAGTGAAATGCATGCTCAATTGGGTTAAGATCTGGTGATTGACTTGGCCATTGCAGAATGTTCCACTTTTTTGCACTCATGAACTCCTGGGTAGCTTTGGCTGTATGCTTGGGGTCATTGTCTCATCTGTACTATGAAGCACCGTCCAATCAACTTTGCAGCATTTGGCTGAATCTGGGCTGAAAGTATATCCCGGTACACTTCAGAATTCATCCGGCTACTCTTGTCTGCTGTTATGTCATCAATAAACACAAGTGACCCAGTGCCATTGAAAGCCATGCATGCCCATGACATCACTTTGCCTCCACCATGTTTTACAGAGGATGTGGTGTGCCTTGGATCATGTGCCGTTCCCTTTCTTCTCCAAACTTTTTTCTTCCCATCATTCTGGTACAGGTTGATCTTTGTCTCATCTGTCCATAGAATACTTTTCCAGAACTGGAGCTGGCTTCTTGAGTTGTTTTTCAGCAAATTTAACTCTGGCCTGTCTATTTTTGGAATTGATGAATGGTTTGCATCTAGATGTGAACCCTTTGTATTTACTGTCATGGAGTCTTCTCTTTACTGTTGACTTAGAGACAGAAACACCTACTTCACTGAGAGTGTTCTGGACTTCAGTTAAGGTTGTGAACGGGTTCTTCTTCACCAAATAAAGTATGCGGCGATCATCCACCACTGTTGTCATCCGTGGACGCCCAGGCCTTTTAGAGTTCCCAAGCTACCAGTCAATTCCTTTTTTCTCAGAATGTACCCAACTGTTGATTTTGCTACTCCAAGCATGTCTGCTATCTCTGATGGATTTTTTCTTTTTTTTCAGCCTCAGGATGTTCTGCTTCACCTCAATTGAGAGTTCCTAATGGTCAAAACCCAACACACCTGGAATCCACCCCTGACCTTTTAACTACTTCATTGATTACAGGTTAACGAGGGAGATGCCTTCAGAGTTAATTGCAGCCCTTAGAGTCCAATTGTCCAATTACTTTTGGTCCCTTGAAAAAGAGGAGGCTATGCATTACAGAGCTATGATTCCTAAACCCTTTCTCCGATTTGGATGTGGAAACTCTCATATTGCAGCTGGGAGTGTGCACTTTCAGCCCATATTATATATATAATTGTATTTCTGAACATGTTTTTGTAAACAGCTAAAATAACAAAACGTGTCACTGTCCAAATATTTCTGGCCCTAACTGTACATCGGGTGTCTAGGCAGCGCGCGATGCCTAAATACCCGCAGTTTACCTTGGAGACCAGCCTGCTCCCGCTTACCGCAGGTTGGCAGCGGGAGCAAGACATCGTGGAAACGATATTTAAATCATTTCCACGATGTCTCTGGTCCACTGATCGCTGGTGAGACTGCCTGTGTGACAGCTCTGAACGATATTGTTAGCGATCGTGCGTGCATGTGATCTCTAACAATATCGTTCATGGTATCGCTGCGTGTGACGGCACCTTAAGACCCAGCCATTTTCCCGTCGCCACCATTTCCTCAGTGCTGCAGCTCTGTGTCAAACGGCACCGCTGCTGCTGTAGGTGCTATACAGTATTAGTGTCAGTTCAGCCAGATAGCGAGCAAATTTCAAGTTAGATAGAGAGATAGGTTTAGGGAGTAGGGACTAGTTATAATATCAGCCCTTTTGAGGGCTACTGGGCTAGGTCATAGAAGTAGGGACAAGTTGTAATATCAGCCCTTTTCGAGGCTAGGTTAGAGCAGTTCATAGCACTTTTTGCCAGGCAGGTCTGTGCCAGTGCTGTGCAAGTGTTTTTCACAGCATCTGGCTAAATCTAGCTCAACCAATACTTTTGGGCTAGTAGTGTAGCACTGCTGTGAAGAAAGCTACACCAACTGTCTTTAGTAGCCAATTTTTTACTGCATCTAGCCCAGGTAATCCTTTGGGCCTAGTAGCAGTGTCTGGTAGTCAGCAAGTAGCCCAGCTGTGAAGCATGCTACACCGCCTGTGTATCTAATAATTATTTACTGCATCTAACACAGGCAATGCTTTTGGTCTCGTAGCAGTGTCTGGTAGTCAGTGGAGTAGACCACCTGTGAAGCAAGCTACAGCGCCTGTCTATCTAAGGGTGCTTTCACACTAGCGTTTTTTTCAAATCGCGGCAGATGCAGTGAAAAAACTGCATCTGCCGCGATTACCGCATAACCGCGACACTTGCGGCACACTTGCGGCAAGCCCCATGCAATGTCTATGGGGCTTGCGGTAAGGGTTGCGGCAAGTGCGGTTTCGGCCCTTGCGGCAGGTGCGGCCGCGAAAAAAAAAGACATTGCCTGGGGCTTGCCGCAAGTGTGCCGCAAGTGTCGCGGTTATGCGGTAATCGCGGCAGATGTGTTTTTTTCACCGCATCTGCCGCGATTTGAAAAAAATGCTGATGTGAAAGGGGCCTTATAAAATTTTTTTACTGCATCTAACACAGGCAATCCTTTGGGCCTAGTAGCAGTGTTGGAAAGGGAAAAAAGTTTGTGTCCATGGGGTAGGTGGTAAAGCAACAGTAACATCTACAAAAGAAAGACCATCTTCCAGCCAAACTAAGATGTCTACTTCTTTTCGTGGACAATCTGATATGATCCCTTTCTTACGGACACGACCACCGCTACCAATTGCAGATGAGGCACAAAAAGAGCAGGTGCTTGAATGGATATCAAGTGCTCCATCAATTCCTCCACCTCAACTTCAACATCACAAATACTCCAGTCCTCAGAGATGTCACCCCAATCACACTTGCTTCCTCACAGTTCCCAAGTCTCCAGCCGCCCGTCTGAGTATGGAGTAACACAGATGGTTGAGTATGCAGAGCTGTTCACTCATACTATAACCTGAGAATCAGAGGTCTGCTCCAAAGCTTCTGTGAGTCCAGACAAGGAAATGATCTGCACTGATGCCCAGAAGCTTTCTGAGTCGGATCCAGACCCAGATGAAGAAGGTTCTGAGCATAATGTAGACCCTCATTCCCAAACTGGTTGGTGGAGACAATGAGGAATATGCTGATGAGACTGAGATACCTGATTGGAACGACAACTTGACTTTTCGGTCAGGGCAGGAAGAGGTTTGCTCTGAGGACGACGTGTGTGAGAACACAGAGGATGATGATGAAGAGGTTAGAGATCCCACTAACTGTCAGCCAGTCGATGAGGTCAGCAGAGGAGGTGGAGGAGGATGCTAGTGACGACGAGGTTAGGTTGCGCCTTCCTGGAGAGAGACGGAGTACTGGAAGCATGTCAACAACTGCATCCTCAACCACAACTCTGCCTCTAAGCAGAAGTTGTGGTGGCTCTTCAGGTCGCATGGGCTCTAAGCCTTGCCTAGTCTGGGCCTTTTTTGAGATCGCAAATGACTCACTGTTGCCGGGTTCTCAGGTCTCAGGCACTGGCTGCTGTCACAGTTCGGTGCCTGAGGCTGTAAGGGCCCGGTGGTCAATGCACGTTTAAATAAAGATAAAGTTTGTTTCATGACGCCACCTGTGGGTGTCCGGTGATGGCACCGGCACTGCTTGGACCTCCGGGGGATGTGCGGCAGCTAGATGGTCCGCTCCCCACAGGATGAGCAGTAATCCCCGGGATCAGGAGCTGCACTGATGGAATACGGCAGCTCAGTCGACTTGGTAGGTGAATGAAGTGGTAGTAGTTCGGAAAGAATGCTCAGACAAAATGCTCCTCTGCACGGGTCTTTACTGTGGTTATGCACGGTACACGGGATAACAGTCCTTCAGGTAACGTTTCGGGTGGTCCCGGTGATGTACGGTATCTGTCCAAGGCTCCAGAGTGTTCCTTCTCTAACTAACTGTCCCTTGTTACTCGTCGCTGCTTTCGTGCACCAGGTCAGGATACTGGGGAACCTCTATTGAGGACCTGAGCCTAGGCCTACAGGCTCCCGATGGATCCCCTGAACCCCAATGGTGGGTACCCCTCCTGGCACAGCTGCAGTGATGGTGGTTGTCGTGATGCCCTCCTGAGAAGCCCTCTATCACTCTGGTGTCGCAGTACAGCGGTGGACGTCTGTACTGCCTTGGAACCGGTACTCCGGTGGACTGGGCTCAGGTGTCTTTTAACCTGTTACTTGTTACTTGGTTACTTGGACTGGCCCCTTTCACGTCTGGGTCACCACCTCTCAGTGCCCTCTCTGTTAGAGCTCTGTCATGACTTCTGTCCTTGATCCTTGTCTCTCCCACTTTCTAACTCTCTTTCTGCTCTTTCCCCACACTGAACATCTCACACTCCTCCCACCAGGACCTGATTGGTCCTCTGCCTCTGGATGTTGCATGTGGTGTATGGAAGTCAGGGGTGCAGTACCCTCCTGTGACGCACTCATTGTGGGGCGCCACACAAACGATGACCCAACTCATGTTATCTGTAAGATTTGTCACCAAAATCTAAGTAGAGGCCAAGAAATCAATAGTTTGAGTACTTCATGCGTGAACCGTCACATGGATATGAAGCATAAGTCACAGTGGGAAGCTCACTGTGCTACAATGCGGCCTAACGGGCCGGGCCAACCACCATCTGCCGGGTTGGGCCAACCACCGTCTGCCCCATCAAGTGCATCCACGTTTTCTTCATCCTCTGTGACTGTGGGGATAGCAGTCACACATGGTTTTGGACGCAGACCTTCCACCTCAGCCAGTGTGATTGACAGGTCATCAGTTCTTTTGGAAATGGAAAGACCTGCTGGTGTTGAGCGCTCCCTGACATAGAGATCACCAACTGGATGAAGGCAACATAATATCTCCGCTTGTACCTCCCTCACAGACCAGCAGTTTGCCGGGGACACCCTACTCAACCCCGTCTCACCCCAGCAGCCAGTCCTCAGTCCCTCAGATGTGGACAAGTAAAAAACCATTTCTTCCTAGCCATGACAAAGCTAAGAGGTTGAATTTCACTATCTGCAAGCTGTTGGTTGCAGAAATGCTGCCTTTCCGCCTGGTGGACACAGAGATTTTTCAAGACCTTATGTCCATCACAGTGCCCCAGTACCAGATGCCTAGTCGCCACTACTTCTCAAAGAAAGCTGTGCCTGCGCTACACCAGCATGTCGCACACAACATCACCGCTTCCTTGAGAAACTCTGTGTGTGACAGGGTGCATTTCACCACAGACACTTGGACGAGTAAGCATGAATAGGGGCGTTACATGTCGCTGACTGGCCACTGGGTAACTATGGTGACAGCAGGAGAAGGGACTGCTGTATAAGTCTTGCCGTCCCCACGAGTTGTGCGTCAATCCTCTGTATGTACAGTCATGGCCAAAAGTATTGACACCCCTTCAATTCTGTCAGATAATACTCAGTTTCTTCCTGAAAATGATTGCAATCACAAATTCTTTGGTATTATTATCTTCATTTAATTTGTCTTCAATGAAAAAACACAAAGGAGAATGAAGCAAAAAGCAAAACATTGATCATTTCACACAAAACTCCAAAAATGGGTGGACAAAAGTATTGGCACCCTCAGCCTAATACTTGGTTGCACAACCTTTAGCCAAAATAACTGTGATCAACCGCTTTCTACTGCTTTCTCTCAAACATTTTCTAGTGCTTTTTGAAGTGTGTTTTGGGTCATTGTCCTGTTGGAAGACCCATGACCTCTGAGGAAGACCCAGTTTTCTCACACTGGGCCCTACATTATGCTGCAAAATTTGTTGGTAGTCTTCAGACTTCATAATGTCATGCACACGGTCAAGCAGTCCAGTGCCAGAGGCAGCAAAGCAATCCCAAAACATCAGGGAACCTCCGCCATGTTTGACTGTAGGGACCGTGTTCTTTTCTTTGAATGCCTCTTTTTTTCTCCTGTAAACTCTATGTTGATGCCTTTGCCCAAAAAGAGAGAACATCTTCCAAAACGTTTTAGGCTTTCTCAGGTAAGTTTTGGAAAAGTCCAGCCTGGCTTTTTTATGTCTCGGGGTAAGAAGTGGGGTCTTCCTGGGTCTCCTACCATACAGTCCCTTTTCATTCAGACGCCGACGGATAGTACGGGTTGACACTGATTTACCCTCGGACTGCAGGGCAGCTTGAACTTGTTTGCATGTTAGTCGAGGCTTTAGGACAATTCTTTTTGTGTTTTTTTTCATTGAAGACAAATGAAATGAAGATAATAATTCCAAAGAATTTGTGATTGCAATCATTTTCAGGAAGAAACTGAGTATTATCTGACAGAATTGCAGGGGTGTCAATACTTTGTGACCATGACTGTAGAAGTTCCTCCCTGCTTCTGTCTCCTCAACTTCATCTCGGTCATCCACCTACACCAAAAGTCTGTCTGGTAATGCCACCCGCATTCTAACTGCGCAGAAGTAATCCTGCACACCTCCTTACTATGCTGGCAGCAGGGCTAAACAGGCATCAGGCGGTGTTTACGTTGAAATGTCTGGGAAATGTGAGTCACACAGCTGAAGGAGTTGTGGTCAGCTCTGGAGACCGAGTTTCATCAATGGTTGTCTCCACTGAACCTGCAGCCAGGGAAGGCCGTGTGCGACAATGCTGCAAACCTTGGTGAGGCCCTTCGCTGGGGCAAGTGACACACGTGCCTTGTATGGCTCACGTCTTGAACCTGGTTGTCCAACAATTTTTAGCCCACTATCCCGGCCTAGATGGGCTTCTGCAGAGGGCACGGTCGCTGTGTGCTCACTTCCGCCATTCGCATCGCGTAGCTCAACGACTTGCATCTCTACAGCACGACACGATGGAATTCAACTCTGCACATGTTGCAGCGACTGTGGCAGCACCGACGAGCCCTGGTGCAATACGTTATGACGTATAGCCTGGGCCAACGAGATCCAGAGGCGGGGCAAATCATGCTGCTGGAGTGGTCTCAGATCAAGGACCTATTCACCCTTCTGCAGTTTTGAAATGGCGACGAAGATGTTTAGTGCTGACGATGCCATTATCAGCATGACTATTCCGGTCATCTACATGCTGGAGCACACTTTAAACAGTATTCGGAGTCAGGTGGTGGGCCAAAAGGAGGGGGAGGAAGTACAGGAGGAGTCATATGCAGAAGGGATAACAAGATCTCCAAGGACCAGACGGTCGGCAGCACCAAGGCGGCAGGCATGGGAGGGTGTGGGAGAGGGATTAACGAGGGCGCATGGTACAGCCAAACTGTTGAGGAAGGTGCAGGAGCTGAGGAACAAATGGGGGACAAACTGGCGATGAGCATGGAAGACTCAGCAGATGAGGGAGACTACCTGCAACATGACCCTCGGATTGTCAGAATTCGAAGTAATGGCGACTGCTGGGTTGCCACACTCTTAGATCCCTGGTACAAGAGTAAATTTGGCGAAATAATTCCTGCCATAGAAAGGGATGCGCGCATGCAGGAGTATGAGCTGAAGCTGTTACAGAATCTTAGATCTGCTTTTCCTCAAAACACCAGTGGTGCACATAGTGATTCTCACAATTCTAACTTGCCAACCGTGGGACTGTCGAGTCATCACTCTAACCGTAACAGTAACACCGTATCTGGTGGTAACAGCAATTTTGTGGAATCATTTCACCAATTTTTTAGACCATCCTTTGCAAGGTCAGAAGAGACAAGAAGTCTGACACATAGTCAACGCCTAGAGAGGATGGTACAGGAGTATCTCCAAGTGAACATCGATGCCATTACTGTGGAACTGGACCCTTGCTCATTTTGGGCTTCCAATCTGGAAAAATGGCCTGAGCTCGCCACTCACGCCTTGGAGATCATGTCGTGCCCCGCAGCCATCGTTCTCTCTGAATGTGTCTTCACCGCTGCTTGTGGTGTGCTGACAGATAAACGCAAGCGGCTGTCCAGTGACAATGTAGATAGACTAACGTTCATCAAGCTGTACAAGTCATGGATCCGCAAGGACTCTTGTACCCCTGTGTCATCCTGGGGAGCCTAAAGGCTTGTGGATTTTTTGAATGTGCTGCATGAAAGTCACCATTTTAAGCTTGCAACGGTGGGGCAATTGATGCCACTTAAGTGGTGTCTGTGCCCAAAGTTTTGGAAAAAATGGAGACTCTTGTTGGAGTCCCCTTGCTGTGTTTTACATGATTTTAGAAGGGCATCACATGCCTATATCTGTACCTCCTCCTCCTTTTACTCCTCCACCTCTTTTCTTTTCGCATGACTATATACACTTGTCACTTTTCCATGTGTTTGTTGTGTCTTCTGAGTAGTTTGTCAGCTTTTGGACACCTTCAAAGGTGTTTTCGATGTATTTTCTGTGTGTTTGTATGTGTTTACCTGCCATTGTTTTTAATGCTGTTCGACGAACATTCGGCGAACACACCCTCAATTCGACTAATCGAATCGTATTCGAACACTAGGGTGGTGTTCTCTAATCTTTATGTGTTATGCGATTTATCTGCCTATAGTCTACACACATTCTCATGCTGCCATCCTTCTTCTTGACCAGAACTATTGGAGCTGCCCAGGGCTGCAACTCTCTTATGACCCCTGCGTCCTTCATTTCCTGCAACATTTCTTTGGCATGCTAATAATGTGCTGGTGGAATAGGCCTGTATCGCTCTTTGATAGGTGGGTGTGTACCTGTGGGTATATGATGGTGTACCCCTTTGACCCTACCAAAGTCAAGTGGATGCTTACTGAATACCTGTCCATACTCCTGGACTAACGATAGACACCATGCTTTTTATACGTAGGAGTGAAATCAGTTCCGACTGCTGACACCAGGCCTCTAGCTGTCCCTTGGTGTTGTTATCCTCCACCGAATCTGGTGGGGTCAAGGTTCCCACTGCTTGGATTTCGTCGTTTTGTACAGTGCACAGCTTAGCAACAGTGGAATATCTGGGTAGTTTGACCTCATCCTCCCCAGAGTTTAAGATGCGGATTAGTACCCTTCCCTTGCGGACATCAACCACCCCATGGCTGCCAAGAGTGAAGGCCTGTGTTCTGAACTGATGGGCTCTACCACGGCCTGGTTGTCTTGTCCCTTCAGGCCTATAGCAGCTCGGCACCAGATCATCATTTCACTCTTTGGGGGTACTACAATGAGAAGCGGGTCTGTTATCCGTACACTACCAATTTCACCACAGGTCAGTTTTACCTGTTGTTGATGCAGGAGGGCTCTGATCTCCCTCTCTGGAGAACCTTCTGCTGCCTGGGTTTGGCAGTGTCCGCTATCTGCTGGAGTAAGAACAACACTTCACCCAAACAATTACTGACAACATTAGTACCAAGAATTATGTAAGGATCTCGATCATTTGGGTTGCTTGCTACCACAATAAGCCCCTGGTCTTCCAGCTACATGCTCCCCACTTTTATTGGCACCTCTCTGACCCAAACTATGGTAAGTGGTGCAACACTGGAAGCATAAATGGTGAAGTTTGGGTCTGGTAGTTTAAGTTCATCACACGACCAGAATCGCTTATAAAGGATATCGGGGATGGTAGTCACCTGCGACCCAGTGTCCAGCAAAGCAGGTGTTGGGATTCCATCTAGTATGATAGACAAGAACGGTCTTTGTCCGATGTATGTATTATACCAGTCTAATGGGCCTGGACAGTTTGCTCCTGAGGTTTGGCCCCGGCCCCCAGGGTTTGCTCTTTTAAAGGACAATAACTTGCAATATGGCCGGTCTTGCTGCAGTGATGACAGATGGGTTCTCCCATAAAGCTGTAGCGGTCGGTTGTCCTCCTTCAGAGCGACGTGGTCTTCCGCCCTTTATCCAGGGGATGTCCTCCGGGCTGTCGGCAAGCTGGATTATCGGTTGCAGCTTAGGTCTAGGTTTAGGCTCTACTTGCAGCTGCCGGGCTTCCATGACCATAGCCAGGTTGCTATTCAGCTGGCACACCCGGTGCACAAGCTGTCAATCTGGTTAGACGGTGTAGCCTGCATGTTGTTTTCAGCTGCAGGTAGGGGAGCAGGTGTTACTGTTGCTTGAGTGTTGCCGCTCCGCCACCGCCGGATTGCAGCTTCAGGGATTTCTATGGGCTGTAAGCCCTTAATAGCCATGTCCTTTAAAGTGTGAAAATCGGCATCCGGGTTGCTTAGGGACCACCAGTGCACGGGTTTACTGTCCTATGTTGACTGTAGCCCCGGGTGAACTGCTCAATTAACATCCTATTCTCATCCGGTACGCTAACAGGGTTAACTTGCTTCAAAGCTTGCAGCGTGTCCTGCAGACGCCAGGCATTGGCTCTAATGTTATCTTCCGGCTGCTGATAACAGTGGTATAAGCGTATTCGGATGTCAGTCTCATTACAGTCGTCAAAAGCAATTTTCAGCTTATTAAAAATTATGGCGACTGATTCTTGCTCAGCCGTGGACCCGGTTTCAATCTCCCACTCTGCTGCACCGGTTAACTGTCCCAATACAACAGCAGCCCTCTGCTTGCCAGTCATTGCGTACATATCTAGCATGCTGCAAATCTTCCTTTTAAATGCTGACAAGGTATCTGGACGGGCATCATACTGGGGTTGCCACTTAGCCCCCGGGACATATATTAGCGAGACTCAGGATGATTGGGGCTACGGCGCCCGGTGGGATGGATGCTCTACTGGCTGTGGACATACTCTGTCCAGGCTGATTCGCAGGGTCTAGGAAGGGGGTTTCGTCGTTGCTCAATGTAGCTGACATCTTGGGGCCCCCCTAGTGAATCACATCCAGTCTTTGTATGGTTAAACGAGTGGTGACTCCACAGGAAGGGAGTTAAGCGTTTGGGAATTTCCGGATTAGGCCACTGCGCCTTGTCAGTTCTCGGCGGAGGGTGGGGCGAGGCTTGGCTTCACGCTCTTTTGGCCTTCACGCCCTCTTTCTTCCCGCTCGATGCCGCAGTAATGGCGGCACTACGTTAATGTGGCGCCCCGCAACGAGTGCGTCACAGGAGTGTATTGCAGCCCAGACTGCAGCTGCAATATTCTCTGACTAAGCAATGACATGGTTAAAACTCAGAGCTCCATACCCTACATGCACATCAGCATAGAGGGCCAATAAGGTCCTGGTGGGCGGAGTGGAGAAGTTAGTGCAGAAGTAGTGGAGTAAGATTCTTTCTGCAATGTAGGAGAAGGAGGAAGGAGCAGAGCGTGGCCGGGAGGAACTAGGAGAGGGGGCCTTGCACAGTTCTGTGCCGCCCTGGGTCACAACCACCACCGGTTAGGCGCCATTACCTCGGTGCCTCAACAACCGGACTCTGGGCGAATGCATACGGGCCAAAAACATCCCGTGCCCATCTACAACCGGATTACTGGTTCCGAAGCTGGGAGTCGTTTATCACTGCCATGCAAACCAGGAGTGGAGGACCGCTCTATAGGAGCACCCCACCGCCGCCGCAAACAGCGTCTTGCCAGCGGAGTACCCGCCAAAAGGACCCAGACTACCCCTCACACCGGAACGTAGACACCGGCAGGGCAATATAAGTAGTCCCTTGTACACGACCTTGGCACTCAAAGGCGACATCGGCAACTCACTTAGACAAGCTTAGAATGGAGGAACACCGCGGAGCTCTGAGAAACACCGGTCATTGCTAAAGTCCACCCGGTCCATTACCCGTTAACTGTATGCCATGTACTGCCTGCTGGTTACAGTAAAATAACCATTACAGAGATTATCGGTGTCCGTGCCTTTTTCAGAACTGTCCATCTCCGCATACTAGAAGGTAACCGCAGCTGCCTCACAACATCTTGTGCAGCTCCTGGTTCCGGGGACTCCCGCTCATCCTGTGGGGAGCGTCCCATCTTGCTGCATTCCATCCCCTGGAGGCCCAAGCAGCGCCGGTGGACATTACCAGTACACTCACAGGTGGTGTCACGACTTGAAACAACTTTTTTCAAACCTGTTCAGCCAACACTTTTGAATCTGGACCACACCGGTCCCCACAGCCGCAGGCGCGGTTCCGTGACAGGAGGAAGACAAACGCCTGCCCTGTGCAGCCCGGCTACGGTGGGTCGAGATAGATTGGCGTCATGAACAGGATACGAGCAGGCCCGTTCCTTAACGGGTATAGTGTGCTTTAAAAAGACTTTATTTTATCAAAAAGGACTTCGTTCATCCTAAACTGAACTTTTCCCCCTTTTCACCGTTGGGCCAAGATGGCGACCAAGATGGCGGACCCCGCCATGTGAACCACCACGTGCAGGCCCAGGGGTAAGCCACCGTCCCTCTTCGTGGGAGGCCAAGGCAGAGGCGCCAAAGTCATTGTCCGCCCCAATTGCTGGAAACAACCATGGGGGCAGGCCAAAGACTTTATCCCACCTATGGACTACAAAAACCCCCAGAAAGTGGGAGTGTCAGAGGCTTTTCCACCAGCTCTTCAACAAGAACAGTTACCAGTTTGGACGGCTGCGGTTCTCCTAACCAAGAAGATGGCAAGCATGAAGCTCCACCAGTTGATGCAGGAGGTCGAGGCGGAGGCCAGAGCAGCCATAGGCCATCCGGGTCCGGGTCCCGTCCTCACAATTGACGGCAACCCCGACTTCTGGCAAGAGGCGCTGCAAGACCTCAGGGTTAGGCTTATGGAGACAGTGGAGTGGACGATCCGCAGCTGGAGCGCAGGTCTGGGCAGCCGACTCCTCCGAGCTATCCAGCAAGGACGCACCAGTGGTCCTACTTCAGAACCGGAAAGCAACTCCCGTTCCGCCACCTCACCAGCGCCAACCACCTGTCCTGCCTCATCACCAGAGCCCATAGACTGTGTTATCTCACTGGAGACCGCGACCTACCCCGATCCAGAGTCTGAGACCGCAACTGAACCTGTTCTGAAGCTGGAGCTTACAAATCGCTCCACCACAGAAGCCGATACCTGTTTAGTTCCTGCAGAGGAACCCATTTCCGGTCTCACCATCAACCCAGAGACTGTTACCTGTTTCTCCCCAGAACCGGAGGCCTCCTCTGGAACTAGAGAGGCCTAACTGGTCATCGGGATAGAAACAACGCTACCACCTGATAGCGCTGAAGCCACAGACGAGGAGGCAGGCAGCCTGGAAGCCCTGCGAGACGACCCCGAGGAGGATTCCGCAGCACCAACGCCCATCTGTATAGAAGAACCCAACCCAGCATCTCCACCAGAAGCGCAGCCCGATGTGATCGTCGAAGGAGTGGAGGAAGAGGACGACGAGACCCGCAGTATCCCTGATGACCTCTATCACAACAGTTTCGCATGGGGAGATACCGAGGAACCTCCGGCCGAGCAACCTGCTCGGATACACTGGTCGGGTGCAGCAGCGGTGCCTTCCGCTGTGCCGTTTACTCGGGTGCCCATCCAGACTTCCCGCCAAGCTCAAGCTTACCAGCAGCCCACGTATCGCAATGACTCCATTCATACCTCGTACCGTACAGACGACGGTGTACGTCGGCTCCGCAGGGCGGAGTGGCGAGCCCTGAACGAGCTAACATGGAAGCCTGCGCCGAGGCCCGCTGTCAACCCCCGTTACCTGATGAACTTGCAAGGAAGGTAGAGTGACCTCGTTCAATCTGTCTACCGGGTGGGGTTTCGCCAGGGAGGAGGGTGTGTATGAAGAGGTATTTGTGGGGCGCCGCAATGTAGAGTCACATTTACCCAGAGGACATCCAGATCGCGACTTGTATAGAGGGGACATGATCACATATGAGCGACATGCTTGTTATGATGGTTGGTTCGCCTTACGGGATGCGCAATAGTTCTCCTTATAAGTGACTTTGTGTGGACATTTCAAACTGACCTTTTCCCGTTAAACCGTCAGAAGAGCGGCCCGGCGGACAAAAGCCCTGGACTTATCTTAAGGACAGTAGACCGTCCGCCGGGTCCGCAATGGTTAACCTGTTGATACCTGTTTTGCATTTGCAACGTCCTAAGTAAAATGCATACCTGTTATTAATAAAAGTGTTTATTACCTGTTATAAAAATATAAAAATCTCTCTGTAATGTTGGGTAGCGTGACACTTGGGGACAAGCGTATTTCACCAAGGGGGAGTGTGGCGCCCCGCAACGAGTGCGTCACAGGAGTTTTATTGCAGCCCAGACTGCAGCTGCAATATTCTCTGACTAAGCAATGACATGGTTAAAACTCAGAGCTCCATACCCTACATGCACATCAGCATAGAGGGCCAATAAGGTCCTGGTGGGCGGAGTGGAGAAGTTAGTGCAGAAGTAGTGGAGTAAGATTCTTTCTGCAATGTAGGAGAAGGAGGAAGGAGCAGAGCGTGGCCGGGAGGAACGTAGGAGAGGGGGCCTTGCACAGTTCTGTGCCGCCCTGGGCCACAACCACCACCGGTTAGGCGCCATTACCCCGGTGCCTCAACAACCGGACTCTGGGCGAATGCATACGGGCCAAAAACATCCCCGTGCCCATCTACAACCGGATTACTGGTTCCGAAACTGGGAGTCGTTTATCACTGCCATGCAAACCAGGAGAGGAAGGACCGCTCTATAGTAGCACCCACCGCCGCCGCAAACAGAGCCGTCTTGCCAGCGGAGTACCCACCAAAAGGACCCAGGCTACCCCTCACACCGGAACGTAGACAGGAGGGCAATATAAGTAGTCCCTTGTACACGACCTTGGCACTCAAAGGCGACATCGGCAACTCACTTAGACAAGCTTAGAATGGAGGAACACCGTGGAGCTCTGAGAAACACCGGTCATTGCTAAAGTCCACCCGGTCCGTTACCCGTTAACTGTATGCCATGTACTGCCTGCTGGTTACAGTAAAATACCCGTTACAGAGACTATCGGTGTCCGTGCCTTTTTCAGAACTGTCCATCTCCTCATACTAGAAGGTAACCGCAGCTGCCTCACAACATCTTGTGCAGCTCCTGGCTCCGGGGACTCCCGCTCATCCTGTGGGGAGCGTCCCATCTTGCTGCATTCCATCCCCTGGAGGCCCAAGCAGCGCCGGTGGACATTACCAGTACACTCACAGGTGGTGTCACGACTTGAAACAACTTTTTTCAAACCTGTTCAGCCAACACTTTTGAATCTGGACCACACCGGTCCCCACAGCCGCAGGCGCGGTTCCGTGACAGGAGGAAGACAAACGCCTGCCCTGTGCAGCCCCGGCTATGGTGGGTTGAGATATTAACAGTTCACGAATCACAGTTAATACACACAGCACACAGTACCCGGTTACACTGGGCACGGGATCCTGTTCACAACTGCCATAAAGCTGACTCACCCAAGGGCCTATGGGGACTTGGTAAGCGGACATAGAGTTGCAGGGATGTCACCGTTGGCCCACCTGGACCCATGGCCCTGGTGGTCAGCCTAAAAATTGGGGAAGTTGTGAAAAAAGGGATTAAAGTTTATCGTGACGCCACCTGTGGTTTCTGTTGGATACACCAGCGCTGCTGTGGGCCTACGGGGATGATAGTCTAGTAGCTGGGTGGTATAGCTCCCCACAGGCGGAGCAGAGTCCCCGGGGCTGTGGTGAGGTGATAGGGATTGGTGCAGGGATTTGGCTGCTCTGCCAGGCAGCTGTGGCAGTCTTTGGGCTGGACAGGGTTAGGGACTGAGGAATTGAGATACACACCATAAGTTGTTTTTGTACCTTTATTGGTGGAATTGCAGGTAATGTCCAGGGTACACTCCGTTGGTCGGGAAACACTTCTGGATCTCCACAGTGAGTGAGTTCAAGGCCTCCTTGTCACTTCTCTTGTTGAAGCCCCTGCCCCATGTAAAACTAGGCCTGGCTCCTCTGCTCTTCTGTCACCTGTGTGTTGAAGTGGGAAACCTTCGTGTGGACTGCCACTATATTCTCTCCTGCGGTGCCTGGCTCCCTTCTTGGTTGCTACACAGATGCCCGGGAGACTGGAGTCTCCTCAGTGAACTTTTTTCTCTGCTGGGCTAGATGCTCTCCTGCAGCTGGACTCCGGTGTCCGGGTGGTTTTTCGGGGTGAACCGGTATGGCTCCTCTGCCCCCAGTCGGCTCTCACTTCGTTCCTCATGCCTTGCTTTGACTTCACTCTAAGGGCACCTTTACAAGCGCGCTACATTTCTAGGGTGGCATACTTACTGGTTGCAGTGAAATCATGGAGACAAGGTTCTATCTTGTTGCTGTGTACAAATGGAATAATCTCTCCATGATTTCACTGCAACCAGTAAGTTACCTGTAGCCACCCTAGAAATGTAGCCGCGTGTAAAGGTACCCTTAGGTTCCTGGACTGGCTAGGTTGTTAACTGCTCGGTTGTCAACTGGCTCGGGCCTAGCGCGGCTCCGACACACCAGGACTTCTTCACAGTTCTCCTAGCGACTGCACACTCTGACTAACTCCGCCCCCAGCACCGGTATTTATAGGGGATCTTGCTTAAAGGCAGCAATTTAGGCTCCAGTTACAGGTCTGGGATGGAAGGTGTATGTGTTTGGGGTGCTCACCATGGAAATCCATCCATGTTTTAGGTAGGTCTGTGGTTACCTGTACTGGCAGGATGCCACATATATACAATGTATGTTGCATATATAATTTGTATACATTTTTTCTTATATTACTTCAACATAAATGTACATGAATTTAATACAGACTTATGAACACTTCATCCAGACTACACCTCTTCTGAGTCATCTCTGTCTACGACATGACACTTGCATTAGTAATATACCTATTTAAGAAACAAGGCCTGGGGAGGGTGTAGTCTTTGAAATGAACCAAGGGATCAGAGAGGACAAAATGCTCAGAGACAATGTTAGGATACATACCTTTTTTATTAAACATCAATCTGCCACACATGTATGGATCCATAACAACATGACGTATTCATTGCCCAACACTTTCCTGATTTAGATATAGACTGACTGGTTGACAAGAATATATCACACCCTTTAGAGAGAGTCCACTACCTGAGTAAACATGACTAGATCAATGACGTATGATAAAACTTATACAATGCCAATGTCATACAACGTCAATATGGATTTCAACATATATAAATCTCGAAAAGGCATCTGTCTAGCAATTTTATTCTGAAAACCAGTAACACTTAGGACTTTTCTGTCTGATAGAGGGAGATCCTGATTTCAGCGCTGAATCATTTACTGGATGTCTTGCAGTAATTTTCATAAAATTATGCTCATCAGCTGTAGATTAAGTTTAGAGATATAGTCCGGTCAAGACTACACAATGTCGTTGCAACGGTCAAAAGGACCGAGGGTACTCGACCAACCAGGATCGGTCAGAGGGGATGTCACGGTGGCATTCCCGATGGTCGTGGTCTTGACTGTGTATGAAAAGGGGATATTTACAGGGGAATAAAGTTTATAGTGACTCCATCCATGGATTCTGGTCAGGATGACCAGCGCTTCTTGTAGTGATCCCGGGAAATAGATGTCATTGCAGCTAGATGTAACACTCCCCATGGCGGAGTGGGTCCCCAGAGCTTAGCATTAGAGTTTGTGTGAATGATGGTGGTGGTAATGCAGGAAGGCTCAGAAGGAGTGGACAGACACAAGGATTGCAGTTCTTACCAGTCTCTTTACTTGCAGCTTTGTTCAGTGCCAACCCAGCGGGGCGGGGACTGTTCTCTTCCAGTGTGCAGCTCAACCTCAGATAGTCCAGGAACACTCTGCTGAGACACCCTTCATCAGTCTTTCTTTGCTGCCCTTTCTGCGCTGATCTTCTCTCCTTCCCCTATCCTGCGCCTTCGTGCTATGAGTCCCAAGGCAGGCGACTAAGGCCCTGTCAAGTGACGGCCTGGCCCGTCCTCTTGACCCTCTGTAGTCACTGTGCCCGGGAGTGTACACGGGGTTGACCACTGTGCATGCAAGTCAAGTAGCCCCCGGTTTCCTGGCTTGAACATACAGTTATCACACCAGATTGGGGCCGGTCCCCTCATGTAGCTAGTTCCTCTACCAACGACTTGAATGGCGGTTTTAGATTCGGGTCCCACTGGACCGAATTCCATGATGACCTACCCATTGGTCCCACTCTGTCTCCCCTAGAATTCCATCTTCCTGCTGCTTCCTCCTCGCTCTCCAACTTACTAACTGTGTTCCCACCCGTAAACTACTCCTTCCTCCAGCAAGCAGATGTGGACTGCCCTCTAAAGGGTTTTCTTCCGCCCTGCATCCTCTGGCCTGGAGTTGGGAATGGTGTTGGGTGTAAGATGTGTGTCTCGGGTTTGTGTCCCCTGTCCTACCTGAGAGCAATGGCACCACACCTGTGGAGTAGGTGTAGTACCACTGTGGCGACCAAGACGCAAGTGCACCACATTCTCTCCTTGTTAAGCACAGCACCTCCGCAGGCCGTAAAACAGTACAAAAGATGTTATTGTCAAGAACTTACAATATTTTTCACGTGCAGGTTAACAATAACATATTCCCTTTATGGGAGATACATTTTCTTGAAGGTCACATTATAAAAAGTAGAAAAAGTACAAAACTGCAAAAATGCAAAGCATTCAGCAGTTCACCTCCAACGACGCTCAAGCACTGCTTCATATTACAGGATCCACATAGCTCTTTCAGCAGCTCCTACGGTGATGCCAGTGCAACACGTCACACTGCAGCAATTTTTGTGCAACTGCTGGAAACCGCCCCAAACCACCTTAAACTTCGCCCCTGGGCGTGGCTACAGGGCACAAAGACCACGGTTTGATCTGGTTCTTTGTCCACACTGACAGTTTTTGAGGTCACAAGTGCAAAGTTTCAAAGTGCCAAGCTTGGTAAAGTGTAATTGGATCCTAAATTGCATCTTACTGTGCTGGTCCGAAAACCAACAAGGGGCACCTTAAGAAGTGCAACTATGTAAAAGAAAGTGTCCTGGCCACCACCTAGTCCTGTGGTCCAATTGTCCATCATTATTATAGTGTGTAACAGTACCTAGCTGGCTAACTAAATCATTGCCTAAATTATTCTTACATTCTAACTATACAATATTTACATTATTTACATGTCACACTAAAACCTAACCGGGCTTACCTATCTACATTCTGTACACTGTCAGTCAATTACCAAGAGGTTCTTAGTGTTTGTCTTTTCAGGGCAAGATACCTGCAAATTGGCAGCCTCCGTTCCCCGAGAACAGTTGCAGCTCGCCGCCAGGTTCACTGCACCACAGAAGTCCACGTCCACAGCCTGGCTGATGACGAGGCTGTGCATCCGCTCCGGATGATTTAGGAACTGCAGCCTCTTCTACTTCAGGTGCAGCTGGAGCCACTACAGGTTGTGCTGCTGTATACTGGGGTGAGGCTGCTGCTGTATACTGGGGTGAGGCTGTGCTGCTATATACTGGGTGGAGACTGCTGCTATATACTGGAGAAGGCTGCGACTGCTATATACTGGGGGGAGGCTGTGCTGCTGTATACTGTGGAGGCTGTGCTGCTGTATACTGGGGGAGGCTGTGTTGCTGTATACTGGGGGAGGCTGCTGCTGCTGTATACTGGGCCATATTATTAAACCACCCACTCACCGCGTTGAGGCGTGTCTGCTTGACCAGGTCCCTAACCTCCATTTTCAGCCTCTATCAGGTTTAAAAACCTCCTCTTGTTATGGGCAATTGGAAAAGACTGATACCAGAGAACAACAGCTCTGAACGAGCCCAGAGCGGGGAAGGTGCACTATAGAGGGTGACCCCATATTACAATATAGAATTGACTGCGGCACTCAATCCTGTCCGTATACACAGGTGCACTCCAAACACAATATTTACAACAGTAGATAAAGGGGCACTCTGCTATGACGATTAAAATATAGGACTAACTTTATAAGCAAAAATTGAGACACTTAGCTTTAAAACATGGCCATATTGTTAAACCACCTGGTCGTCACGTTGCAATTGGCAAAGAGTGGAAATATACTGGTAACAGGGGAGGCTGCTGCTGCTGTATACTGGTGGCATGGGAGGCTGTGCTGTCATATACTGGTGACATTGGAGGCTGCTGCTGTATACTGGTGGACAGGGGAGGCTGTTGGCGTATACTGGTTGCATGGCAGGTTGTGCTCCTATATACTGGTGAAAGGGGAGGCTGCTGCTGTATACTGGTGGCATGGGAGGCTGTGCTGCTATATACTGGTGGCATGGGAGGCTGCTGCTGTATACTGGTAGCATGGGAGGCTGTGCTGCTATATATTGGTGGCATTGGAGGCTGTGCTGCTATATAGTGGTGGCATGGGAGGCTGTGCTGCCATATACTGGTGAACAGGGGAGGCTGCTGTTACTGTATGCTGGTGGCATGGGAGGCGGTGCTGCTATATACTGGTGAACAGGGGAGGCTGCTGCTGTATACTGGTGACATTGGAGGCTGCTGCTGTATAGCGGTGACAGGGGACCTGTTTTATACTACGGACAGGGGAGGCTGCTGCTGTTTACTGGTGGACATTGAAATCTGCTGCTGCTGTATACTGGTGACAGGGTAGGCTGGTGTTGCTATATATTGGTCATAGGGGAGGCTCCATTCTCCCCCCTCACAGGCTGTTATCACACCCCCCTGGGTGCCATCCTTCCTTCTCTTCTTGTCCCCTGTATTGAAATTCCCACCTCCTGCACATAGTATGACATGCAGCCGGACGTTTGTTCCGGTCTGGTGCATTGTGGGGGCTTATACGGTGTACGGCCTGGCTTCAATATGCGCACTGCGCATGCGCCAGAGCCGGACCATGCAGTCCATACACCCGCACCCTGCACAGGGCTGGGTATGGCTTTCCGGCCGAGCATCATACTATGAGGAGGAGGCGGCATTTTCAAAAAAAGAAGAAGAGAAGGAATGATGATGCCCTGTGAGGAGAGGGGAATGGAGCCCTGGAGACCACCCATCCTAGTCTATGCCATAGCATGAATGTAATGGTACCTTTACACGCCGCTACAGAAGGTTAGAAACAACCGAGTGTCTCACGTGCACGAGCACGTTCCAACAGTTGCTAACGGTATCCGATACCGCCTTTACACGCCGCTACAAGGTGCTCTACAGAAGTTTTTTTTTATCCCTGGATGCACTGACGGGTGTCGCAGGTTACCTTCTGTAGAGCACCTTCCCTCATTTACACGCCGCTACCACAAGGTAATATGGGAGGACCTGGGGCAGCAGGGACAACACATAGGCGTGCCAGAGTTGTGGATTACGAGACGCTCGTACGGTGATTGGACAATGCAATAGCATCATGATTGGCCAGCCAGCGCAGGAAGGCTGGCTAATACATGATGCTATTGCAATTGTGTAGTGTGACTGGTCATCTCCTTAAATATGCCGCCCTATGCAGGGACAACCAATCGTAACTCAGGAGCTTCCACCAATGAACGCTGAAGGGGGGCGGTATCCCGGAGGCTGTGTCACGCCCCAGGGAGTTCACTAGGTGACGAAAATACCTTCCTGTTCCTCATTTAGACGCCGCTACCATTGGGTTGAAACCAACCTGTTTAGGAGCACTGCTCCAAAACAGGTGTCGACAGTGACCGGTGGCAACAACCTGATTTACACGCCGCTACCTCGCGGTGTTTTGACGGTGCAAGATACATTTGTCTCCGACACCCGGTTGTTTCTAACCTTCTGTAGCGGCGTGTAAAGGTACCATAAGTTATTAAATCATTTTTCACAAGCTTTATAGTGCAGTTTTAGATCAGACAGGGATGGTTAGGGATGAGCTAGCAAGGTGCAGGGACAGGTAGTAGTAGGATAGGGGGGTAAAATGAGCTGACAGGTTCCTTTTAATGGTGGCAGGAAGCAATCTGAGGTAACACCTTGACACCATTAAGGTGAATTGGCAAAAAACTGGATCCTGAAAGGATCAGGATTTGGCTGACAAAACAGGTTTTGCCTGATTTAAAAAAAAAAAATGCAAGTGTGAAACTAGTGACACTGGATGAGTGCAGCAGTGCGCTGCAAGTGTAAGTGCACACACTGTGGCTGCAGGCTGGCTCTGACGCCTGGGACCTGTCTGCTCTTGGCTTCCTTTTGAACACCTTCAGTAAAGAGGAGGGGTGACAGGATGTCTCCATATCACTAGGCCATTCCTCCTCACTGAAGCAATGGTTAGGTCACCTATTTAATGACTTAGAAAAGCTGAAGGTGTTAAAAAAAATGCTCAAAAGACTGAACATGTGCGCAGCAAGTGCAGACGTTCATTGTTTTAGTATTTAACCCCTTACCCAGGGGCTTATCTAGGGGGGTGCAGCCGGACCTTTTGCCCCGGGCGCCACTCAGCGGGGGGCACCGGCGACACCCCCCCCTTTCCCCCACCGCTGCGGCTGGACGCGCTGTGCCCTGAAGATCTCAGCATACTCCTGGAAGTGGCGGCCGCCGGAACACGTTGCTATGGTTACGGACGGGCCCTCTGGAGCCTCCGTAGGTGAAGGAGCGCCGGGACGCTTAGCATGAGAGCGTGAGAGCCGGTGAGTTTGTGACTAGCTGACAAGGGACAAACTGCTGCTTGGTGGGAAGCCGAGGTAGGAGGCTCGAGTGTGACCGTTTCCAGGGCTGTGTCAGTGACTGCTGTGCCTGGCTGACACATGGGGTAATACTCTGCTGCACGGGCGATGCTCACACAAGTGTATACAAGAGCTGACAGCACCCCTTCCCCCCGGTCCTCACCTACTTTGGGGGGGGCGCCAAAATAGATCTTTGTCCCGGGCGCCATCAAACCTAGTCACACCGCTGCCCTTACCGACACAGGATGTTGTACAACGTCCTGGCGTGTTTGCGCGCTGCTGCAGCTTGAGTGAGGGTCTCACTGACCTGTCACTCAAGCTGCAGGTACATGGGGACTTGCAGCACACCCCAGGGGGGTCGCTTTGCCCCCCGATGCTACAGCCTCAGTGATTGGCGGTTTAAAACTGAAACCGCCAATTACAGAGAATGTAGCATTATGCTGCCTCCCTGTGCTCCCCGCCTCTTCTCCTGTCCTCTCCAGCTTCCCTGCCCCTCCATTATCCCTCCCAGCCCTCCGCTGCCTCTCCCCTGCCCCCTGCCCCAGGATCGGAGGTACCGGCGGCGGCGATGATCACCGGAGATCGTTGGTGCCGCCGCTCCCGCTCCTACCGCCTCTGCTGCCGCTGCTCCAGCCAGTCTCCAGCCTCCGCAGCTGCTCATGCCTCCGCCGCCGATCCCGCCGCTTGTGCCTCCGCTGCCACTCCAGCCTCCGCCTCCGCTGCTCCAGCCACCTCCGCACCGGCGGTTCCGGGACTCTCCCGACGCCGACCTGATGTCTTGTTAGATCCCTTCACTGCAGCAGTGAAGGGACCTGACTGATCTGGTGCAGGGATCCATTATGTGATCCCTGTGCCAGGGCTATAAGATCCCTTAACCACAGCTGTGAAGGGATCTGACAGTTCTGGTGCAGGGATCCATTGTGTGATCCCATGCCAGGGCTGTGAGATCCCTTCACCACAGCTGTGAAGGGATCTCACATTCCTGGCGCAGGGATCCGTTGTGTGATCCCTGTGCCAGGGCTGTGATACCCCTTCGGCGCAGCTGTGAAGGGATCTGACATTCCTGGCACAGGGATCCGTTGTGTGATCCCTGTGCCATGGCTGCGAGATCGCTTTCTGCAGCTCGATCCTCCTGCATGGGGATCAAGCTGCAGAGAGCGATCTGACAGCACTGGCACATAGTGGAAGACTGCGCCTGGGCTGTAAGATCGCTGCTCTGCAGCCCAATCCGCCTGCATGGGGATTGAGCTGCAGAAAGTGATCTTACAGCCCCGGCGCAGTGATCCACATTGTGGATTACTGCACCTGGGCTGTCAGATCGCTACTTTGCAGTCCGATCGGCCTGCATGGCGATCGTGCGTCATGGAACCTTCGTTGTGGACTACGTCGGAGGAGATCGAGTGTCGTGGGACCTTCGTTGTGGACTACGTTGGATCTTTTTATAATAAAGATGGAGTCTGAATTTTGTGTGTGTTTTTTTTCAAATAAAAAGATTTTTCTCTGTGTGGTGTATTTTTTGACTATTTACTAGAGATTCCTAATGTTCGGTCTAACATTGGCCCGACATTATGAATCTCGGGCCTAATACCAGCTGTTAATAAACAAGCTGGCAATAACCTCTTTATTACCCAGTTTGCCACCGGCACCAAGGCAACTGGAAGAGCCTGGGTACAGCGCCAGAATATGGCGCTTCAATGAATTCGCCATTTTTTGAGGCGGCTGCGGGCTGCAATTCGCAGCATGGGGGGCCCAGAACGCTTGGGCCTTTCCATGCTGAGGATTCCAGTCCCCAGCTACCTAGTTGTACCTGGCTGGACCAAAAATATGGCGGAGCCCCACGTCATTTTTTTTTCTAGAATTAGTTCTGGAAATTAAAAAAAAAAAGGGATTTTCTGTATTTTTGGTTGCAGCCAGGTACAACGAGGCAGCTGGGGGTTGCTGGCAGTCTGTAGCTGCCAAGTTGTACCTGGCTGGACCAAAAATATGGCGGAGCCCCACGACATTTTTTTTTTCTAGAGTTAGTTCTAGAAATAAAAAAAAGGCCTTCGCTGTATTATTGGTAGCCATCTAGGTACAACTTGGCAGCTGGCTGACTGGAATCCTCAGCGTGGAGAGACCCAAATGTACCCCAACTCTTCCAGTTGCCCTTGTGCTGGTGGGACACGGGTTCTCCATATGCAACATGGTGTCCGCTAACAATTTCAATGTAAAATTAGCTCCAATTGTTAGCGGAAACCATGTCGCGTATGGAGAGCCCCTCCCTGTGTGCCTGAACATTGGAGCTCCCCCACAAGTGACCCCATTTTGGAAACTAGACCCCCCAAGGAACTTATATAGATACATAGTGAGCACTTTGAACACACATGTGCTTCACAAATTAGTCCATAAAAGAGAAAAAGAAGATTTTTTGTGAAAAAAAAGTAATTTTTCATTTTTACGGATCAATTTGTGAAGCACCTAGGGGATCAAAGTGCTCACTATGCATCTAGATAAGTTCCCTGGGGGGTCTTGTTTCCAAAATGGGGTCACTTGTGGGGGTGCTCCAATGTTTAAGCACGCAGGAGCTCTTTATATGTGACATGGTGTCCACTAATAATTCCAATTGTTAGCGGACACCATGTTGCGTATGGAGAGCCCCTGTGTGCCTAAACATTAGAGCTCCCCCACAAGTGACCCCATTTTGGAAACAACACCCCCCAGGGAACTTATCTAGATGCATAGTGAGCACTTTGATCCCCCAGGTGCTTCATAAATTGATCCGTAATAAGGAATAAGTACTTTTTTTTTTCACAAAAATTTTCTTTGTTCATTTTTACGGATCAATTTGTGAAGCACCTGGGGCTTCAAAGTGCTCACTATGCATCTAGATATATTCCTTGGGGGGTCTAGTTTCCAAAATGGAGTCACTTGTGGGGGAGCTCCAATGTTTAGGCACACAGGGGCTCTTTATATGCGACATGGTGTCCACTAATAATTCCAATTGTTAGCTGACACCATGTTGCATTTGGAGAGCCCCTGTGTGCCTAAACATTGGAGGTTCCCAACAAGTGACCCCATTTTGGAAACTAGACCCCCCCAGGGAACTTATCTAGATGCATAGTGCGCACTTTGATCCCCCAGGTGTTTCACAAATTAATCCATTAAAATGAAAAAAGAAATGTTTTTGTGGAAAAAAGTACTTTTTCACAATTACAGATCAATTTGTGAAGCACCTGGGGGTTCAAAGTGCTCACCACCCATCTAGATATGTTCCCTGGGGGGTCTGCTTTCCAAAATGGGGTCACTTGTGGGGGAGCTCCAATGTTTAGGCACACAGGGGCTCTCCAAACGCGACATGGTGTCCGCTAACAATTTGAACTGATTTTCCATTCAAATTGTTAGCGGACACCATGTCGCATTTGGAGAGCCCCTGTGTGCCTAAACATTGGAGCTCCCGCACAAGTGACCCCATTTTGGAAACTAGACCCCCCAGGGAACATATCTAGATGGGTGGTGAGCATTTTGAACCCCCAGGTGCTTCACAAATGAATCCGTAAAAATGAAAAAAGAAAAAATTTGTTGAAAAAAAAGTACTTTTTCATATTTACGGATCAATTTGTGAAACCTCTGGGGGTTCAAAGTGCTCACCACCCATCTAGATATGTTCACTGGGGGGTCTAGTTTCCAAAATGGGGTCACTAGTGAGGGAGCTCTAATGTTTAGGCACACGGGGGCTCTCCAAACGCGACATGGTGTCCGCTAACAATTTGAACTGATTTTCCATTCAAATTGTTAGCGGACACCATGTCGCATTTGGAGAGCCCCTGTGTGCCTAAACATTAGAGCTCCCGCACAAGTGACCCCATTTTGGAAACTAGACCCCCCCAGGGAACATATCTAGATGGGTGGTGAGCATTTTGAACCCCCAGGTGCTTCACAAATTAATCCGTAAAAATGAAAAAAGAAAAAATATGTTGAAAAAAAAGTACTTTTTCATATTTACGGATCAATTTGTGAAACCTCTGGGGTTCAAAGTGCTCACCACCCATCTAGATTAGTTCCCTGGGGGGTCTAGTTTCCAAAATGGGGTCACTTGTGAGGGAGCTCTAATGTTTAGGCACACGGGGGCTCTCCAAACGTGAGATGGTGTCCGCTAACAATTTGAATGGAAAATTAGCTCAAATTGTTAGCAGACACTATGTTGCGTTTGGAGAGCCCCTGTGTGCCTAAACATTAGAGCTCCCCACAAGTGACCCCATTTTGGAAACAACACCCCCCAGGGAACTTATCTAGATGCATAGTGAGCACTTTGATCCCCCAGGTGCTTCATAAATTCATCCGTAATAAGGAATAAGTACTTTTTTTTTTCACAAAAATTTTCTTTGTTCATTTTTACGGATCAATTTGTGAAGCACCTGGGGCTTCAAAGCGCTCACTATGCATCTAGATATATTCCTTGGGGGGCCTAGTTTCCAAAAGGGAGTCACTTGTGGGGGAGCTCCAATATTTAGGCACACAGGGGCTCTTTATATGCGACATGGTGTCCACTAATAATTCCAATTGTTAGCTGACACCATGTTGCATTTGGAGAGCCCCTGTGTACCTAAACATTAGAGCTTCCCCACAAGTGACCCCATTTTGGAAACTAGACCCCCCCAGGGAACGTATCTAGATGCATAGTGCGCACTTTGATCCCCCAGGTGTTTCACAAATTAATCCACTAAAATGAAAAAAGAAATGTTTTTGTGGAAAAAAAGTACTTTTTCACATTTACAGATCAATTTGTGAAGCACCTGCGGGTTCAAAGTGCTCACCACCCATCTAGATATGTTCCCTGGGGGGTCTACTTTCCAAAATGGGGTCACTTGTGGGGGAGCTCCAATGTTTAGGCACACAGGGGCTCTCCAAACGCAACATGGTGTCCGCTAACAATTTGAACTGATTTTCCATTCAAATTGTTAGCGGACACCATGTCGCATTTGGAGAGCCCCTGTGTGCCTAAACATTGGAGCTCCCCCACAAGTGACCCCATTTTGGAAACTAGACCCCCCAGGGAACATATCTAGATGGGTGGTGAGCATTTTGAACCCCCAGGTGCTACACAAATTAATCCGTAAAAATGAAAAAAGAAAAAATTTGTTGAAAAAAAGTACTTTATCATATTTACGGATCAATTTGTGAAACCTCTGGGGGTTCAAAGTCCTCACCACCCATCTAGATATGTTCCCTGGGGGGTCTAGTTTCCAAAATGGGGTCACTTGTGAGGGAGCTCCAATGTTTAGGCATGTTGCGTTTGGGAGAGCCTCTGCGTGCCTAAACATTGGAGCTCCCCCACAAGTGACCCCATTTTGGAAACTAGAGCCCCCAGGGAACTTATCTAGATGGGCAGTGAGCATTTTGAACCCCCAGGTGCTTCACAAATTGATCTGTAAAAAATGAAAAAGTACTTTTTTTCACAAAAATTTTATTTTAGCCTAATTTTTTTCATTTTCACATGGGGAATAGGATAAAATGGATCCTAAAAATAGTTGGGCAATTTCCCCTGAGTACACCGATACCTCATATGTGGTCATAAACCACTGTTTGGGCGTATGGCAGGGCTCAGAAGGGAAGGACCGCCATTTGACTTTTTGAATCAAAAATTAGCTCCAAAAGTCAATTTGCGCTCCTTCTCTTCTGTAGTATGTCCAATGCTCCTTCACCCTTGACGAAGCCGCTTCCAGGACGGCGACACGCGTAGGGTGTCAGGACCTTCTGCCCTCCATGGTATATCTACCTCTTATTATGCAGGTTCACATCTAAAACGGAATTCCTTGTTCTGGTATGCTGCCTTCATTACAGGTTGTATAACCTCCTTACATCTTTATTTCTCTGCAGATCTTTGCCTGTGGACTAACTCTCCTTACAGCCACCACATTAAGGCATCTGATTCATAGCTCTCTGACTGCCTAGTCTTTTATTTATAGGTGATCATTCTCTGAGCAACCATTTGCGTAGGCTAAGTTTAGCTGCACTTTATTTATCTATCCTTATATTGGTGCATTATCTGTGGACTCCTTAGGCAGCCATTCACTATGATACCTTACACTAGGTTATCTGGATTATTGGCATTATTTCCTACGGATAATTGCCATCACAGCAACTGGGAGTGTTTTCAATAAAACCTCCCAGGTTATATTACCTGTTCCTTTGTATCTAGCCTGCAAATAGAGGTATTTATATCTATATATTCAGGGTCTTTTATGAGGTTCCTCTATCCCTGATTTATCCGCAATTTATCTATTGTTTGCCATGGAGATTGTTGTAATGTGGTTTCATACCATTTTTAATTGGTTTTAATGTATGTCCTATATTGTGCACTTTATATTTAATAAAAATTATTTTTCACTATATACTACTCTGAGCTTGATCCCAGTTTTTATACACGCTACTTACCCCTTTTTCTAATTCAGGGGGAGTGTCGCGGGCGTGGATGTATTGGGGGTGCTACTGCTATGGACAGTAAGAGAAGCGTTGCCACTTTAAGAAAATTGTGCCTGTGGTGGACAGTAAGAAACATGCTGCCACTTTAAGAGACAGAAAACCCCCCAGGTGTGGGATGATGGTATGTCCTGTTTTCCCCTTCGGAGAGTGTGTTTTTGGAGCAGTCGGTGGATGTGTGAAGGGAAGGAGACCGTCTGTGTGACTGGAACAGGACAGCAGTTTTTCTTGTGAAATGAAAGTGAGACACAGAGACATGCCTGGAATCCAGTGAGAGTCAGAAGCAAGGAGAAGATTTGCAGCTCATCGACTGGAGACAGGAACCGTGTGCATCTTCGGATCGGACTGCTGTTGTTGGGGGCCCCCGGGACTGCATCCAAATCCCTGCATCACTGTGAGTTGAATATTGTGCACCTTTCAGGGTTTAGAATAGGCTTCAGTAGGTAGAACACGGCAGCCGTGTGGCCTGTGTAGCACGGCCAGAAAGGTTATACGTAGAGTAGCATTGTACTTTGCTTTTGTGAATTTACCTGTGTGCTCTCAACTTGTGATAGTTGGAGAACCGTGCTATTGAGCGGACCAACTAGAGAAAACGAACAGTTTGTTAAACCTCGTTTTTGCCACTGTTTACCCCTGCTTGAACCTGCCTTCTTCACCCCTTTCCCCGCCTGTTAATAAATTCACCCTTGTGGTTTGCACTCCCATCTTGTGTATCGTACCTTATTCTGCACCGCGGTGGTCCTCCCAGCCATCGCTTCAAGTGGCGCTGCGAGCAGGGTACGGTCACCGAGATGGAGGCAGCAGACAGCAACGGCGGGAATGCTAATATTAACGGGGGTAATGTGGGCAATGGTGGAACCCCTGCAAGGACACTCCCAATGGGCACTATATTTAGTGTACTCCCAAAGTTTGACGGCAATAACATGGCACTGTGTGACTGGGTGTCCCGACTGCAGAGCACCCTGAAGGTTTATAACATCGGCGCAGAGCTTGAAGTGGACATCGCTTTGACTGCCCTAGAAGGAGAAGCCCGTAGAAACGTCTGTCTACAACCAGAACCCACCCGTAGTACCCTGAAAGAGTTAGTTGGATTCCTGGAAGAAATCTATGGCGAGACTGCTAGTGCGGGGCATCTTTGCGTCAAATTTTTTTCGAGGCTGCAGCGGGAAGAAGAAGGGATCTCTCAGTATGCCACCGCACTACAAGAAGTGCTAGCAGAGGTGCAGAAAAAGGAGGCAGCTGGACTCGGCGGCATAGGGTCCACAGACCAGATACTCCGGGAGCAGTTTATTCTAGGTTTACACAGCATATCCTTGAGGCGAGCCCTGTCAGAATGGGTCCGAGCGAACCCGGCTCTTACATTTCGTCAAATCCTGGCAGAAACAGTAGCCCGAAGTAAAGAAGAAAGCTACGCTTCTGGGGTGGTGCGCATCCAAGCCGCCAAGTCCAGCGTGGACCCAAACCGCCAAGAGGTGCTGGTCCAGGTGGTGCAGGATTTACAGAAATCCGTTCTCAATGTACAGGAGAAGCTGACCCAGATGGAGCAAAGAATGAGGGATCTGTCTGTTACACCTAACTACCCAGCTACACCATCCTCCTTTCAACCTGGCCCATCGTACGCACGCAATAATTCCCCGGCGCCACCAATAGGAAACTGGAGGGTGCAGGCTTCCTCTCAGCAGCCACCAGAGGCACAAGGTATTCCTCAGCGAAGAGAAGACATCCGATGCTGGGGATGTGGAGGTCAGGGGCATATTGCCAGAGGGTGCCGGAATAGCACTCAAGGCCAACAGAAGCCTCAGTTAAACTACCAACCCCCGCAGTAGTGCGGCACTCTGCGGGGGAGGCAAGAAGGGAGGCCGCTCCGTATCATGACGAACATCTGATCGCTGGGTGTCCCATCATACGTGCTGAATTCGAGGGTGTCCTAGTGGATTGCTTGATAGATACCGGGTCACAAGTGACGACGATGCCAGAAGCATACTTCAATCAACATTTCCAGGCACTGGCCAGGCCAGAGAAAGAGACATTGATCCGGGTGATTGCCGCTAATCAGCAACCGATCCCGGTCACAGGGGTTGTGTGGATGAATGTTCGTATCTGTGGGCAAGAAGTGGGGAGAAAAGGGATCCTACTAGTCCCCGGGCCCGTCAAAGAAGATGTACCTGTAATACTGGGGATGAATGTCCTACGTGAATTAGATCAGATTATGTTCGTCAAACGGGGACCCGGATACTGGAAGCAGGCTACTACACATAAGCCTACGCAAGAAGCACTTCAGCGACTGATTCGTGTCTGTGGGACGCAGAAGAGTGTGCCATCTCATCAGACGGTAGGGGTCATCAGGGCTCCTGGGAAGGTGCCTATAATCCTGCCTCCCGGACGAGAAAGTATATTACACCTTCCAGTGGGAACCTATCGCAATCTCGATGGGGTAGAAGTGATCGTACAGCCTGTAGCAACCGGAAGAGTGGACCAAGAAGTTATGATAGCTCGTACGGTAGCTGTGGTCCAACAAGGACGCGTCCCTATCAGAGCCTTGAATGTGGGCCCCAGTGAGGTCACCTTGCCCCGAGGGACAGATCTGGCCCTGGTATACTTGCATAAAGGTGAAGTGGTGAGCCAAAAAGATATATCCCTATCGCCGATAGAAGGTACGGGGTGGACCCTAGCAGTCTCTGCGAGGGCTGAAGAGATGCCCTCCCCAGAGTGGAGTGGAAAGGTCATCCTTGATCAGATGGAAGTGGATGTGAAAGCGCTGGGCCCCGAGCGTGTACAAGCAGTAGAAGCTATGTTGTGGAAGAACCAGGCTGCATTCGCTCGCCACGCTGAAGATTTCGGCTGCACTGAAGCTATCATGCATGAGATACCGACCGGGGAAGCTCGTCCGATTCGAGAACGGTACCGACAGATCCCTCCCAAGATGTACCAAGAGGTGAAGACTTTACTGAAGCAAATGCTGGATTCGGGAATAGTACAGGGCAGTCAGAGCCCTTGGGCGGCTCCGGTGGTACTCGTCAAGAAAAAGGATGGGACCATCCGGTTCTGTGTAGACTACAGAAAACTCAACGCCTGTACCGTTCGCGACTCGTACCCATTACCACGAATCGAAGAATCCTTGACGGCATTGGGGAAGGCCAAGTACTTCTCCACCTTGGATTTAGCAAGCGGGTACTGGCAAGTACCTGTGGCGGAAAAGGACAAAGCAAAGACCGCGTTCATTCTCCCGATGGGATTGTTTGAATTTAACCGGATGCCTTTCGGACTCTCCAATGCTCCGGGCACGTTCCAACGACTGATGGAAAAGTGCTTGGGGGACTTAAATTTCGAAGCTACTCTGATCTATCTGGATGATATCATCGTGTTTTTGGCCTCGTTCAAAGAACACCTTGACCGGCTTGGACAGGTACTCGGAAGACTACAGGCTCATAGCCTGAAGGTGAAACCAAAAAAGTGCCACCTCTTCAAGAAAGAGATCGAGTATCTGGGCCACACAGTTTCACAAGATGGAGTCCTGCCCTCTGCAGAAAAGGTGGCGGCCATCCAGAAGTGGCCAGTCCCTCAAACGGTGAGAGAACTCAAGGCATTTCTTGGACTCGCCGGGTATTACCGCCGGTTCGTCAAAGACTTTGCAAAGGTGGGGGTCCTTTGAATGAGCTGCTGAGGGGGACCGCCGGAGTGTCAAAGAACCAGGGCATCCTTTGGGCTCAGAGACAAGATGAGGCTTTTCAGGCTATGAAGAATGCCCTTACTTCAGCCCCGATCCTAGCCTACGCGGACTTCGACCGACCATTCCTGCTGTACACAGATGGTAGCCTTCATGGACTCGGTGCAGTATTGTCTCAGATACAGAATGGACATGAGAGAGTCATCGGCTACGCCAGTAGGTCCCTGCGGGACAACGAAAGAAACCCCCACAATTATAGCTCCTTTCGACTAGAGCTCCTGGCCCTAGTGTGGGCCATGACAGAGAAATTTGCTGGCTTCCTGACAGGACCAAGATCCAGGTCCGAACAGACAATAATCCTCTGGCCCACCTTGAGAATACTAAATTGGGAGCCTTGGAACAACGGTGGGTGGCTCGCCTTGCAAAGTTCGACTTTACCATCTGTTATCGTCCCGCCACCGAAAACGCAAATGCGGATGGACTGTCAAGAGTGACGGTGGAGATCCCAGTGGGGGATCTCGATGAACAACTAGAGGAGGAAGAAACGCCAGACTTTAGCAAGTTTGGGCCCCCAGTGGTTGCGTCACAATTAAGTAGGGAGGCTTGCACACTGCCCCGGTCCCTGGGAAGAACCAATGACGAATGGGGACATGCTCAATCTGCAGACGAAGGGCTGCAACAGATGAAACACTGGGTAGCTGAGAAGCAGAAGCCCGGCAAGCAAGAAAGGGCTAACCTGGACGCCGAGATGAAGAGCGTCTTACACCAGTGGGATAGACTAGAAGTTCGAGAATCAGTGTTATATCGTAAGAGACAACAGCCAAAAGAAATAGAAACAAGATGGCAGGTGGTCATCCCCGGAAAAATGGCTCAAGAGGTAGCTAAGGAAGCACACGAGTTTGGCGCTCACTTCGGACCTGCAAAGACCTACCAGTGGTTACAGCGGTACGTGTACTGCCCTCGATTGGAGTCTGTGGTAGAAGAGGTTTGCCGGCGATGTCGAGTATGCGACCTCATTAAAAGCACCGAACAGAGGGCACCCGTTCAGACCATACAGACCAAAGAACCGCTAGAAATCTTGATGATTGATTATCTCCTCGTGGGACACTCAGCTCGGGGGCTACAATACTGTTTGGTTATGACTGACCATTTCTCCAAGTTCGCTGTAGTCACCCCGACTAGAGATCAGACTGCAGAGTCGGCGGCACGGGCTGTCTGCCAAGACTTTATCCGGGTGTATGGATGCCCAAAGCGAATCCACTCCGATCAAGGGGCATGTTTCCAAGGCAAGGTGATGGAGGAACTCTGTCGTATGTATGGCATCGAGCGATCTCGGACTACACCTTACCACCCCAAGGCAATGGAGCATGTGAACGCTTCAACCGAACCCTACTTCAGATGCTGCGGACATTGGAGGAAGATAAGAAAGCATGTTGGCCGGATTACCTAGCAGAATTGGTCTGGGCCTACAATAACCGAGTTCACTCCACTACGGGTTACACCCCATATCTGTTGCTCTTTGGAAGAGCTGGGCGAGACATCATCGAGCTGAATTTGGAGCAGCCAGAGGATTTCATGGAACAAACTGTCACTTCGTGGGTGAAAGAACATCGACAACGATTACAAACGATCCGTCGGTTGGCCGGTCAACAGCTACAGAAGAAAGAACATACGAGCCCTAAACCGATTCAGGAAATACCGCTGCAACCTGGAGATCGAGTACTAGTCAGAGAGAAGCGCCCCAAGGGCAAACTGAGTGAGAGATGGGAAGTACAACCCTACAGAGTAATTGGACGGGTTTATGCTGATGGCCCAGTCTACAAGGTGCAAGTTGAGAATGGGGCGTCCGGCCCTAGAGTACTACACAGAAATATGCTGCGACCATGCCGGTCCGAAGCTTCTCCTACGCCAATATCTCCTACAGTCTCTGCCCGCTCCCTGAACTCACGTCACCTGTGTGTGAAGTAGACGATGACTGGTGGACAGTCCCTAACACAGTGGGGGACCCTCAGCCTTCCAGAAGCGGGGATTCCGTGGATGAGCCCCTACCGCCACGTGAAGAAGAGGCCAGCCAAGATTCCACTGTGGCTCCTGCAGCAGGTGTTCCTCCGGGAGTTAGGCAAGCCTGGCCTGATAGTCAAGATCTTAGAAGGTCTCAGAGGTCTACTGCAGGGGTTCCACCAATCCGATATGTTGAACAATGTACTCAGTCTGCTGTATTGCCGTTGTTGTCTCCTCCACAGATGCTGTGTTCACATTGAACATTCCGTCATTACACTGTGGGCCTGATGTTGTGATGGCCGAGGACGACCATCATTAAGTAGGGAGGCATATTGGGGGTGCTACTGCTATGGACAGTAAGAGAAGCGTTGCCACTTTAAGAAAATTGTGCCTGTGGTGGACAGTAAGAAACATGCTGCCACTTTAAGAGACAGAAAACCCCCTAGGTGTGGGATGATGGTATGTCCTGTTTTCCCCCTTCGGAGAGTGTGTTTTTGGAGCAGTCGGTGGATGTGTGAAGGGAAGGAGACCGTCTGTGTGATTGGAACAGGACAGCAGTTTTTCTTGTGAAATGAAAGTGAGACACAGAGACATGCCTGGAATCCAGTGAGAGTCAGAAGCAAGGAGAAGATTTGCAGCTCATCGACTGGAGACAGGAACCGTGTGCATCTTCGGATCGGACTGCTGTTGTTGGGGGCCCCCGGGACTGCATCCAAATCCCTGCATCACTGTGAGTTGAATATTGTGCACCTTTCAGGGTTTAGAATAGGCTTCAGTAGGTAGAACACGGCAGCCGTGTGGCCTGTGTAGCACGGCCAGAAAGGTTATACGTAGAGTAGTATTGTACTTTGCTTTTGTGAATTTACCTGTGTGCTCTCAACTTGTGATAGTTGGAGAACCGTGCTATTGAGCGGACCAACTAGAGAAAACGAACAGTTTGTTAAACCTCGTTTTTGCCACTGTTTTCCCCTGCTTGAACCTGCCTTCTTCACCCCTTTCCCCGCCTGTTAATAAATTCACCCTTGTGGTTTGCACTCCCATCTTGTGTATCGTACCTTATTCTGCACCGCGGTGGTCCTCCCAGCCATCGCTTCAGATGCTAAAAGCTGCATCCTACATTCCAGCCCCTTCACACTTCTGTATGGGGAGGGGGCATGGCAGGGGGTATGGCCGCCAGCCCTATCCTCATAAAACAATCCAGCCCCTGATATACCATCCTATGTGACAGATAGAATAGATCGGGGGCCAGGAACCATTTTGGAGCCGTACAATATGTTCAAAACTAAACACAAGTAAATGTGTGCATTTTATGTAAGACCAACACTTTTAAAGTACACCAAGTCTCTGAATTATTTTTAATAATGTTGTTATGCTGTTGCTAACCTATAATGAATAAAGTACTTCTTATCATTGGGCTTTTAGTAAGGCTGACTTCACACCACGGTTTGGAGCTGTCAGACTTTGTCCGGTGTTTTGCAGAATGCGCCAGACACAACCTGACAGCCCTGGATGTCCCCAATATGGTACCCTATCATCTCCTTACAGTACCCTATGATCCCCATGCTGTACCCCCATCATCCTTTTGCAGTACCCCCATCATCCCCTTGCAGTACCCCATCATCCCCATGCAGTACCCCCATCATCCCCATGAAGTGCTTTGCAGCCCCCAGCATGGTGTCTGTACCTGCAAAAAAAAAACACACACACACGGTCACACACACACATACTCATCAATCCTCCGCAGTCTACGCTGTATGGTGTTCCGGGTGCCGCTCTTTCCCTGCTGTCATACCCATACGTTATCAATCAGAAGCCAGCAGCCACTGTCCAATCAGAGGCCAGCAGCAGATGGTCAATCAGATTCCCGCATGTGACGTCATGTACCACTGATTGGCCTGAGGCTGCTGGCCTATGATTGGGCTGCAGCTGTTGGCCTCTGATTGGATCGCGGCTGCTGGCCTCATGGCTTCACCCCCACGGCAGTAGGGACAGAGCGTGGTACCCGGAACACCATAAGCAGTGGCGGCACCCGACAAAGGTGGGATGCAGTGCACTGTGGTGGATAAAACTGTTTTATATAGATTTGGCTGCGAGCCAGATGCAGCCATCAAAAGAGCCACATCTGGCACAGAAGACATAGGTTCCTGACCCCTGGAATAGATAGATATAAATAGAAAAGATAGATATAAATAGAAAAGATAGATATAAATAGAATAGATAGCTATAAATAGAAAAGATAGATATAAATAGAATAGATAGCTATAAATAGAATAGATAGATATAAATAGAATAGATTGATATAAATAGAAAAGATAGATATAAATAGAAAAGATAGATATAAATAGAATAGATTGATATAAATAGAAAAGATAGATATAAATAGAATAGATATAAATAGAAAAGATAGATAGATAGAAGGATGAATGCAATAGATAGATAGATAGATAGATAGATAGATAGATAGATAGATAGATAGATAGAAAGATGGATGGGTGGAAGGATGAATACATAAAATATATGATAGGCGGCCGTCACACACTACGATTTTGTGAGGGATCTCAATAACGATCTCAGGGGTGCGCGCTCGTGGACAACATCGTTAGTGAGGTGTCACATGTATAGATATCGTTCAGGACGCAGCAACGGCGTTGCGTGCAGGTATCGTTCACACAACCAGCGACTGATGCTTGTCAATGATGTGAATAGGCTAAATCGATAAGAAGATCGGTTATCGCGATGTCACACAGAACGATGCAGCAGATTGCATGATTGACATCGTCTGATATGGGGTCCAGTTCTCATATCTGTGATTAACGATCTGACAAGCGATAAGTGATATGAGACCTGTAACACGCAACGACGTCGATGCAGCGGCTGAAAATCTGCGACGTTTCAGCGATATCGTTACAGATATCGTAGCATGTGACGGCCGCCATAGACAGATTTATAGATAGCTGATAAATACACAGACATGTGAGACATAGATGGAAAGATATTTTTAATACCATATATGTTTGGTGCACAGTGTGAGGAACGGATAAAGGAATAATTAAACTTTGGGGTTTATACCATGTCTAAGGGTACCTTTACTTTCCGCAATTTTTGGTGGCGATCAGAGGCGATCCAACGTGAGCGTGCACGTTTTTCATGGTTGCCTCAGATCGCCGATGGCGCTTTTACACGCTGCAAATTTTTCGATGTGTCGCCCCAGAAATCGCCTACCCCACAGTAGGACCAATCCGGTGGAGTTCCCTTGCCGCTTCACAGGCCGCAATCCCCAAAGGAATGTGGGCATACATGGTTAGCGCCGCGAGAACATAGGCGTGGCAGACTGGTGTACACTGCGCCCCAAACACGCTGATTAGACAATGCAATAGAGTTATGATTGGGCAGCCTGCGCTGGAAGGCTGGGTAATACATGAAGCCATAGTGTGGTGGTGAATGGACAGCTCTTCAAATATGGCGTGGTGTCAAGTGACAGCCAATGGAGACACAGTAGCCACCACTAATCATCGCTGACGGGCGCGGACTCCAGCACGCTGTGGCACGCCTGAGGGAAATCAATAGGCGTCGCAGATTCCATCACTATCGCCCGTTCACACGCCAAAGGCTTGGGAATATCGCCTTCATGATTGCCTCTGACTTTGGAGCAGTGCTCTGTAATCGGAACCAGGGAACAGGTTTTTTATCGCCGCCAAATTCCCAAATTACACGCTGCAACTGGGAGGCAATTTGACGGCGATGGTGCCAGGGCGACATGTTGCCGGACAGATTCCTCGCCATGGTTTCGGCTTGTAAACATACCCTTAGGGTACCTTTACACAGGCTACATTTGTAGCTTGTCACCAGGTAACTTACTGGTTGCAGTGAAATCATGGATACATGGTTCTATCTTGTTGCTGTGTACAAATGTAATCATGTATCCATGATTTCACTGCAACCAGTAAGTTACCTGGTGACAAGCTACAAATGTAGCCATGTGTAAAGGTACCCTTAGAGGGGTGCCTTGTTAAACACACAGCACTACATTTTGTGGTCTGTCACAGGTAACTTACTGGTTGCAGTGAAATCATGGATACATGGTTCTATCTTGTTGCTGTGTACAAATGGAATCATGTATCCATGATTTCACTGCAACCAGTAAGTTACCTGGTGACAAGCTACAAATGTAGCCGTGTGTAAAGGTACCCTTACAGATGCTTTCGACTGTGGTTGCCTTGCTGTAACACTGGGGAGCAGGGCCAGCTCCAGGTTTTTGTGGGTCCTGGGCGAAACTGTGTCACTGGGCCCCTTTAACACATACTATGATTCATGAATACAATATAGAAGCTGTGAGCTGTGTATATATAATTTACGGGCACCTGAGTGGGCTGCGCATATAATAAAGAGGTTGTGCAGGGCTGTAGATAGAATATGGAGACTGCTGGACTGTATATATAATATGGAGACTGCCAGGCTGTATATATAATATAGAGGCTGCGGGCTGTATATATTACTTGGAGGCTCTGCTGGGCTGTATGTATTATTTGGAGGATGTGGCAGCCCAGCAGCAGCCCCCAAATATTATATATACTCCAGCATGGTGTCCATCATATATATATATATATATATTTTATATATATATATATATATATATATATATTGGAAGAAAAAACTAGGCCGAGCACTCCACTGGGATTTTGATGAGTTGCAAAGTTTTGTTTTTATTACAGGGACATCCATGATGCAATTTTGCCATCTGACAGTTTCAGTGCAACTGCACCTTTATCAAGCATAGTGCAACATAGGTAAAATGCTAATATATAATTATATTATATATATATAGTGCAAGCGGTGTTCCCCCTCTCTTCCGGGTTCACAACGTACAAACATGATGGCGTCATCACGTTGTAGCGTGTCCGCGCATACGTAGACTGCAAAAAAGATCACATCACCATTTCTTTTACTGGCAGAATTGGGGAAAACATGCCCACACTCAATATAGACAATCATGTCTTCAAGAACTCTGCTGTACATCACAGCCGATGTTTCAGTGTATAGGGCAAGGCAGTGGCATCATCATTGGCATAAAATAGGACTCTAGCTCAACACTGCTACCCCTGTCAGAGGCAGCAATGATAAAGCAATGTGCGTGCAGACTGAAGCCACTAGTGGTAAACACTGGTACTACAGTCAGCAACTTTTGTGCTGATTCTATTTTTGTTTTATATATATACCGTGTTTCCCCGAAAGTAAGACACTGTCTTACATTTTTTTTACCCCGAAAAGTCCCACTATGTCTTACTTTCGGGGTATGTCTTATATTGGGAAAATAAATGTCGATTTTTGTTTTAACCATAAAATACAGCCCCCAGCAGTGTGGTATACAGCAACCTCCCCAGTGGTATATACAGGCCCCAGTGGTGTATACAGCTGCAGCCCCCAGTGGTGTATACAGCTGCAGCCCCCAGTGGTGTATACAGCTGCAGCCCCCAGTGGTGTATACAGCTGCAGCCCCCAGTGGTGTATACAGCAGCAGCCCCCAGTGGTGTACACAGCTGCAGCCCCCAGTGGTGTATACAGCAGCCCCCAATGGTGTACACAGCAGCAGCCCCCAGTGGTGTACACAGCTGCAGCCCCCAGTGGTGTATACAGCAGTCCCCAGAGGTGTACACAGCAGCAGCCCCAGTGGTGTACACAGCTGCAGCCCCCAGTGGTGTATACAGCTGCAGCCCCCAGTGGTGTATACAGCTGCAGCCCCCAGTGGTGTATACAGCTGCAGCCCCCAGTGGTGTATACAGCTGCAGCCCCCATTGGTGTATACAGCTGCAGCCCCCAGTGGTGTATACAGCTGCAGCCTCCAGTGGTGTATACAGCAGCAGCCCCAGTGGTGTACACAGCTGCAGCCCCCAGTGGTGTATACAGCAGCCCCCAGTGGTGTACACAGCTGCAGCCCCCAGTGGTGTATACAGCAGCTCCCAGTGGTGTACACAGCAGCAGCCCCCAGTGGTGTACACAGCTGCATCCCCCAGTGGTGTATACAGCAGCCCCCAGAGGTGTACACAGCAGCAGCCCCCAGTGATGTACACAGCTGCAGCCCCCAGTGGTGTATACAGCTGCAGCCCCTCCCCCATGAGTATACAGCGCCCCCCCTTGCTGCCGCCAAGCTGTAAAGTAAAATATCATTCTACTTATCCCCGCCGGTGTCCCGCCGGTGTCCCGCTGCCGTCACGCTCCTTCGCCTTCATCTGTCTTCCATCTCTGGCGCACAGACAATGACGTCAGTCTGTGCGCCGGAGAAGGAAGTCGGATAAAGCCGGATGAAGACGGAAGAGCGTGATGGCGGTAGGACAGCAGCGGGACACCAGCGGGACACCAGCGGGGATAAGTAGAATGATATTTTACTTTACAGGTTGGCGGCAGCGCGGAGGGGGGCGCCTGTATACTCATGGGGGGGGGCTGCAGCTGTATATACCAGTAGGGCGCCCCCGAAAGTAAGACAGTGTCTTACTTTCGGGGTATGTCTTACATTACCCGACCCCCCTAAAACCGGCACCATGCCTTACTTTCGGGGGCGCCCTACTTTCGGGGAAACACGGTATATATATATACATATATGCATATATAGCGAAGCACAGTCTCCAAATAATATGTGTGAACTAGCACAGCCTCCATATAGACACAATAGCAGCCTCTATAAACCCCAGGAGCAGCCTCCATATACACCCCAGCATCAGCCTCCATATACACCCCAGCAGCAGCCTCCATATACACCCCAGCAGCAGCCACTATATACACTCCAGCAGCAGCCTCTATATACACCCCAGCAGCAGCCTCTATATACACCCCACTGGGGCGGCAGCACAATACTGCACTTTCAGCAAAACAACTAAACAAGCATAACTGGGGAGTGGGTGGGGGTGAAGAGAGTCTGGGGATAGGGTGGGAGAGAGTATCTCTGACTTTAATCATTATGAATGTATGACCCACCGGCAACCGTCCCAGACTGTGTGCTGCCTCCTGCTGCCTGTATACAGAGCGAGCTCTGCTCCACCAGCTCGCACTGCAGTGACTGCCTGGCTCTGGCTGCACCGCCTCCTTACACTAACATTTGAGGCAGTGCTGGGTTCTGGCGTATGCGGTGCCGGTGGAACTGGTACCGCTGTGCCTGTGGAACACAGAGGAGTGGAGGGTGGGTGATGACGATGAGTCTCTGTGCGTTCCACACTGTGGACTGCAGGAAGAGGAAGTGAGGGGGCAGAGCGGGGACCCTTTTATATGCGTTCCCCAGTCTGGAATGCACACAGGCATGGCCTGGAAGCGGGGGCTGGCGTCCAACATTGATTAAGTTTAAGCACCGTAACGTGCCGGTAAGAGATAATAATAATACCGGCACGGGGCGGGCGGCGGTGGGCCCCTTAGTTACACCTGGGCCCCGGCATTTGCCCGGGTATGCCGGTTGCTGATGCTGGCCCTGCTGAGGAATGATGATGATGATCCATGGAAAATTTCAGGGGACAGGAAGCAACCATGTTCCTATGGGGGAGAGGAGCTGAATCTGATCAGTGTAGTGCTTTGCCTGTGCTCCTAGCTTCACAATAACAGTACACATTATGCATCATCATACAGCCCGTATTTGTATCTGCTTGGTGACATGATTGCTATTTCAAGCCTGGTCTCCCTGTCACATAGGATGGTGTATCGGGCAGGATTGTAGCATGAGTATGGGGTTGGCGGCTACGCCCCCTGCCATGCCCCCTCCCTATACAGAAGTGTGAGGGGGCTGGAATGTAGGATGATCCAGCAACTCCCAGGGTCCACTCCCCAGACACACCTCCTGATCACTGCTCCTGCATGAAGTTGACATGCTGAAATGTTATGTCCCCTGAGAGGGGGTCACAGCAGAGAAGCATGTATGACTTTATCGATTTATAAGCGATCTATAGATACTAGAACTGCAGTCTACAGCTCTGCTTCATCATATAGCAGGGCAGGAACTGTACTAAAAAGTTTTTTCTCCTGGAGTTCTCCTTTAATGTCTGATATGATATTTTCTAATTAACTCTTGTAAGAAGAACCTGGTGTAGTTGCCCTAGTTGCTATTTTGATATGTCTACCTCTGCAATTTCACATTAAACACTTCTCAAAATGATAGCCTGGAGATGATCAGGTGAATGCCCCAGCTCACACTTCTAGCACCCGTGGTAAACAGATAACTGCAAAGAGGAATTCTTTTACCATTCAGATATTTTCCATGCAATTACCAATAGAGGGGAAAGTAATATTACATGGTGGCCATGAATACAACGCAAGAACACTTCGCAGCTACATAGTAATTCCTAGAGTTTTATGGTGACCTATGGCACAACATAAGTTGTTACTGTTGGATAAATAGTTGACAGAACCATATTGATGAATTGTAACTATAGGCTGACAGTCTATATTATTAGTTGACAAGTCTTCCAGTTTGCTACACAATGGAGATCTCCAGGCCAGATCTAACTGCCTAGGATTAGATTTTACACCAAACAAGAAATTGGTTTGTTTGGAGCACAATGAGAATGCAATCCTATCCTCCCATCCCAGGATTCACCAGTTCTCACACAGACCGGTTTTTCTATTCATCCCCTCCATTTTGTTAAATTCCAATTCACCTGCCAGCTATTCTCCTCTTTCCCTGGGAGCATTTCTATCATAGATTTTGGAATAGGAATCGATTATCTTCCTTTCTCCTGACACCTGCAATATTCACTACTGTGAAGCTTATAGTATTAACAGATAGAGAGAATATTGTAATCGCTGCCGTACTTAAAGCCCTGAAAATCCTCTCACTGAGTTGGCAGCAGACTCAGGCATGACTCAATATTGTGTCCTGCCAAGTAGGCAACTCTCCCATAATTTCCAGATGGTCCTTTATAACCGCAGCCAACCTAATGTCACAGATATCTTTCATGGTCAGGAGGACATCTAACACCGTAGTTCAAAGATATCACTTAGGTGATCCAAGTTGAGAATTGTAAATTTAATTGTGTGTGCTGTAAACTGAATGACCATTTCAGCTCGGTTCCTTTCTTTTTCTTGACTTAGCTGTTATAGGTGGTCTCACCAGTGCATCCCTTTCTTAGAAGACAGCCCCCTTTCATTGATTGGTCTATCACTACAGGCAGGGCCAGACAGGGACCAAAAAGCAGGCCTGGAAAACAAGCCCCACCGGCCCATGTACTATATCACCCATCAGCCCCAATCCGTAAATTTTGCTTTTACGTTGTTGTGGCCTTATCACTTTCTTAAAGGAGTTATTTGAAGAGCCACATGTGAATTATGCAGTAGAGGGAATAATTAACCGCAGCTCCATTTACATGGTGCTCTTCAAAGCTATGTTTATCAGGATTGTGGGGTCCCAGTGGTCAGCCACACAGACACACACCCTCATACAGCCAACCAGCCACACACAGCCAGCTAGCCATATACACACCCAGCTGCGCACACAGCCAGCCACACACACAGCCAGCCGCGCACACAGCCAGCTGCACACACAGCCACAAACACAGACAGTCAGCCACACACACAGCCAACCAGCCACACACACAGCCAGCCACACACACACAGGCAACCAGCCACACACACATGCAGCCAGCCACACACACTACACACAAAGAGCCAGCCACACACAAAGAACCAACCACACACAAAGAGCCAGCCACACACAAACAGCCAGCCACACACAAACAGCCACCAGACACACAGCCAGCCACACACAAACAGCCAGTCACATAGACAGCCACCAGCCAGCCACACATACACACACACAGCCAGCCACACAAAAAGCCACCAGCCACACAGCCAGCCACACACACAGCCAGTCTGCCACAAACAGCCAGCCACATAGACAGCCACCAGCCACACACAGACACACAGCCAACCACACAAGTCAGCCACACACACACAACTACAGCCAGCCACAGCCAGCCACACACAGCCACAACCAGCTACACACAGCCACAGCCAGCCACACACAGTCAGCCACACCCACACAGCCCCAGCCACACACAGACACATAATCAGTCACACAGTCAGCCACACAGACACACAGTCCCAGCCACACACAGCCAGCCACAGCCACGCAGCCCCAGCCACACACACACATTGTCAGCCACACACAGACACAGCCACACACAGACACATAGTCAGCCACACAGCCAGTCTCGCAGACACGCAGTAAGAGAGGCAGACACACACTACTCACCACCAGCAGCTTCAGCAGCTCATCTAGCACATTTTGCTGGCTTCCCGCACTGTGGAGTAGAGATGAAGGGGAATGGCCTGGAGGAAATTGGGGCCCATCCTCTCAGCTCTCCTCCCAGGCTCCCGCCCCTTCTCCTGTTAATCTCCTCAGGCCCTCACAGTTGTCAGAGCAGAGCAGTCATGCTCTGCCAGCCCCTACTGTACTGCTCTGATGTCTTATTAGCAGCTTGGCTGGCCAGCCGCCGCTGCTCCCCAGACCCTGCTATGCCTTGTGGGTGGTGGCGGCAGCAAAGTGATTTCAAGCCGGCCTGCAGCAGGAGGAGTAGGTGCTGTAGCCCTGCCCATTCCACAACTACCGGACCATAGGGAAAAGTCCCGCCTCTCCCAATTGTCAGTACGGGCCTGACTACAGGTATTGCTGTAAAAAAGCGGTTGGATCAGATGGTTTTATTATGATTATTCGCCAAACAGATATACAAAACGTTACATCTAAGTTGCATACAAGCTTTTTACAATACATCCCAAGCTCCCCTTACAGAATACAACCCCAACATCCCTTCCCCCCACCCCCCTACCCTCTATAGACAGCAAATATCACATCCAGTATCCATGTCCCTGCGTAGTCAGTTTTGCAAAGTATAATGGCAATCGAAAAGCAGTATTAATAATATAACAGAGCGCTAGAATTTGCTTTGTATTTATAAGTTGACCTTGAAGAACAGTAAATCCTATAAGTTACACACCTAACCCCTTTCATCGTGCCCAGATTTGTTCAAATGTTGTCAAAGCTTCCCTCCTCCGGTATATACCTTCTTCTAAGCTACAGTTGTGGCCAAAAGTATTGACACCCCTGCAATTCTGTCAGATAATACCCAGTTTCTTCCTGAAAATGATTGAAATCACAAATTCTTTGGTATTATTATCTTCATTTAATTTGTCTTCAATGAAAAAACACAAAAGAGAATGAAGCAAAAAGCAAAACATTGATCATTTCACACAAAACTCCAAAAATGGGCCAGACAAAAGTATTGGCACCCTCAGCCTAATACTTGGTTGCACAACCTTTAGCTAAAATAACTGCGATCAACCGCTTCCAGTAACCATCAATGAGCTTCTTACAATGCTCTGCTGGAATTTTAGACCATTCTTCTTTGGCAAACTGCTCCAGGTCCCTGATATTTGAAGGGTGCCTTCTCCAAACTGCCATTTTTAGATCTCTTCACAGGTGTTCTATGGGATTCAGGTCTGGACTCATTGCTGGCCACCTTAGAAGTCCCCAGTGCTTTCTCTCAAACCATTTTCTAGTGCTTTTTGAAGTGTCTATTTATAAGAGATACATTTTCACAATGGAGCAAGCCTTCCCTAAAGGGAGTATGGGAATCAGGAGGTACTGATCCCAACAGTTGTTGCTGCTGAAAGGTCCTAGGTGCACCTGTGCTCATGTGCCCTAATGGCTATGAATTTACTATAGATTAAAATAAGACCCAGCGCTAACAGAAACACCTGAAAACCATAGTCCTTGATTAAGAGTAAATATTGAAAATAAAATAAAATAGTATTGGGGGGATTTTTTGTAAAAGTTCCTCAGTTTATTTAATCCAATAAGACTAACAATGTACATACATATTAAAAGTATACATTAAAGCGAACCTGTCACCCCCCCCCGGGCATCAAAAGCTCTAATAGCCACCTTCTGCAGCACTAAGGCTGCATTCAGGGAAGGTGACTATAGCCTTTTGATGCCCTTTGTAGTCTGAAATATGAAGTTAGGTAAATGCTTACTCTTAGAAAGACCAGAGACCGGGAGGCGGGGTTTCACGCTGCTCCGGCCCACCCCCTCTTGTCAGTCATGGTGCTCGGCTGCTGCTGCCTCCCATGACTGTGTAAAATGAACGCGCGTCTCCGTTCTCATGCACGGAGCCGCGCATGCGCTGTGTGCCCGGTGTCGATGACTTCCTGGACACCGGGTGCACAGCGCATGCGCGGCTCCGTGCATGAGAACGGAGACGCGCGTTCATTTTACACAGTCATGGGAGGCAGCAGCAGCCGAGCACCATGACTGACAAGAGGGGGCGGGCCGGAGCAGCGTGAAACCCCGCCTCCCGGTCTCTGGTCTTTCTAAGAGTAAGCATTTACCTAACTTCATATTTCAGACTACAAAGGGCATCAAAAGGCTATAGTCACCTTCCCTGAATGCAGCCTTAGTGCTGCAGAAGGTGGCTATTAGAGCTTTTGATGCCCGGGGGGGGTGACAGGTTCGCTTTAAACACAATTATTTAGGTTAAAAAATTGACTCGGGACTTATTTATAGTGTTTGGGCTTTTAAAACTATTTCTTTATATTGATTCTTTGATCAGCTGTCAAACGTATGTTCATATCCTAAAGAGTCTTGGGGCTTTTCATTGTCTGGATGTGATATGGTTATGAAAGCCTTCTGTGAGATCTTTCTGTATAAAAAAGGAAGGTATTTAGTTCTCAATCTTAACAAGGGTTAGGCAGACAAGGAGTTAAATTGGTGTACCTGCAAACAGTCAGATGTGCTTTTTGAAGTGTGTTTTGGGTCATTGTCCTGCTGGAAGACCCATGACCTCTGAGGGAGACCCAGCTTTCTCACACTGGGTCCTACATTATGCTGCAAAGTTTGTTGGTAGTCTTCAGACTTCATAATGCCATGCACACGGTCAAGCAGTCCAGTGCCAGAGGCAGCAAAGCAACCCCAAAACATCAGGGAACCTCCGCCATGTTTGACTGTAGGGACCGTGCTCTTTTCTTTGAATGCCTCTTTTTTTCTCCTGTAAACTCTATGTTGATGCCTTTGCCCAAAAAGCTCTACTTTTGTCTCATCTGACCAGAGAACATTCTTCCAAAAAATTTTAGGCTTTCTCAAGTAAGTTTTGGCAAACTCCAGCCTGGCTTTATTATGTCTCTGGGTAAGAAGTTGGGTCTTCCTGGTGGACACTGTTGTACCCTCGGACTGCAGGGCAGCTTGAACTTGTTTGGATGTTAGTCAAGGTTCTTTATCTACCATCCAAACAATCATGCGCTGAAATCTCTTGTCAATTTTTCTTTTCCGTCCACATCTAGGGAGATTAGCCACAGTGCCATGGGCTTTAAACTTCTTGTGTTTTTTCATTGAGGACAAATTAAATGAAGATAATAATACCAAAGAATTTGTAATTGCAATTATTTTCAGGAAGAAACTGAGCAATATCTGACAGAATTGCAGGGGTGTCAATACTTTTGGCCACAACTGTAATAGTATATTCCACCTGTTGAACATACTCCTTCCTAGAGGGGGGATCCAGCCCCTAGCAATTCATTTTCTAGCCATATATAACAGTCTGGCTATCGCTAACGTCTGAGCGCTGGTAACCTGTATGTCTTCCACATACCCCAACACACATACCAGTGGGTTTCTAGACACCACACATCCATACTTTCCTTCAATCATCGCAATCAATTCCATCAAAAAGGCCTACAGCCTCGGACATTCCCACAACATATGCATGATTCCTGCATTCTCATTCTTACATTTTGGACTTTCTGACGTGTCTCTCATCCCAATCCTATATAAAAATTCAGGAGATCTGTACACTCTGTGAATGGTGTACAACTGCGAAAGCCGTCCCGGCTCACTTAGTGATAGTTTTGGTGCATACTCCAAAACCAACTCCCAAATCTCATCCTCCAGCACCCCCAATTCCTCCTCCCATTTACTACAAGCACCCACCGGATGCTTCAACAGAAATGTATGTAGAATATCTTTGTATACGCTGGTGATTACCCCCCTCTTAGTCCCCTCCATGCAAATATAATCAAGGACTATATCCTTCTGTACCTGCAGTCCAGTTTCCCGTCTCTGCCTCCTGAGTGCATTTTGAATCCTGAGATATCTATAGCTATCTAATTCTAGAATGCCAAATTCTTCCTTCAGTATGTCAAACTCTTCAATTGTTGATTCACTAGTAATTGCCTCACGTATTGTATCCCTTTGGTACACCAGTCTTTCCAATCCCCAAGTTTGTATACTTCACACAGTTTTTCATTCATCCAAATGGGAGTGTATATAGTCAGGCCAGAAACTCCTCTTATTCTCTTGACTGTGGACAAAGTTTTATGTATTAGACACAGAGTGTCTTTCCTCCCAACTGGCTAAATCAACCGGTCTACAATCCCTGCACCAGAGGGCTCCTTCCTATGAAATAGGTCAGTACTGCCTGTATTGAGCCACCCTCTGTCTCCGAAAACCAGCCTCTCAGATGTTGACTTTGAGACGCCAAAAAAATATATCCAGGGGTTAGGCAAAGCCAGTCCCCTCTCTTCCTTGGGCCTTTGCAGAATCTCCAGCTTAATCCTGGGTTGTTTTCCCCCCCACACCAGGTCTCTAAAGAGGGAGTTGAGTCTTTGGAAGATACCCCCGGAAGCCATATTGGTGAGTTGTGAAGTATATAAAGGTGCTTAGGCATGAGTATCATTTTGGTCAGGTTGGCCTTGCCCTCCACCGAGAGATGCAACCTGCCCCAAGTCTGGGTATTATCCCTAATTTTAGCCAGGAGCTGCATCAGATTCAGTTTCATATAGTTTTTTATTGGCAGTGCAACCTGCACCCCCAAATACTTATATTGATCAACTAGTCTCAATTTAGTACACCCCAATACTCCCCTGTCCACCACGTTTTCCCTTTCTATCATCATTAGGTTGGATTTGTCCCAGTTTATTCTTAGCCCAGATAATCTCCCAAAAACCTTCAACACTGCCTCACTCAGGGAGTCCAGGGGGTCCCGGAGAAACAAAAGGACGTCATCCGCGAAAAGCACAACTTTTTCCTCCACTGGCCCAAATTGAAACTTCTTAATCCCAGCTGCCCTAGCTGTAAAAAAGGGGTGACAATATAATTCTTCTACAGTTATGCTGATTACATGGAGCCCAATTCTTATGGATGACCATGTCCAGTAATCTTTATAGAAAATAATTTTTTATATCGATCAACAATAAGGGTGTCTGACCCTCAAGTATGGTTAAAACACCAAACAGATGCCATTGATTTATGCAAGTAAAATTACATTTAATAATTACAAAAGTCATAGTTGATATAAAAAAACAGATTGAGATCAGACCACAACCTTCAGTTTTAAAAGCTGGAGAGAATTGGAGAGTGACAGGTGGAAAAAAGACAGCCATAATGAGAGGGGGCCAATGGTAAGCAATTAGAATGGGGAGTCAGCCTAAATCAAACAGCTAAGGGGGCTTGGCAATATCCTATATACAGAGGCTTCCTTGGTCTAAGAATATACCAAATGCAAAGAAATATACTCTAATTCATAGCCAGCTAACAACCTTATTGTCCAGAAAGGTATGATATGGAGCACTCACCCATAGTCGGTGTAGTAAAGGTCCCACTCAGTAGTGGTGTCACCCCGACATGTTTCGTGCCTTATACAGGCAATTCCTCAGGGAGAATGTGGTGTGTGTCAAAACAGCCCCTTTTATGCTGCTGACAACGAGGGAAGTGATCGCACATGTGATGGCGGGGGCGTGGCCAAGATTGCCAGCCTGTGGTGCGGGTATTCTGATGTCGCCACGAAGGAGGAAAACCTCCTAGAAGTTTCATTGTTTCGGGGAGGCGTTACCATAGAAACCCGTGTCATCAGAACTCGCGGCCACGCCCCGAGCATGCGTGAGTCGTCCCAGCGCCATCTTATATATGGGCACAGAGCCCTGGCAAGGAAAAAATAAGGTTTCAGAAATCCCTCTGTAGCGAATTCTAAGACACAAATTAATCATTAAACCTTAAGGGAAGAAGATAATTAAAGAGCATAGCTCAGAAAGATTGAGGCACATATCATTAATCACGGCAATGCGGCCAGCATTTAACTATCGAGATGGCAATAGGAACATTGAGGACAATGGGGAAGAGACATGTACAACAATAAAAGAAGAAAGACGAGAGGAAATACAGTATATTCACAACATATCAAATGTGTATCGTACACAGGGATAGCTCATCAAAGCATAATAAATTTGTTTAAAGTGTATTCCATCTGTGTATCTGAAGTTCCTTATAATATTGTCTTCCACATCTCGACTACGTCCAAAAAGTCCTCAATGCATTAGCAAAAGGGGCAATAAGAAGTGTAAAAACTACAAAAAGAGAAAAGAAAACACAGTTGAAAACGGAGTCTTAAAGAGGACCTGTCACCAACCATACATGTTGAGCTAAGGGTAGCACTGAATGCAGCATGTCTGCTGCATTCAGGCAAGGGGTCCCCCATGTCTGATGGTGGCTGGTACCCCGAGATAACAGTTTAGTAAAACTTACTAGTTGGAGCCAAGTAGGCTGTCCCTGGTGTGGCAGCCTGTGTCTCTGTGCCGCCTCCCTGCTGCCAATCACGTCCTCCTCGCTTTGTCTGTGCTGATGACGCAGTAGGTAATGTTATCTCAGCTTCCGGCTGCCTGTCCCGCCTCCTGCTGTGACATCAAATCATTTCCCCGCCCAGATGCATGTTATGCTATGGAGCTGGGTGGGGAAATGCTCTGACATCACAGCAGGAGGCGGGACAGCTGTACAGGGGCGGGGATAAGCGTTACCTTGCTCTGCCTGCGTCACCAGCACAGGGAGCAGAGACAGAGCGAGGAGAACGTGATTGGCAGCAGAGAGGCGGCACAGAGACACAGGCTGCCGCACCAGGGACCACCCATTTGGCTCCAGATTGTAAGTTTAACTAAACTATTATCTCGGGGTACCAGCTGCCATCAGACATGGTGGACCCTTTGCCTGAATGCAGCAGACATGCTGCATTCAGTGCTGCCCTTAGTTTCATATCCATGGAGGGGGGGTGACAGGTCCTCTTTAAAGCGACCCGCGCCCTCTTGTCAATCAGCCTGGTCGCCTGCTGCCTCTCCTCACAGTCTAGCATGAACGCACGCCTCCGTTCTTCTCAATGGCGCCGCACATGCGCTGTGCGCCGGGTGTCCAGGAAGTCGTCGCGCATGCGCGGCGCCATAGAGGAGAACGGAGGTGCGCGTTCATGCTAGACTGTGAGGAGAGGCAGCAGCAGGCGACCAGGCTGATTGACAAGAGGGGGCGAGTCGGAGGAGCGCGAAACCCCACCTCCCGGTCTTAGGTCGTCTTAAGTGTAAGCCGTTATATAAGTTCATATTTGAGTGAATATAGGGCATCAAAAGCCTATAGCCACCTTCTCTGAATGCAGCCTTAGTGCTGCAGAAGGTGGCTATTTTAGCTTTTGATGTCCGGGGGGGGTGACAGGTTCGCTTTAAGAACAGCATGAAGTGCACCAAAGTATACAATAGGTCAGTGGGAGCCAACTCTCGACATCCTACTGATGAAAAAGCGAAACTACAGATAATCATAGTATGAGGCACCATAAAATTCATAGAATTCCAAGGGTCAGAACTCAGAGAAACGGAGAGAAACTAAGTCGTTCATTTAAGCCTACAGGAGTAAAAGAGCCGAGTCTAAATATCCACTTGCTCTCGAGCAGGGACAGGGCGCACATGACATTTCTGCCTCTTGTACTCATCTTGAGGACGTCAATCCCCTTCACTCTTAACCCCTTCAGGACCCAGCCTATATTGACGCTAAAGACCTTGGCATTTTTTGTAATTGTGACCAGTGTCCCTTTATGAGGTTATAACTCTGAAACACTTCAACAGATCCTAGCGATTCTGAGATTGTTTTTTTCGTGGCATATTGGGCTTCATGTTTGCATTTATTTGTGAAAAAAATCAAAATTTTGGCAATAATTTACAAACACTGAGGTAAAAAACACCAAATACACAACGTGTGCAATCTGGTGGGGGGTTATGGGCAGATGACAGCTCTGTAATATATTTCGACACCGAGAAAAAGCACCACCTCACACATAAACATCATCCTGTCCCTGGCACGCCCTGGTCTCCTCCATGAATTGCTGGAGACATTATTGCCTAGTGACACTTTGTGACCATTACCTTCCAATGATTACAGCTGCCTTTCTCTGCTGCGATATGTAAAAGTCTACATTCACACAGTGCGTTTGTGCACCATTTTTTGCGGATCTTTTTTGCCACTGCAGAAAAGGATCCGCTTTTTTCAAAAACGCAGCACCCATTCAAACGCTGTGCTACTGCTGCATTTTTTACGGATCCGCTTTTATTTTCTCATTCAACAATGGGGGGAATACAGAAAGCAGATCTGTAAAAACGCAAAACAGTTGACATGCTCATTCTTTGTGAGGATCCTTCCCAAAGCATCCTGTTTGAATGCAACTTTTGGAAATGCATTGACTTGGCTGGGATGGCGAACGTCACTGCATTTCAATGCAAAAACGGATACGTCAAAAACACAGCAATGAAGGTGCATTAGTACACTGTGTGAATTATAATTTCGATTTCTCAGGAACTTATAAACTGTAAATCATAAACATTATTCCTGTTAAAAAGATATAGTTTATTGAGCACGTATGCTAAATACCCATCAAAACCCATTAAAAACTGGGTGCACAGGTGATAATAAGGAAGGAAGGGGCTACCCCTATAGGTCAATGCCTCCCTCCTCACCCTACCTGCCAGCGGGGGTCGGCGCCCTAAAATCGATATGGCGCCCCCACTCCTCGTCGGCTCTTACTATACTTACCCTAAACTCACCCTAACAAAGGGGGGAAGAAGGTGCTCCCCACCCTAGGATGATATCAACCGGTTGTATAGTTTATACCAGTGTCCCAGTATTAAAAGGAACTGTTCCCCGTGGCTAAGTCTATATCTGGCATGATAGAACATAAAAACCAGACCGCTTAGTTCCCTCTCAACACACAGCTAATGTCCGCTCCCATTAATGAAACAGATAGTGCGGTGTCACGGGTGGCACGGATGACAGGGTGGAGGCCACGCGCAGACGATCCCAGCGTGTGGCCCACCAGCCATAATGGTGGAGGATGGTCCGTCTCTTTCAGGGGCATTTACCTTCTGTGTAGATGGAGAGAGGGTGTGATGGGATCTCGCTGTTATGGGGGGACGGCTGTGGAGGTCTTGTGCTCGGTCTGGTTTTATCCACCAATATTGTAGGTCACTAGGACCCAGCGGATTCCTTCCACTTTTATAAGGAGGTTCATCACCCTTCCTCGGTGCAGGTGATAGTTCCTTGTGCACTCATTATCCTTGCTCCAGCAGACGCGGAGGTTGTGGAGGTTGCTGAGCTCTGCTGTCAGATAAGTGTTTCCTTTTCCCAAATGTCTGTCTTCCCTGGTGTTTGTCTTTAGTTGATAGTGGAGGGGTCTAGTGAACCCCTCCATCTGATCCTTAGATAAGATAGTGCTAGGATCAGAGAGGGACGAGGTTCGTGGTCGGCGACAGTTGAGGAGACTGTATAGGGACGTTAGGGCAGACAGGGTCAGCTCTAGGAAGTCTAGGGGTCACCGTCTCCTTCTTGTGCCCTTAGCGTTAGGGACTCCTAATTCCCCCCCCCCCCCGTCGTTATCCTACGCTGGGTGTCTTCCCCACTCCCAGCGTGACATTATCACCTGCCGTAACTGTAAGTGAAGGAAGGGGAGGATTCGATTTTTCTCCTTTTCCTTATGGATCCTGTGTCTGCTTTGGCCCAGCATCTGCAGACTTTGTCTTTGGAGGTTGCGGACCTTCGGTCGGCTCTACAGGGACCACAATCACAACATGGTGTCTTGGGGAATCAAGCAGTGGGTCCGGCCAGACCGGAACCTAAGGTTGCCCTCCCTGACAGATTTTCAGGAGGCAGAGATAAATTTACTGTGTTCAAAGAGGCCTGTAAATTATACTTCAGGCTTAGGCCGTATTCTACTGGTGACGAGCAGCAGCGGGTAGGGATTATTATATCATTGCTGCAGGGGGATCCCCAATCCTGGGCTTTCTCTCTGCCACAGGACTCTACTTGTCTCCAGTCTGTGGATGGATTTTTTGACGCCTTAGGCCTCATATATGATGACCCTGACCGTGTCTCTTTGGCTGAATCCAAATTGCGCCATCTCCACCAGGGGACTCGGTCAGCGGAATCATATTGTTCTGAGTTCCGCAGGTGGGCTATGGACACGAAGTGGAACGATCCGGCTCTCAGGAGTCATTTTTGCCAGGGTCTTTCGGAAAGACTGAAGGATGCCCTGGCAGTGTATGAGACCCCTCCGTCCCTGGAGGCAGCTATGTCGTTGGCTATTCGCATGGATAGACGCCTCCAGGAGCGGAGGGGTAGACCTCCTGCAACTGGGAGCCCTTCTCGTGGTGGTTCCTTGTTGCCGGGTGGTCACTCGGAGGGCGAGTCATTTCTCCCGAGGGGGGAGGAACCTATGCAACTTGGAGGAGCGGCGGCCTCGAGGCTCTCCTCCGGTGCCTCCCGGGGCAGGGGAAAGGGGGTCTGTTTTTTCTGTGGGAAAGGAGACCATTTTATCGGGGCCTGTCCCTACGCTCCTAAACGGACTGGGGTGCCGGGACCTCATGTGTCTATGGGGGGTGTGGGGGTAGTCGAGCGGGAGGTGTGTGTATCCTCCGTTTGTACTTCCCATTTTCTCCTGAGTGCAGAGGTGGCGCTAGAGAGCAAAACGGAAGGCATTTCTGTGTTTGTGGACAGTGGTGCGGGGGTCAGCATGGTGGATGCTCGTTTTGTACACGCTCATGGGCTTAACCGCTGTTTATTGTCTCGCCCCATCCGTATCTATGCCATCGACTCAGCACCGCTTGCTCAGGGTAGTCTCACACATATCGTACATAACATTAAGTTAACGGTTGGATCCCAACATCAGGAGACGTTATCTTGCTATGTCTTAGACGGTCTCCCCGCTCCCATTGTCCTGGGCTTGCCATGGTTGATTAAACATAATCCCGTAGTGGATTGGCAGTCCAGGGACATTGTGGAATGGAGTGATTTTTGTTCGGAGAATTGCTTGGCTACATCCTTTTCGGTGGTATCTGCTGAATCTCTGCCCCCATTCCTATCGGAGTATGAGGGTGTGTTCTCAGAGAAGGGGTGCCGAGACTTGCCCCCTCATCGGGCATATGATTGCCCTATCAACCTCGTTCCCGGAGCTAAACTGCCTAAAGCTAGGATGTTTACTATATCTGGTCCCGAAAGACAAGCAATGAAGGATTTCATTTCTGAAAGTCTAGAGACGGGTCACATTAGGCCCTCCACGTCGCCGGTTGCGGCTGGTTTCTTTTTTGTGAAAAAGAAGGATGGGGGCCTCCGTCCTTGTTTGGATTTTCGGGAATTGAATCGGATTACTGTCCGTGATCCATACCCCCTCCCTCTGATCCCTGATTTGTTTAGTCAGGTTGTGGGTGCTAAATGGTTCTCCAAGTTGGATTTGAGGGGGGCCTACAACCTGATTAGGGTCAGAGAGGGGGATGAATGGAAAACTGCATTCAATACCCCGGACGGCCATTTTGAAAGTCTCGTGATGCCGTTCGGGCTCACTAACGCCCCTGCGGTTTTCCAACATTTTGTCAATGATATTTTCCATCATTTGGTGGGTAGATTTGTAGTTGTTTACTTGGACGATATCTTGATCTATTCTCCTGATATGGAGACGCATCAGTCTAATGGTCAAACCGAACGTGTGAATCAGAATTTGGAGACTTACCTGAGGTGTTTTGTCTCTGACCATCAGGAGACTTGGGCAAGTTATTTGCCCTTGGCCGAATTTGCCCTTAATAATCGCCTTCAGGAGTCCACTGGCAAGTCACCGTTTTTCGGTGCATATGGGTTTCATCCTCAGTTTGGTACTTTTAGTGGTACGAGTCCTTCCGGAGTTCCGGAAGAGGACCGTTTTACCTCGTCCCTCTCCTCGGTTTGGCGGGGTGTGCAGCGTAGCTTGAAGCTCTTAGGTGACAGGTACAAACGTATGGCTGACAGGAAGCGTGCGCCTGGTCCGGACCTATGTGTGAATGACTACGTGTGGTTATCTACCAAGAATGTGAAGTTGAAGGTGCCCTCTTGGAAGTTGGGGCCCAGGTTTATTGGCCCCTATAGGATAACCGCCGTTATCAATCCCGTGGCGTTTCGTCTCGCGTTGCCTCCTGCTCTTAAGATTCACGATGTGTTTCACAGGTCGCTCCTCAAGCCGTATGTGCCTTCATCTAACCCGTCTCCTTTGCCTCCTGAGCCCATCTGTGTGGCGGGGAATCTGGAATTCGAGATCTCGAGGGTGGTTGATTCACGCATGTTGCGCCGTTCTCTTCAGTATTTAGTGCACTGGAGGGGGTACGGTCCTGAGGAGCGGATGTGGGTGCCGGCGTCGGAGGTGTCCGCCGCGAGGCTGGTCCGCGCTTTTCACCGTTCCCATCCGGATAAGCCTGGTCCTGAGTGTCCGGGGGCCACTCGTTGGAGGGGGGGTACTGTCACGGGTGGCACGGATGACAGGGTGGAGGCCACGCGCAGACGATCCCAGCGTGTGGCCCACCAGCCATAATGGTGGAGGATGGTCCGTCTCTTTCAGGGGCATTTACCTTCTGTGTAGATGGAGAGAGGGTGTGATGGGATCTCGCTGTTATGGGGGACGGCTGTGGAGGTCTTGTGCTCGGTCTGGTTTTATCCACCAATATTGTAGGTCACTAGGACCCAGCGGATTCCTTCCACTTTTATAAGGAGGTTCATCACCCTTCCTCGGTGCAGGTGATAGTTCCTTGTGCACTCATTATCCTTGCTCCAGCAGACGCGGAGGTTGTGGAGGTTGCTGAGCTCTGCTGTCAGATAAGTGTTTCCTTTTCCCAAATGTCTGTCTTCCCTGGTGTTTGTCTTTAGTTGATAGTGGAGGGGTCTACTGAACCCCTCCATCTGATCCTTAGATAAGATAGTGCTAGGATCAGAGAGGGACGAGGTTCGTGGTCGGCGACAGTTGAGGAGACTGTATAGGGACGTTAGGGCAGACAGGGTCAGCTCTAGGAAGTCTAGGGGTCACCGTCTCCTTCTTGTGCCCTTAGCGTTAGGGACTCCTAATTCCCCCCCCCCCCCGTCGTTATCCTACGCTGGGTGTCTTCCCCACTCCCAGCGTGACATGCGGTCACCAAAACTTTATGAGGGGAACTGCTATAGTACTTAGCTTTCTGACAGGGTCACAGGTCACTCCCCGCGCGTCGACGCGTTTCCCATCATCAGGAGGCCTGATAAGAAGGTTCCATTACTGTGAATTCAGCAAGTGCCCACAGTGTTGGTCTGATAGAGGGAGGAGCCACTATGTTATCAATTGCTCCCTTATATCTGGTCTGAATGTGCTAGGCCACCTCCCCATACCGGGCACTTCCTGCACCATCTCTCTCTAATGGTACACCCCAATACAAGGCTCATAGCCGCCCCCTCAGGGGTTCAAACCAACCTGTACAGTCCCCGGTCTCCCCCATAGAAAACTTTCTCCAAGAACTCGCCGCTGGCCGGCTGTTCCAGACCTTTGACACGCAAGCTGCCGCCGCCATAATAGCCGCTGGAACGCACGCATCATCAGAAAGCGACGCTGCGGACCTACGCGCATGCGCGGTAGCGATGTTGATACTGCACGTCACTGTCCGTGACGCGACGCTACCTGCGCATGGGCATTGTAGGATAACACATATACCTGCCTTTGCTAAGCGGCAGAATGCGCAGTGCCGGTGCAGAAACACCCGGGGTATATTATAGCAGCCAGAGGACAAAAGTTAAGAGGGAGTGATTGTAGTATTGGAGAAACCAATTAGGACAGTGTTGTTATGGTGCATATAACCCTTAGGACCTAAAGGACCACTAGGTCCAAGATACCCTCAAGTCCTAAAAAGGTGACAGGGAGGAGTCCGATTCATGGGGGAAAGGGCTAACAAAGGAGCTATGAGGTCTGGGATCCTGGAGAAACTTGGGTGCTGTTCATTGTATATGAATTTAAATATCGGTATATTATATTCTGGTCGCTATTTGCTGTTAGCCCTTTTCCCCAGGAATCGGACTCCTCCCTGTCACCTTTTTAGGACTTGAGGGTATCTTGGACCTAGTGGTCCTTTAGGTCCTAAGGGTTATATGCACCATAACAACACTGTCCTAATTGGTTTCTCCAATACTACAATCACTCCCTGTCTGTCATTCTCCTTCTTAACTTTTGTCCTCTGGCTGCTATAATATACCCCGGGTGTTTCTGCACCGGCACTGCGCATTCTGCCGCTGAGCAACGGCAGGTATATGTGTTATCCTACAATGCTCATGCGCAGGTAGCGTCGCGTCACGGATAGTGACGCGCAGTATCAACATCGCTACCGCGCATGCGTGTAGGTCCGCAGCGTCGCTTTCTGATGACGCGTGCGTACCAGCGGCCATTATGGCGGCGGCAGCTTGTGTGTCAAAGGTCTGGAACGGCCGGCCATCGGCGAGTTCTTGGAGAAAGTTTTCTATGGGGGAGACCGGGGACTGTACAGGTTGGTTTGAACTCCTGAGGGGGCGGCTATGAGCCTTGTATTGGGGTGTACCATTAGAGAGAGATGGTGCAGGAAGTGCCCGGTATGGGGAGGTGGCCTAGCACATTCAGACCAGATATAAGGGAGCAATTGATAACATAGTGGCTCCTCCCTCTATCAGACCAACACTGTGGGCACTTGCTGAATTCACAGTAATGGAACCTTCTTATCAGGCCTCCTGATGATGGGAAACGCGTCGAGGCGCGCGGGGAGTGACCTGTGACCCTGTCAGAAAGCTAAGTACTATAGCAGTTCCCCTCATAAAGTTTTTGTGACCGCACTATCTGTTTCATTAATGGGAGCGGACATTAGCTGTGAGTTGAGAGGGAACTAAGCGGTCTGGTTTTTATTTTCTATCATACCAGATTTAAACTTAGCCACGGGGAACAGTTCCTTTTAATACTGGGACACTGGTATAAACTATACAACCGGTTGATATCATCCTAGGGTGGGGAGCACCTTCTTCCCCCCTTTGTTAGGGTGAGTATAGGGTGAGTATAGTAAGAGCCGACGAGGAGTGGGGGCGCCATATCGATTTTAGGGCGCCGACCCCCGCTGGCAGGTAGGGTGAGGAGGGAAGCATTGACCTATAGGGGTAGCCCCTTCCTTCCTTACTATCACCTGTGCACCCAGTTTTTAACTGGTTTTGATGGGTATTTAGCATACGTGCTCAATAAACTATATCTTTTTAACAGGAATATTGTTTATGATTTACAGTTTATAAGTTCCTGAGAAATCGAAATTATATTTTTCTACCTGATATGGCTAGTTTTCTGTCAGGACCAGTAAACTCAGCCTCCTGGACGGAAGACGCCAACCAGGCATTTTGCACTACGGTAAACCCAGATGGTGTGACAGGGATTGTTTCTCTCAAAGTACAGTTTAATGATCTTTATATACTGTACAAAGAATACACAAGGTCCTGGTGGGAGATAAAAACCCTTGAGAACTATCTCAAACACAGTATAGTTCCTAAGGGCCTACGGATTAACGTATGTCCATCTCCACGCACAGCGAGTCCTGAACTCCTGGAACTGTGGAAAAAGGAGTCAGTGGGTTCCTCCCTTCGCTTCATGAGCATTTTACTGCATGAAGAGAGGAAAATCTTTGAGGCGGCAACGAGTAAACTAAATCAGGGAATTGAAAACATCTTGAAGTCTAGAACTGATCCTGATTTCAACAGACGTGAGAGCACTCTTCAGAATTCCCTGGAAAAATACCAGGGGTTCTTGAAGGAGAGGAAGCATCTCCAGTTTCAGAGGTACTTCAAAGAGTTTTCAGAAAATCTTGCCTACTCATTTATCAGGGAGAAACCTAAGGGGTCATCATCAGAGGGGGATTCTGACCCAGAGGGCCCGAGAGGGGGAGCGGGGGGTGGTGGCGGTAGAGGCAGAGGAAGGCGGAGGAGACCGTGAGGTGGGAAATGGGGCACCGGTGGTCCCCAAGGCCCCCATGGCAATCCAGGTCAACCCACACCACAGGTGCCTCTAGTACATTCACACCCACCGGTACCCCAAGGTTCCGTAACTCCAAATTATCCCGCGATACCCCAGAATCTAGCCATGCCACAAAATCGGTTTGGCCAGGTGGGAGGAGGTGGGGGAGGTTCGGGTGGAGCTACTGGCATCTTTTTGCCCTCTGGACCATCTTTACCCTCTATCCCTGGGACTCCTTTTTTAGGAGGGCAGATTCCGAGGGATTACCCGCTGAGAAACAGGGGTGGCGTATCACAGACACAACAGTGACACAGCTGGATGGTGTGCAGATTATCAATCTGTCCACGTACCAGTTGAGTCTTCATGAGTACAATGTCCTCAAAAAAGGCCTTTCATTTGTTCCAACGGGCAGATTCAATTGTTTTGGTTGGGTAAAAGATCTGAATCTGTTCTGTAGAAAGTTGAAGTGGAAGAAGTTTTTCTCCAAGCACAATAGAGAAGAGTGATTAAAGATAGGCTTGGATGATGAGGATATTGATTGTTTCCATGATATGTCACAGTTGGCTCACCAGATCAGCGGGTGTAATGAGAGAGGACTCGGTCCCTTTACGGGACATAAGAATGGCAGTAAAAAGATGCCACCCAATTCTGACATGATTAGTGTTGATATCTTCATGAACCTAGTGGAGAGGGACCTAAAAAAAGATCCCATGCACCAACCAAGATTATAACAGCAATCTCAGTGAAGCGGAGGAGAGGACCCTTTCTAGTCTTGAGAAAGAACAGGGTCTTGTCATAAAACCATCTGATAAAGGCGGGAATATTGTATTGATGGACCATGAGAGGTATCGTGAGATGTGCTACCGGATTCTCAACGATCGCTCTGCGTATGAGGTTTTACCCTCAAATCCTGCTGAAAGATATGCGGTAGAACTGTCTGCCATCTTGGAGTATGCCAGAGAGGGTGGCCTCATTACAAAGAGCGAATATGATTTCATCAATACTATCCATCCTGTCACCCCAACCTTTTATGCCCTTCCCAAGGTGCATAAGGGTCTAGGGTTTTTGAAGGGGAGACCAATTGTCTCCGGTGTAGACTCCTGCACTCAAAAGGCAGGTATCTACGTTGATACTATTCTACGTCCTTTTGTGACAAGCCTCTCGTCTTATACGAGAGACACCGCGGATTTGCTGAAAAAACTTGACCGGGTTCATCTGGGGCAGGATACTATACTGGCCTCAATTGACGTTGAGGCATTATATAGTAGCATTCCTCACGATCTGGGAGTGCGTGCTGTGGAGTATTATCTCAAAACAAGAACGACTATATGCCGGAGTCACAATACCTTTGTCATTGACTTACTGAGATTTGTGCTTCATCATAACACATTTCTCTTTGATAGGAAGTACTTCCACCAGCTCAGGGGGATGGCGATGGGGAGCTCCTGCGCCCCGTCGTACACCAATCTCTTCCTGGGCTGGTGGGAGGAAACCATTGTGTTTAGAGATGGCACAAACTGGTGGGAGCCTCACATTACCCTCTGGGCCAGATATATTGACGATGTGATTCTGTTGTGGTCTGGCCCAGATGGGAGTTTTGCAGAATTCGTTAAGTGTCTGAACCATAATGACATCGGACTCCAGTTTACATCTGAGAGCGACCCCTCAGGACTTCCCTTTCTTGATGTATATATACAAAAAGAGGAAGATGGGTCTATATCCACCAGGACCTATCGAAAACCCACATCAACGGATAGCCTGCTAAGGTGGGAGAGCCATCATCTGGCACCCCTTAAGAAAGGCATTCCTAAAGGGCAATACTTAAGACTGAGGCGGAACTGTTCGGGGATGTCAGACTTTCGGGTTCAAGCAGACGATCTGACAAGACGCTTCATACAGCGAGGGTACCCGCACTCTGTGCTACAGGCAGCACGCACGCACGCCGAGCAACAGAATCGTGAGGTTCTGTTGCTTAAGTGTGGGAAACGCCCAAAGGTGGACTCGGGTGTGACTAGGTTTATTGGTACCTTAGATTGTCAGAATAAGAGGGTCATGACAGTGTTGCGCAGATACTGGGACATCCTGACTTCAGACCCTGATTTGAGGGGAAGTGTTTCCCCATCACCCAGCGTCACATACAGGAGAGGGAGGTCGCTTAAAGACAGACTTGTGCATAGCCACTACAGGGCACCAACCAATGGATCTACCTGGTTGGGAACTAAACCTATAGGGTTTTATAGATGTGGTGACTGTTCCTTTTGTGGATACATGGCACCTTGCAAGTTTGTTAGGAGTGCGGCCAACGGTAGAACGTTCTTCATACGTGATTTTGCTAACTGCAAAACGTCTGGCATGATATACGTGGCTACGTGTGCATGCGGACTCGATTACGTGGGGAAGACCATCAGAGAGTTCAGACGCCGTGTGGGTGACCATCTAGGGGATATACGGAAGTGTAGGGATACCCCTCTAGCGCGACACGTTAATACAGTACATGGGGGTGATCTGAAACAACTGTCCTTCAGGATAATGGAGGTGGTAAAAACTGGCCCGAGAGGGGGCAATCATGACCGAAGTATACTACAGAGGGAAACAGAATGGATCTTTAGATTTCGATCCCTGGCTCCAGATGGGCTGAATGAGCAGATGTCTTTTGTATGTTTTCTATAGGAGCTATGAGGTCTGGGATCCTGGAGAAACGTGGGTGCTGTTCATTGTATATGAATTTAAATATCGGTATATTATATTCTGGTCGCTATTTGCTGCTAGCCCTTTCCCCCAGGAATCGGACTCCTCCCTGTCACCTGTTTAGGACTTGAGGGTATCTTGGACCTAGTGGTCCTTTAGGTCCTAAGGGTTATATGCACCATAACAACACTGTCCTAATTGGTTTCTCCAATACTACAATCACTCCCTGTCTGTCATTCTCCTTCTTAACTTTTGTCCCCTGGCTGCTATAATATACCCCAGGTGTTTCTGCACCGGCACTGCGCATTCTGCCGCCTAGCAACGGCAGGTATATGTGTTATCCTAAAATGCCCATGCGCAGGTAGCGTCGCGTCACGGACAGTGACGCGCAGTATCAACATCGCTACCGCGCATGCTCGTAGGTCCGCAGCGTCGCTTTCTGATGACGCGTGTGTTCCAGCGGCCATTATGGCAGCGGCAGCTTGCGTGTCAAAGGTCTAGAACGGCCGGCCTGCGGCGAGGTCTTGGAGAAAGTTTTCTATGGGGGAGACCGGGGACTGTACAGGTTGGTTTGAACCCATGAGGGGGCGGCTATGAGCCTTGTATTGGGGTGTACCATTAGAGAGAGATGGTGCAGGAAGTGCCCGGTAAGGGGAGGTGGCCTAGCACATTCAGACCAGATATAAGGGAGCAATTGATAACATAGTGGCTCCTCCCTCTATCAGACCAACACTGTGGGCACTTGCTGAATTCACAGCAATGGAACCTTCTTATCAGGCCTCCTGATGATGGGAAACGCGTCGAGGCACGCGGGGAGTGACCTGTGACCCTGTCAGAAAGCTAAGTACTATAGCAGTTCCCCTCATAAAGTTTTGGTGACCGCACTATCTGTTTCATTAATGGGAGCGGGCATTAGCTGTGTGTTGAGAGGGAACTAAGCGGTCTGGTTTTTATGTTCTATCATGCCAGATATAGACTTAGCCACGGGGAACAGTTCCTTTTAATACTGGGACACTGGTATAAACTATACAACCGGTTGATATCATCCTAGGGTGGGGAGCACCTTCTTCCCCCCTTTGTTAGGGAGAGTTTAGGGTGAGTATAGTAAGAGCCGACGAGGAGTGGGGGTGCCATATTGATTTTAGGGCACCGACCCCCACTGGCAGGTAGGGTGAGGAGGGAGGCATTGACCTATAGGGGTAGCCCCTTCCTTACTATCACCTGTGCACCCAGTTTTTAATACGTGCTCAATAAACTATATCTTTTTAACAGGAATAATGTTTATGATTTACACTGTGTGAATTAGCCAAATACTATACAGATTTTCCTGTCTGCAGATTTACATGATCTCTATCGATAAACCATTATTCAATAAACGCTACATAATTCAATTGCACAAGTATTAATACTAATATCTATTATATAATTGCGAATGGGTTTTTTGCCCCTTCTGAGTCGACTCGCAATGCGAGTCAGCGTGGTCATGTGGATACGCCCGAAGCATTGGCCGCGAAGCGGCCATTGCGAGTCAGAGACTCGCCTTCTAGAATCCCGATGCATGTGCATCGGCACCAGCTAGTTTAATTAATAAATAATTTTATTTGAATTATATTAATAATTTAATTAGTAATAATAAAGAATTAACATAGTAAACACTATATTTATCATAGATTTCTGCTACTTTCATTGCTTTTTAGTCTCTATTCCTCTTGCCTGCTTCCCACATTCATTGTTTACTCAGATATACTACTGAAATCCATCTTGCTCAAGACTAAACGAACGAACAGGGGTCGAGAGACACATGGAGATGGCTCTTCTGCTTTCTAATACATGTTTTATCTCAGCTCAGAGCTGGATTCACAGCCACATTGCTATATACTGCAGAATAATGTCCTCCTACTACTGAAGAAGTGCAACATAGACATAGGGAGTCAGGAATTGCTCATTTCAGTGCGTGCAGTGTGTAAGATGTAGTGCATCTGTGGAGCCCACTGCAATGGGGTACTCGGTACCGGACCGAGTTGCTCCTGGGAATGTCACGGAGGGCCTGGTCCAGACCGTGTCCCAGGTTCCGCAAGTAAAAGGGGATATTTACAAGGGATGAATGTTTGTCGTGACGCCACCCACGGTTTGTGGTCAGTAATGGGACCACCGCTGCTGCAGAACCTGCGGGGATGATGTTGGGCAGCTTAGATGGAACGGCTCTCCGTAGGTAAAGGCTGGTTCCCCGGGGCAGTGGAACTTAGAGTTTATGAAGAGTTGGATGTTGTAGTAAGGGGGTGATAGTGGAGATGATGGCTGCTTGCGGGGGTGATTAGGACTCGGGTTCAAGGATCACACACTCACGTTTCTGAAGTTTTCCAAAGCTTTACTGCAGATGTAGTAGCAGAGTTTTGTCCACGCAGTCTGCACTGGGGCCGGGTTGCTCCCACCCTGTTCGGGTCCTCAGCTTCCTCCTGCTGCGCTGTGTGTGTGTGGCCCTGCTGCTGCTTCTAGCTGAGCTGCTGGCACTGTCTCTCTCCTCACAGGTACCCCTTGGCTAGGCAACTTGAGTCTTCCTTGTGCTTCTGACCCCGCCGTGTTGCTTTGCTCTGGTACAGTGTTGATCTACAACCTCCACTATCCCGGGATTTACTGTGCTGTGTGTGTCAGTCACAGTTTCGGATCCGGTATCCGATCTGTGCGCTCCTCAGGGGCGAGTGGTGATGGCACTCAGTCTCCCAGATGTGTTCCTCTGTCTTTTGTTCTCTTTTCCTCAGACCCTGGCTAGGCCTGGAATCAGTGAGCGGACTGTAGAGAAGCCTGACGCAGCTCCTTTACACTACAGTCTCCCTCAGTTCTCCCAGGAACTGGACTCTTCACAGTACTGCTACGTACTGAACTAACGACTTCCTCTTGACCCGGAGTATATAAGGGAGCTGGTTTAGCTCCCCCTCCTGGCCCAGAGGTGCTAGTGTAGTGTCAGTGTGTTGTGGGGGGGGAACCCGGGGGATGTTACTGTGGCACATTAACCCTTGGGGTGCCACACACCAATGTCCCTGAGCTCCACCCAGAAAGGATGTTGACTCACTCATCGCTAATGCTCTGGTCCCTGCCACATGTCTCTGTTCTCAGATCCTGCGCATGCCATGCAGGTATCTCGGCAGAATGCTAAGAGCTCAAGCACACAAAATCACCGTATCTTAAAAGGGCAGTGCTCAGACTCTGTAGTGTCCCCAGCCAATGGCTGAAAGACACTAGGTACTTAAGGCACACTCCCCTATTCAGAGGTACCTGAGCAACGTGTGCATTCAGCTTGCTGCATGTTGCTAGTTGTAAAGTCCTTGACAACATGTGCTTGTCCTGTGTATGCTCACATGTGTTCCTGCCTCCTTATCTGTCCTGTATTTCTGTGTCCGTGTTCCTGAGTATGCACCTTTCCTGCTGTATCAGTAATTCTGCTGGCTCCAGCTTACTAGGCTGTGGCTGTTGTCTTGCCATCCTGCCAAGTACCTTTGCCAAATATTTGCCACCCTGCCAATTATCTGCCATTCTGCCAGTACCCAGAATGGACAACGATATTACACACAGCAGCACGGATCAAATTAACAGATGTCTTCTGTATTACAAACTGATTGACTTTATTCCAACGCGTTTCAAGGTCGTCCCGACCTCTTCATGAGGGATACATTTACAGAGTCTCTGAAGAGGTCGGGACAACCTAGAAACGCGTTGGAATAAAGTCAACCGGTTTGTAATACAGAGGACGTCTGTTATTATACACAGCAGCGCAGATCAAATTTTCATTGGCTATTCTGGGGATTGTGACCACTTTAGAGGTGGGGGATCCAGCAGCAGCTGTCTGACATGCAAAAAGGTGAGCACTTCTCACACGGCATACTCATTACACATCAAACAGATTATACCCATTGTGCCCTTGTCTACCCCCTTTTTTAGATTCTGCCAGTATCAGCTCTCTACCAGTACCTGCCGTTCTGTCAACTACCTACCATCCTGCCATATACCTGTCATCCTGCCAAGTACATGTCTTCCTGCCAGAATCTGCAATCAATTCTTTGCCAGTACCTTCCGTTTTGCCAGCACATGCCGTCTAGTCTGTCTCTGAACACGAGGTAGCTACTTAGTAGAAAAAGAAGAGTTTGCAGCACTCCACGTAGGACCTTGAATAAAGGCAACAAGTCCAAAATGGATGCACAACACACAATCCAAGGAATTCACTTGGAAAAAGCTATGAATAAATAAATGAGACAGCGTACAAAATCAGGTGAAAAAAGCAAAAAAAAAACTTTTTTAATCTGCCATTGATGCAACATTTCCATTTGCCATAGGTAGTCGCTAAGTGACGCCCCTCGAGAGTGGGCTCGATCCCGTGACACAATGGGTCAACACCCACCAGTGTGACAATGGAGATATCATAGGAACTAGAGTCCACCCACCAGCTCAGAGACAATTGAAAATTAGAGAGAACCTTTAGAGGGCAAAACTGGTGAAAATCCAAGATACCAGTCATATAATGGCCAGAAAAAGCATTGTTCCTCTAGGGCAGAGGTTCCCAACTCCAGTCCTCAAGACACACCAACAGTGCAGGTTTTCAGGATTTCCTTAGTATTGCACCTGTCATAATTGAATCACCTGCACTGGGAATGATTCCAATTTCTAAGGAAATCTTGAAAACCTGCACTGTTGGTGTGCCTTGAGGACTGGAGTTGGGAACCTCTGCTCTAGGGTACACAATACAGCTCGTTCCAAGAGGCTACGGAAATGACAAATGTGCTTTAATGTTAATTAATGAATTTACAACTTAGTTGAAGACTAGTTCACGTCATGAATATAATATTCCCTGATTATTAAAAAGATAAAGCCATGTAATATCCTTAACTAGATGTTACCTTTCATTAAAGGCTTAATGGATAAGTTCCAGGCTGGGTGAGATATGCCTTGTGCGAGTTTCACCTACAAAATAAATACAGTTACTGCGCCACCGGAGCCATGATTAAAGCAATGACATGAAGCCGTTCTTAAGGAATTAATATTCATGACCATTTTATGGGTCTATAAAAATAATGTATACCAATATTTTCCCTTAAAATGAAACCAGTGCAGAGTTGAACAATAATACGTTCAGCATATATAAAAAAAGATAGTTGTATAACACAGTTTGCAACAAAGAACAAGGACAGATGATCACATTACAAGGAGAAAGGCGGGGGTAAATGGTAGGTGGATGCGGGTGATAAGTTGCTGGCAGCCGCATTCAAGTGGCTAATTTGCGGATGTGCATAAATTTGATCCCAGCAACCCGTTCCTGTTGCCTTCTCAGTTCTCATATAAAGCCTGGCCTAAAGCTGAGCTTGTGGCTGTGTGCACATGATCCAGAGACACTGCATGTTGGACGCAGTGCCTCCAGACCTGCGGGAACCTGCGGGGAGACCACAACCGCCCTGTACTCACCATCTGCAGCTTCTTCCTGCATGCAGCCGATGTGGACCGCTTCCAGAAACCTGCACTGCAGCTGCAGAAGGGAGAAACATAGCGGGCATGGAATTTCTAGAAATACCATCCACTATGCTGGTACTGTACAACGCAGGGTTTTGGATGCAGCAGCAATATGCTACATCCAAAATGGTGCAATTCCTGATCGTGAGCACATACCCTTACAGGAGAATGTCAGATACAATGGATACTGGAACACGATCGTATTAGAGCTTTGAAACAAGCAAACAAACAATGGTAGGGTCAATATGTGGCGCCCCGCAACGAGTGCGTCACAAGAGGGTATTGCAGCCATAAATGCAGCCGCAATATTCTCTGACACAGCAGTGATCTAGTTAACTTTGAGATCCAACCCTGCATGCATCACCTAGAACAGAGGAGCAATCCAGGGTCCTGGTGGGCGGAGTGCTAGGGAAATGTGTAGGAGAACTGACTCTTTAGTTAAGAGAAGGAGTCTAGAACTTGACCTGAGCAGTCTAGAACTTGGAGTAGGAGCGGGGGCTCCGCACCCCGTGCAGCCCCCGGGCCGTGTCAGCACCTGAGGCCTCAACAACCGGGATCGGGCATCATAACCACGGGTTCCAAAATACCCCGTGCCCAAAACTTCACAGCCGGTTCACTGGTACCGAAGCTGGCAGCAGTTCACCTCTGCTACGCGAACCAGAAGCGTGGAGGAGCAGCTTCACAGGAGCACCCCACCACCAGCCAACTTCCAGTCATCTAACCAGCGGTGTACCCACCGAGGGATCCAAGGCTCCCCAAAACATCCACAACGTACAACTTGGATAGGGTATTGAAGCAGCCTCCCCGTACCCGACCTGGTATTCCTGGGCGATACTGGCAAATCACTTAGTTAGAATGGAGGAACACTTGCGGATCTCTGAGGGACACTATCACTGCTGAGTCCACCCGGTCCACTACCTGTTAACTGTATACCATGTACTGCCTGCTGGTTACAGTAAAGACCCGTTGCAGAGACTTTCTGTGTCCGTGCTTCCTTATGAACTGTCCGTCCGCACTACAAGGTAACCGCAGCTGCCGCACAACATCTTAAGCAGCTCCACCCTCCGGGGATCATCGCTCAGCCTGTGGGCAGCGTTCCATCTTGCTGCTGTCCATCCCCCGGAGGTTCCGCAGCGTCGGTAACGATTACCGAAACTACTCATAGGTGGCGTCACTAATAAATTAAACCCCTTTAATCTGTTCCCTACAAGACGTCTTCAACTGTTGATCTGCACTCCACCGGGCCCCACTACCGGCAGGCGCGGTCCACCCGTGACAAGGAGGAAGGAAGCATCGCCTGTCTAAACCGGAGTCCCGGCCACGGTGAGTCAAATACTCCCAAAAGGAATAGAAAAATAAGATACAAAGTAAAAGAACAATTTGGAAAGATATAGGTTTAAATCCAAATCTCTTTTCCCTTTTCAAAAAAAGAAGAAATTAAAAGTAAACGTATTTGGCTTTGTTGTGTCCATAAAAATCTGAACTATCAAAATATAATGTTATTTAAATAATCTAAAAAAAGAGAAACTTGATGGCACTCCCTAACATGGAGTGTGAACAGGTGCACAATTAAACATGACATTATAACAAAGTGACAGTTGAACTCTGAAATACTAAAGCATGCAAACTATGAATCTGAAAATATAGACATATACTGCTAAGGAAATATATGAAAAATTGAGACACTAAGGGCCCTTTCACATCAGCGTTTTTCGTAATTCGCGGCAGATGCGGTGAAAAAACCGCATCTGCCGCGTTTGCCGCATAACGGTTCCACTTGCGGCACGGTTGCGTTTTTTTTCCATAGGAAGTATAGGGGGACTTGCGGCAGATGCGGCAAGTGCGGTATTGCACTTGCGGCAGGTGCGGCAGAGAAAAAAACCGCGGCTTACTGCGGTTTTTTTCTCTGCCGCACCTGCCGCAAGTGCAATACCGCACTTGCCGCATCTGCCGCAAGTCCCCCTATACTTCCTATGGAAAAAACCGCAACCGTGCCGCAAGTGGAACCGTTATGCGGCAAACGCGGCAGATGCGGTTTTTTCACCGCATCTGCCGCGAATTACGAAAAACGCAGATGTGAAAGGGCCCTTAGCATACAAAAATAGTAATTTCTATACTTGCCCAGTAGCCATGCCACGACGTGTTCCTACACTAAGATAAAGTCTTTCTTTGGGTTTAAAAAGACACTGCATGTTAAGGAGTGTTCGTTTCTTTTGTTATTTAGATTATGGGGTCACGCCTTCTTACTGTGCACCCCTTCCCATTATCCATAGGTGATTTTATTCTCTATCAGCAGGTTCCTATCTGCCCATATAAGTGAAGGTTTTTTAATCCAAGAGAGAGGCGTAGGAACACAGTATGAAGTACGCCATGACATGGCTACTGGGCATTAATAATGTTAAAAAAAAGCCAAAGTGCTGACTCCGGGGGCTAAATTCTAATACAAAACAGAAAAAGGTGGCCCTAAGAAATACTGACTGGGTTGAACACAAATGCACAACACAATTTTCAGATTTATATTTCTAAATATTTAGAAAACCAGGAATCATTTCCGTTTTATGTCACAACTATTTTTAGGCTGTGTTCACACACAGCGCTTTTTTTTGTTTTTTTGGCACTTTTTCCAGTATTTTGACCTGCACGAAAAAGGCAAAAAAGACCGTTCTGATTGTATAATGATGCAAGTATAACATATAGGGACATTCATAGTGCCCAGTAACACACATACTGACTACATTATCAAGAGAAGTAAATCGATTCACAGGACCTGGTCCAGCCACGATGTCATTAGTCCATAGCTGTCAGACAAGAGTCCTATAAACTACCTCCCTCCTGTTGGCCTCTGACACCTCCTGTGATTGGTGTAACTTCATGGGGGCGCGATCAGGCAATGATGATATTACATCGGGCCCAAAATTCAGAAGAAGCACTGAGTGCCTCAGCAGGTATGATGTGGGTTGCAGAGTCACCATCCGACAGTCACGGAATAATATTGTGGATAGTGGACCCAGGGTACCCAATAATTTATTAGCTCTCTGTACTTATCATTAGATTAACCCCCCCCCAAGCATACAGTATATATGTGAGGAGCTGATTCTCAGATCTGTACATTTTTCTTCTTACAGTGCTATTAGGCAGATCAAGATCAGCCCCATTCCAGAAACATCTAGGAATAAAGATTTCCATTTATCAGACTGGATGATTGTACAATAAAGCGCAGGATTAGATAAATCAACTGGACCTAACGGCCTAATGGGCCTCTACATCACAGTTCTCATCACACTAACAGATACATATTGTCTGAAAATGTAAATTTAAATTTTAATAATACCAGGTTAAAAGAGAGGGTACTCGCCTCTCTAAACATACAACACATATAAACCGTGAGGTATATACTCACAAACTAGAAGTGAACATAACTATGGTTATCAACATCGCGTCTCAGTACGGAACAAAGATCAAATGACCCTATCCAACACGGTCAATTGTGACATAGTCACACAGCTATAACTGACAATTGTGCTGGGTTGAAACCTACATGTGTCAATTTGGATCCAGCTAAATGACTGTAAAAGAAGTTAGGGATCAATGATAGCTATATTGAATACTGTCATATATAGTTTTTTTACCACAAGAGTCTCTGCAGTGTATATCACCCTGTCCTGTCCATCATCAACTTCCGCCATCAGGGTGTCCACATATCCCTGATTGGTCAGAAGCAGAACAAGTGTACGTGAAGGAAGTACGTCTGGGAGATGATCACTACAAAACTGCTGCATTTGCAGATGATCTTTTGGTCCTGCTGACAAGACTAGCGAGAAGCATCCCAACATTGATGGAAATAGACAGATACGGCAGCTTTTCTAATTTTAAAATCAATACAACTAAAGGCCCCGTTACACGCTTCAATGGTCGAACAAGCTGACCAACGATCCGACTTGACCTAGATCGCTTGAACGTCGTTCAATGATCGCTAGTGAAATCTCACACGTACAGATATCTTTAACGACGCAGCAACGATTCCGAGACAAACGAACGATACTTGCGGTCGTTTGATCGCCTACGTCCTTCAGTTCTGAATAGGCGAAGTCGTGGATTATAACGACATCGTTATCAAGGTGTCACACACACAGATGCTGCAGGTTGGACTGGTTTTAGGCCAGTTCAAAAACCTCAGATGAACGATCAGCCAACTTATCGTTGGTTGAATCGACGTGTCACACGCAACGACGTCGTTTTAAACGACTGAAAACCTGTGACGTTTCAACGATATCGTTAACGATATCATAGCGTGTAATGAGCCCTTAAGTCCGAAGCTTTGGGACTTAGACTGCCAAGGGGGCTAGTGGACACATTCAAATTTACATACCCCTTCGTTTCGCCTGCACGTCATATTACTTACCTGGGAGTTAAAATAGGCAAGGTAGATACTGACCTTTTCACTCTAAATATTAAACCCCTTTTAGAATCTGCACAAGCCACTATCAGCTCCTGGAGAGATCCATTTATCTCGTGGATGGGGAGGAATAACTTTTTGAAAAGTCTAATTCTCTCTAAATTCTTATATTTATTCAACATGTTGCCCATTCCAATCTCGTCCTCATACCTTGCAAAAATCCACTCTCTCTTCTTTAAATACCTCTGGCGCAAAAGTAAACCTTGCCTCAATACTTAGGCTGCTTTAACATAGTCTTTTTTTGAAAATGCAGGCAGATCCGGCAGATTTACCGCATCTGCCGCATCTTCCGCCTAACGGCTGCACTTGCGACGCGGGTCCGGCAAGCCCCATGTATTGTCTATGGGGCTTGCAGTTAAGTGCAGCAAATGCGGTCTTGCTGTGGGCTTGTGGTCACCAGTGTTTTCTTTTCGCGGCAGCAACTGCCGCAACCGGCAAAACCGCACTTGCCGTAAGTCCCATAGACAATGCATAGGGTTTGCCGCAAGTGTGCCACTCCCCCCTTGGTAAATCCCCGCCCCCCGTCATCCGCACCCCTGTGGCCATTCCCCCCCCCCCCCCCCCCACGGCAATACCCTCCTCTCGGTCATCCCCCAACTACCCTCGACGCCCCCCCGCCCCTCCCCGCTCTGATCTGCACCCCTTCGGCCTCCCCTAGAGCCCCCTTCCCTGCCTTTCATACTTACCAACCTCCGGAGCCGGCCGTCCCATCCTGCAGTGTCGCCCGCAGTCTTCTCTCTGCCTCTGTCCCGGCGCCGATGCTCTGCGTGTGCCGGGACAGAGGCAGAGTTAACCCCTGAATGACCACACAGGGGTGATCTGCAGTTAACCCTCTGTGTGGTCACAAGGGGTTAACTTCAGATCATCATCCCTGTGTGGTCACAAGGGGTTACCTGATCTGCAGTTAACCCCTTGTGACCACACAGGGATGATGATCTGCAGTTAGCCACAAAGGGTTAACTGCAGATCATCATCCCTGTGTGGTCACAAGGGGTTAATGACAGATCAGGTAACCCCTTTTGACCACATAGGGATGATGATCTGCAGTTAACCCTCTGTGGTTAACTGCAGATCATCATCCCTGTGTGGTCACAAGGGGTTAACTGCAGATTAGGTAACCCCTTGTGACCTCACAGAGATGATGTTATGCAGTTAACCCTTTGTGGCTAACTGCAGATCATCATCCCTGTGTGGTCACAAGGGGATAAATGCAGATTAGGTAACACCTTGTGACCTCACAGGGATGATGTTCTGCAGTTAACCCTTTGTGGATAACTGCAGATCATCATCCCTGTGTGGTCACAAGGGGTTAACTGCAGATTGTGATTACCTGATCTGCCATTAACCCCTTGTGACCACACAGGGATGATGAACTGCAGTTAACCCCTTGTGGTTAACTACAGATCATCATCCCTGTGTGGTCACAAGGGGTTACCTGATCTGCAGTTAACCTCTTTGTGACCACACAGTTGGTTAACTTCAGATCATCATCTGAATGAGAATTGTCGCGGGACCTCCCACTGGACTACGTCGGACCTTCCCACTGGACTACGTCGGACGTCACAGTAATAAAGATGGGGTCTAAATATGTGTTTGTGGCTTTTTTTCTAATAAAAATATTTTTCTCTGTGTTGTGTCTTCTTTACAATTTACTAGAGATTCCTAATAGTCCAATCTAATATTGGCCAGACGTTATGAATCTCGGGCTTAGTGCCAGCTGCCAAAAAGCTGTCATTAACCCCTTATTACCCAGTCTGCCACCGCTACATGGCAGCTGGAAGATCTGGATACAGCTCCAGAAAATGGTACTTCTATGAATGCGCCATTTTCTGGTGCGGTTGCGGGCTGCAATTTGCAGCGGGGGGGGGAGCCCAGAAAGCTTGGGCCTCCCTACGCTGAGGATTCCAGCCCCACGCTGCCTAGTTGTACCTGGCTGGCCCAAAAATGTGGTGAAGCCCACACCATTTTTTTTTTTATTATTTGAAGAAATAATTAAAAAAATAGGGCTTCCCTATATTTTTGGTTTCCAGCCAGGTAAAACTAGGCAGAAGGGGTTGGTGGCAGCCCGTAGCTGCCTGCTGTACCTGGCTGGACCAAAAATATTGCTAAACCCCACGTTGTTTTTTTTTTAAACTTAATAAAGAAATACTAAAAAAAAAAGCAGGAGAGGAGACGACCAAGACACGGTGTGTCCGCATCTTGTGCACATGTTCTAAAAGTGAGAAATTGTGTGAAAAAAAGAAAATGTTCAATATGACTTTATCAAATTTTGTGAAGTAGCTGTAGGTTCTAAATGCTCACTATACCCCTAGACATAATCCTTGAGGGTCTAGTTTCCAAAATGGGGGTCACTTGTGTGGGAGTTCCAATGTTTCAGCACACAGGGGCTCCCCATATGCGACATGGTGTCCGCTAACTATTGGAGCTAATTTTCCATTCAAATTGATTAGCGGACACCATGTCGCATATGGAGAGCCCCTGTGTGCCTAAACATTGGAGCTCCCCCACAAGTGACCCCATTTTGGAAACTAGACTCCCCAAGGAACATATCTAGATGCATAGTGATCACTTTTAACCCCCCGGTGCTTCACAAATTAGTCCGTAAAAAGGAAAAAAAAAAGAAGATTTTGTGGAAAAAAAGTACTTTTTCATTTTTACGGATCAGTTTGTGAAGCACCTGGGGATTCAAAGTGCTCACTATGCATCTAGATAAGTTCCTTGGGGCGTCTAGTTTACAAAATGGGGTCACTTGTGGGGGAGCCAAAATGTTTAGGCACATAGGGGCTCTCCATACGTGACACGGTGTCCACTAATAATTGGAATTGTAAGTGGATACCATGTCGTGTATGGAGAGCCCCTGGGTGCCTGAACATTGGAGCTCCCCCACAAGTGACCCCATTTTGGAAACTAGACACCCCAAGGAACTTAATTAGATGCATAGTGAGCACTTTAAAACCCCAGGTGCTCCACATGCATTTTATCCTGTTGCCCATGTGAAAATGGAAAAATTGAGGCTAAAAGAACATTTTTGTTGGAAAAATTAAAATGTCAATTTTTTGTTTCCACTTTGCTTTAGTTGCTGTGAAGCAACTGAAGGGTTAATAATCTTCTTGAATGTAGTTTTGAGTAGCTTGAGGGGTGCAGTTTTTGGAATGGTGTCACTTTTGGGTGTTTTCTGTCATGTACACCCAGGGGTGAACCTAGCCTCTCTGCTGTCTGAGGCGAACTGCAGAACGGCGTTCCCCCCCCTTTCCCCATAGTAAATGCTTTAAAATCGGTAGAAATAAATCTGGTTTGTACAGAACTATGTATATCCTGTAAAAATGAGAATAGTGGCCATTTTAATTTGGAGGAATTGAAAAAAAGACGTCCAAACACAAGGATGTCAGCACCATCACACACACATACAAGAATCACAGAGATGAATCCAGAACAAGAATCATTAATGGTAATGGCAGCTTGGCAGAAGCAAACAGACACACAATGATGGCGGCAGAGTGGTGGTCTTGTAGGTAGATCCAGTACTGCATCATTATAGCACAGGAGGCAGCACTGATTGCCAACATATTGTCTGACTAGTCCACACATACAACGACCTGCAGTCTGAGCATCAACAAGCCGCCACTGCACTAAGCTGGAGAAATGATGCGTCTTCCCCAACAGACCACACCTCCTTCTCCCAAAACACTTAGCCAATCACAAGCGCAGCACACAACCCACACACACTCCACATACAGAGACACAACCCACACAAACTCCACACACAGAGACACAACCCACACACACTCCACACACAGATACAAGCCTCACACACTCCATACACAGAGAGACACAACCCACACACACTCCACACACACAGAGACACAACCCACACACACTCCACACACACAGAGACACAACCCACACACACTCCACACACAGAGACACAACCCACACACACTCCACACACAGATACAACCCTCACACACTCCATACACATAGAGACACAACCCACACACACACGCAGAGAGACACAACCCACACACACTCCACACACACAGAGACACAACCCACACACACTCCACACACAGAGACACAACCCACATACACAGAGACACAACCCACACACACTCCACACACACAGAGACACAACCCAAACACACTCCACACACACAGAGACACAACCCAAACACACTCCACACACAGAGACACAACCCACACACACTCCACACACAGAGACACAACCCACAACACTCACACACAGATACAAGCCTCACACACTCCATACACACAGAGACACAACCCACACACACTCCACACACACAGAGACACAACCCACACACACTCCACACACACAGAGACACAACCCACACACACTCCACACACACAGAAACACAACCCACACACACTCCACACACACAGAGACACAACCCACACACACTCCACACACACAGACACAACCCATACACACTCCACACACACAGAGACACAACCCACACACACTCCACACACACAGAGACACAACCCACACACACTCCACACACACAGAGACACAACCCACACACACTCCACACACACAGAGACACAACCCACACACACTCCACACACACAGACACAACCCATACACACTCCACACACAGAGACACAACTCACACACTCCACACACACAGAGACACAACCCAACACAACTCCACACACACAGAGACACAACCCACACACACTCCACACACACAGAGACACAACCCACACACATCCACACACACAGAGACACAACCCACACACACTCCACACACACAGACACAACCCATACACACTCCACACACACAGAGACACAACCCACACACACTCCACACACACAGACACAACCCATCACACACTCCACACACAGAGACACAACCCACACACACTCCACACACACAGAGACACAACCCACACACACTCCACACACACAGACACAACCCATACACACTCCACAACAGAGACACAACTCACACACTCCACACACACAGAGACACAACCCACACACACTCCACACACACAGAGACACAACCCACACACACTCCACACACACAGAGACACAACCCACACACACTCCACACACACAAGAGACACAACCCACACACACTCCACACACACAGAGACACAACCCACACACACTCCACACACACAGAGACACAACCCACACACAGAGGCACAACCCACACACACAGAGACACAACCCACACACACTCCACACACAGAGACACAACTCACACACTCCACACACACAGAGACACAACCCACACACACTCCACACACACAGAGACACAACCCACACACACTCCACACACACAGAGACACAACCCACACACACTCCACACACACAGAGACACAACCCACACACACTCCACACACACAGAGACACAACCCACACACACTCCACACACACAGAGACACAACCCACACACAGAGGCACAACCCACACACACAGAGACACAACCCACACACACTCCACACACACAGAGACACAACCCACACACACTCCACACACACAGAGACACAACCCACACACACTCCACACACACAGAGACACAACCACACACACCACACACACAGAAACACAACCCACACACACTCCACACACAGAGACACAACCCACACACACTCCATACACAGAGAGACACAACCCACACACACTCAACACACAGAGACACAACCCACACACACTCCACACACAACCCACACACACCATACACAGAGACACAACCCACACACACTCCATACACAGAGAGACACAACCCACACACACTCCACACACAGATACAAGCCTCACACAGCACAGACACACATCACTGACACACGACCCACGCACAGATACAAGACACAGACACAACCCAAACAGACACAAACCCACACAGCACAGACCACACACACTCCTCTGCTGATGTACATGTGCAGCTTTACCTGCTCACAGCAGCTGAGCACCTCCCCCACTCTCTCTGCCAGGACTGTCCAGCAGGAGAGCTGTCATGTGGTGGATTAGAGCTGCTTCTCCTCTGGATCTTCCATCAGAGGTGACTTCTCCTATTTGCAGGCTCTCACCTCTTCACTTCAAAGACCGCGCCATGCAGGAGGTGGAGAGCACTGGCCAATCAGCTATGCTGTCACTCAATCTGATGTAAGAGGTTAATTGGCCAGTGCTCTTCTCCTGCAGGACACGCCCCCTCTATGAGTTGCTGGACCCGGAGGAGGGCACAGTGCACACATGAAAGTGCAGGTTCCCCAGCATAGAGCGGCAGAGGCACTGTAGGAGATAGCAGGAAGTCAGGGAGAAGAGCTGCCAAAGGCAGTATCTGATAGAGCGGCCCTTCAGCACCTCTGCAGATGCCGCCCACTATTTTATCAGCAGGTGTCGCCGCCTGAGACATTGTCTCAACTTGCCTTATGATAGATGCGGCCCTGTGTACACCCCTCAAAAGGACTTCAAATGTGATGTGGTCACTAAAAAAAGGTTTTGTAAATTTTGCTGGAAAAATGAGAAATTGCTGATGAACTTTGAACCCTTATAACTTCCTAACAAATTTTTTTTTTCCAAAATTGGGCTGATGTGAAGTAGACATGTGGGAAATGTTATTTATCAACTATTTTGTGTCACATAACTCTCTGGTTTAGCAGAATAAAAATTAAACATTTTAAAATTGTGAAATTTTCAACATTTTTGCCAATTTTTTTATATTTTCACAAATAAACGCAAAAATTAATCGACCTAAATTTACCACTAACATGAAGCCCAATATGTCACGAAAAAACAGTCTCAGAATCGCTAGGATCCGTTGAAGCGTTCTAGAGTTATTACCTCATAAAGGGACACTGGTCAGAATTACAAAAAACGGTCTGGTCATTAAGGTGGAAATTGGCTCTGTCACTAAGGGGTTAAGCTGCAAAGTGAATCGGTCCTTAAGGGGTTAAATAAAGGATCAATTCTTCAGAATTTTCTGTGTTTTTCCTCTCTTTCACGGTGTACCGGGGTTTCCCCTATACCAGTGATGGTCAACCTTTTGAGCTCGGTGTGTCAAAATTCGCCTAAAAAACAAGCATAACTTGGGTGGTGTGTCACTTCAAGAAAAAAATAAAATTTTCTGATATTTGTAGCTGTAATAACATAAAGCTATCCTGAATGTGCCCCCATCTAATATATAAAGCTGAATGTGTTTATGTGTGTATGTCCAAGATTGGCATCTACACCGTCGCAACTACAGCCACAAAATTTTGCAAAAAGAAAATAGGGAGGGGGACAAGAGGCGCAATAGTGCCCTATCACTAGTGACACTTATTTGTGAGGGTGGTGCTGTAAAGCTGCTCACCTGGTCCAGTTGTGAACCCCACAACTGGTTTGAAGGCGTTTTTGGAATCTATGCTCCAGCTGCTGCAGGACCTCCACCGACCACTGGATAGTGGTTTGAATCCAAGAAATAATGGGAGTGCTGGTGTGCCACGGTCCGCGCTGCTGTGGTATGGAAAAACTCACCAAAGAGCCAAAAGTACTTTCATCCTTTATTCCTCCTCTCTCCTATGCGTTTCAGCGCCACACCCGGCGCCTTCCTCAGGGATATCCCTGAGGAAGGCGCCGGGTGTGGCGCTGAAACGCGTAGGAGAGAGGAGGAATAAAGGATAAAAGTACTTTTGGCTCTTTGGTGAGTTTTTCCATACCACAGCAGCGCGGACCGTGGCACACCAGCACTCCCATTATTTCTTACAAAATTTTGCAGTCACACGAGACTGGACCCCGAGATCATCATAGGCTATGTTGCGAGGCGAAATTTTAACCCCGCGCATTCCAATTCACCAAACAATTTTGGCCCTATCTACATAATGGAGAGAAAGTGACAGTTACCAGTTGACAGATGTGAATGAGAGGGGCTTAATGACTGCACCAAAGACTAACAGCATATACCAGCATATAGTCACTGAGGTGGGGCCCTGACATGGAATATTCACCATGCACAGGGAAATGTATACACACCACATGCACACAAAGAGTTATGGCTAAGGTGGAGCCCGAACATTGGATACTCACCACGCACCCGAACACAAACACACACACCACAAAGAGACACACACAACAGAGACACACAGACACACCCCCACAGGGACACACACACATACACACCCTATAGGGACACATGCACTGATCCCACAGGGGCACAAACACCACAGGGATATACACACATAAACACCCCACAGGAACACACAGACCCCGTAGGGATGGACACACACCACAGAGACACCCCTCCCCCCAAAAGGACACACACCACAGGGACCCCCCCACAGGGACACACGCACACCACTGGGACACACACACACCCCAGGGACACACACACCCCAGGGACACACACACACCCCAGGGACACACACACCCCAGGGACACACACACCACACAGACAGACACAGATGTGCACAATTTGTCTTACACAACTCGCCTCATACGTCTGGTATCTTTAATTTCCAAAAATAAACATCTGATTAAAAACAGCCAATGTGCAACACATGTGCCATACAGGGAATTAAGGCAGATGTCAGTCACATGAGCTGTTTTTTATGTGTATGTGTGAGGTAATAAATACTGCCCGGCCAGGGGAAGGGTTTACTGTTGGCTGGAGATTTATTAGGCTGCCTATAGCAACCAATCACAACTCAGCTTCTATTTTCCTACAGGTCATTAATATGACTTATTCAAATTCTATTTTGTTATAGCTAACAGCAGTTATTTATTATTACCCGTAGCCGGGTAGTACAGCTAGTACTGGTGTATAGCTCCTTATCCTGGATATAGCCCCCATACTGATATAACCCCCCCATCCTGGTACTTTACCCATCATCCAGGATATGGTCCCCATTCTGGTATATACCGTATTTTTCGCTTTATAAGACGCACCTGATTATAAGACGCACCCCCAAATTTGGTGAAGAAAAAGAGAAAATAAATTATTTTTAATGTTAAATGGGGTCCGTCTTATAATGCCAGTGTCCGTCTTACAAATCAGTATATATGCCCCTCATCCTGGTACATAACCCCCCCCATCCTGGTATTCCGGTATATATGTCCCCTCCATTCTGGTATACATGTCCCTCATCCTGGTATATATATCCCCATACTGTATATATACCCCATTCTGGCATATACATTCCCCCATCTTCTCTATATGTTCCCCAACCTGTATATATGCCCCCCATCCTGTGTATATGTCCCTCATCCTGTATATATGTCCCCCAACCTGTATATATGCCCCCATCCTGTATATATGCACCCCATCCTGTATATATGTCCCCCATCCTGTATATATGTCCCAAACCTGTGTATATGCCCCCCAACCTGTATATATGTCCCCCATCTGAAACTATGCCCCTCATCCATTATATATGTCCCCCCATCCTGAAACTATGACCCCCCATCTTGTATATATGTCCTCATCCTGTGTATTGCCCCTTTTGTGAATGCCTCTTCCCCATTCCCCCCCCGGACCCCAATGGCTTACTGACATGCGGCTGCTGAGCGGGGGTCCGGAGGCAGGTTCAGGAGGATGAGAGGCACAGGAGCAGGGCCGACGCTGCAGCGGGGGCACGGGTGCAGGAGCGGAGTACCGGGGATGAGAGGTGGCAGCAAGCGGTGGGCGCCGCCATGTTTCTTTTCGCTGGCTGCATTCACTAGTATCACTAACTGTGCAGCCAGTCAGTTAAGACTTCAACAAAATGGCTGCGGCCATAACGGAGACCCGCGGCCATTCTGGAGTCTCTACCTCTACCGGCCGGCTGCACACTGCTTAGTGAATGCAGCCGGGTAGAGGGAATATAGCGGCGCCCACCGCTCGCTACCACCGGTGCAGCTCCGGTAGTGCAGCTGTGCCCCTCAACCCATGTAAGCTGCGTCCGGCACCCCCACTTGGCAGGCCCCCCCTCCCCCTGGTAATATTTGATTATTTTTTTTAATTGCATATTTTTTCACATCCGCTTTTTAAGACGCACCCCCTTTTACCCCCCAAGTTTGGGGGAGGCAAAAGTGCGTCTTAAAAAGCGGAAAATACGGTAGCTCCTTATCCTGGATATAGCCCCCATTCTGATATAAACCCCCACCCCCCATCCTGGTACTTTACCCACCATCCAGGATATGGACCACATTCTGGTATATAGCCCCATATCCTGGATATATCCCCCATACTGATGTAAACCCCCCATCCCATTTTGGTACATTACCCCCCATCCTGGATATGGCCCCCATTCTGGTATATAGCCCCTTATTCAGGATATAGCCCACCATACTGGGATATAGTAACCCCCCATTCTGGTACATTACCCCCATCCTGTATATAGCCCTTGCTCTGGTATAAAGCCCCTCATCTTGGATATAGCCTCCATACTTGGATATAGCACCCCCCCCCCCATCCTCGTGCATTAACCCCTATCCTGGATATGGTGCCCATTCTAGAGCACACACAAAAATAATAAACAATGTAACTCACCTATCCCTCGATCTTCTCCATCGCTCTCTGCTTGCAGCACTGAATCCTGTGTGCAGCATTTTCCTGAGTGAATTCTTGTGATCATGTGACCGGAACAGCACAGTGATGATGTCCCTGTGATGTTAGGGTCACCTTAATGACGGCGGGCTGGTTGGCAGTGGATGACTCACAGCTGCATGCCCCAGTCCTCTGATCGGTGGCATGCTGTTCTTCAAAAAAAAAAAAAATGTATGGCTTATTTTCAGGGGGGTGCCTTATATTTACAAGCAGACTAAACCCCCCTAGTACATCTTATCTTCAGATAAACACAGTATGTGCAGTCTACAGCCAGCCAATCAGGGTGCAATATGCAAATCCAATATATGCAAATCAGATATTTGCAATATCCACTGGAGCTCAACAGCCCGCACCAGTTTGACCACTTTCTCCTAAAGTATTCTGGAAATTTTGACAGCAGAGGGGGCTCCAGTGTGTGAGCATGGCCAATTTTTGGCATTTTTATCTTTTGGTCTCTGTAAGTTAAGACTCCTGTCCATTATGGACTATAAATACTCGGGCAGTTCATTGTTATCTCGGTGCGGCACTTGTTGAGCGTGGTCGTGTCTCCCTCTGTCCTGCCGGACGCTGCATGTGACGGGCTCACCCGTACATACACGCACACTATGTCACAAGCTTATTATTCACACATCCATACATCATATGCAGTATCATGGGGTACCGACTCCGTAAAGGAGGCACACCTGGATCGAGCCCCTAAGCCCAGAGCTGCTGCATCCTTTTTATGTGGGGATGGTGCCGGTTTTGGGGTCATTTTTTTTGCAAGCGGGATTGATGCAGTTTTGGGGGAGAGAGAGTTTTGTGGTGGGGAGTGAGAGGTAGGTTTGAGTAGTGGATTCAAATTTGGGTTGGGGGAAGGTTTTGGGGGGATGCAGGTTTGGAGGGGTGTGTGTGGGGGGAATGCAGGTTTGAGTGGGGCAGGTTTTGGAGGGTGAAGGTGTGGATTTTTTGAGAGGTCCTTTTTTATTAATGGTGCATTTTTTGGGGTGGTGGGGTTGCGGGTTTAGGGGGTGCGGGCTTGAGGGGGTGGAGGGTGTTTTTTTGAGGGAGGGGGCAGGTGGGGGGGTTAGATGGGTTTGGGTGACTGAGGTGAGCAGGCTGGGGAGGGGAGTGGGTTTGGGGGAAGAAAGGGGGACAATTTGGGGTGGTGCAGGCTTGGTGGGGTATGGTTGGGGGGTCATTTTTTTTTTTAGGTCATGTGGGTTTGTGGGGTATTTTTGGGGGGATGCGGGTTTAATGGGGTAGGATTTTTTGGGTAGGAGAGGGTGCAGGTTTGGGGGGCAGGTTTTGGAAGGTGAGGGTGCGGATTTTAAGAGCCTGAGATTGGGTGGATTAATTTTTTTTACGTGGTGTAGGGTTGTGGGACTTTTTTGGGGGGCGTGCTTGTTTAAGTGGGCGGCAATTTCTGGGGAGGTGAGGGTTCTGGTTTGGGTGGGCAGGTTTTTCAGGGGTGGGGGATGCGTTTTTTTGAGTCGCAGCAGTGTTTTTTTGGGGGGGCGGAGTTGCGAGTTTAGGGGTTTTGGGGGGTGACACTTGGGAAGTGTCCTGACTAGTAATTTAATACAAAATCCAGCATAATGATCTTTGTAAAAACAAATGGGGTGGGGGACAACAGGCGCAATAGTGCCCTATCACTAGCGACACTAAAGTGTAAAGGTGGTGCTATGGATAGGCTCACCTGGTTCAGTTGTGTGACCTACACCTGGTTTGAAGGCATCAACAAATAAGCTGCTGCAGGACCTCCACCGACCACTCGCACGTGGAAAAACGTCCAGAGAAAAGTTGGGATTGAAGAGGTGTATCACGGTCTGCGCTGCTATACCCAAAGAAACACTCACATGGAAGTCAGGATTTCAAAAGCAGTTTCTTTCCTTTATTCCAATGCGTTTCGGTGCACAACCTGGCACCTTCCTCAGGAATGTCTTCCATGTGAGTGTTTCTTTGGGTATAGCAGCGCGGACCGTGATACACCTCTTCAATCCCAACTTTTCTCTGAGCATAATGATCTTATTTGCTGAGTGTATCTGATGTATATGATTAATAATAATATAGATAATGATCAGCCTGCAGTAAAGTTATCTGGCCATACGGCGGCAGTAACCGTCCATATCTCCATATATACAATGATCACCCTGCAGTGAAGTCATCTGGCCATACAGTAACAGTTAAACACTGTTTACACGTTAACGATGTCGCTGCAACTTGTGACGTTGCAGCGACCTCGTAGCGATGTCGCTACGTGTGACATCCTGCACCAATCAGCGATCAGCGAGCTGATCGCTGATCGTTGTGGAATGGCCAGGGCCATTTTTTGATTGATGGTTTCCCGCAGGGCGGCCAGCATGGGCATATGTGACAGCAGGAGACCAACGACCTCCCGGCCGATAACCAGGGTAAACATTGGGTAACTAAGCGCAGTGCTATGCTTAGTTACCCGAAGTTTACCCTGGTTACCAGCGCTCTCACTGGTCGCTGGTGAGTCTGCCTGCAGCTCACCAGCGATCAGATAGCGATGTCCCAGCGATCCCAATCATTGGTCAGATCGTTGGGACATCGCAGCGTGTAAACCTGCCTTAACACTCCATATACACAATGATCACCCTGCAGTGCTGTCATCTGGCCACATGGAGACAGTAACACTCCATATCTCCATATATGCAATGATCACCTTATCTGGCCATACGGTAGCAGTAACATTCCATATACACAATGATCAACCTGCAGTGCTGTCATTTGGCCACATGATAGCAGTAACACTCCATGTACACAATGAACACCCTGCAGTGCTTTCATCTGTTCACACAGTGGCAGTAATACTCCATATACACAATAAACATCCTACAGTGCAGTCATATGGCAACAATGTCGCGGTAACACTCCATATATGCTATGAACACCCTGCAGTTCTGTCGTCTGGCCACACAGTGGCAGTAGCACTCCATATACATCACATCACAAACTCGATTCCTCCAGTGATGCTCTAGGAGTGCTGAACGTCTATGGAGGAAAACTCGTTCACCAGGAGATTTTATCCATTATAAATTCATGCTCAAAACTTACAAGTCTGCCCTTCACCTTGCCAAACAGACCTACTTCACCACGCTGGTCTCCTCACTATCCAATAATAAAAAAAAACTCTTTGACACCTTTCACTCTCTCCTCAATCCTAAAGTGCAGGCCCCCATCACTGACCTCTGTGCTGATGACCTGGCTTCTTACTTTATGGAGAAAATAGACAACATCCGCCAGGAAATCAGCTCCCAACCTCCAAGCGCTGCCACTCCCATTTTCCCCACATCCCCTCTGATTCACTCTCCACAATTGACCCAGTCACAGAAGAAGAAGTCTCCAGGCTCCTCTCTTCCTCTCGTTCCACCACATGCACTACTGACACCATTCCCTCACACCTAGTCCAGTCCCTCTCTCCAGTCGTCACCACTCATCTAACCGAAATCTTCAATCTCTCCCTCTCTTCTGGCATCTTCCTCTCCTCCTTCAAACACTCGATCATTACTCCATTATTGAAGAAAACCTCTCTCGACCCATCCTGCACAAATAACTACATACCAGTCTCCAATGTACCCTTCATCTCTAAACTCCTGGAGCGCCTGGTCTACTCCCATCTCACTCGTTACCTCTCCGCTCACTCTCTTCTAGATCCGTTACAGTCTAATTTCCGCCCCTTCACTCTACAGAAACTGCCCTCATCAAAGTGACCAATGGCCTTCTGACGGCAAAATGTAATGGCGACCACTCTCTGCTTATTCTCCTTGACCTCTCTGCATCTTTTGACACTGTTGACCACCATCTCCTACTCTCTATGCTGCATTCCATTGGCATAAAGGACACTGCTCTCTCCTGGCTCTCCTGCTATCTTTCTGACCGCTCTTTCAGTGTATCATTCGCTGGCACCACTTCCCCACCTCTTCCTCTCACTATTGGGGTCCCTCAGGGCTCAGTCCTCGGTCCTCTTCTCTCTACACACCATCAGCAGATTTGGCTTCCAGTACCATCTTTATGCTGATGACACACAATTATACACTTCAGCCCCTGACCTGCGGTATTAAAGAACACCAATGACTGTCTAGCTGCAGTTTCCAACATCATGCCCGCTCTCTATTTGAATTTAAACTTTTCCAAAACTGAACTCCTTCTGCTCCCACCTTCCACAAACCTCCCTAAACCTGAGATCTCTCTCTCAGTTTGAGGCACCATGATAACGCCTAGGCAGCAGGTTTGCTGTCTGAGTGTTTTGCTTGACACCGATCTCTCCTTCTCCTCCCATACACAATCTCTCGTCCGCTCCTGTCGCTTACACCTGAACAATATCTCTAGAGTCCGCCCCTTTCTCACCATGGAAAAAACAAAAACCCTCACCGTGGCCCTAATCCATTCCCGCCTTGACTTCTGCAATTCTCTATTACGGTAAGTGGCCTCCCCCTCACTAGACTTTCTCCTCTCCAGTCCATCCTTAATGCAGCAGTCAGGATCACCCATCTGGCCAATCGTTACTCAGATGCCTCTGCTCTGTGCCAGTCATTGCACTTGCTACCCGTACATTATAGGATCAAATTCAAATTGCTTGTTCTCACCCACAAAGCTCTTCACAGTGCAGCACCCCCCTATATCTCTTCCCTCATCTCTGTCTATCACCCCACCCGTTCTCTACGTTCTTCAAATGACCTTCGACTAACATCTGCACTAATCCAATTTCCCACTCCTGGCTCCAAGACTTCTTCAGAGCTGCACCAATCCTCTGAAATGCTTTATCCCAAGAAATCAGGACTATCCACAACTTGCATGGCTTCAGACAATCCCTAAAAACACATCTTTTTAAGGCGGCCTATCATACTCCCTAATAGAAGTCCTTTGCACTGTAGATAGTGAATGGGCTATCTCTCTTTACATAACTCTTCTTTAAATTCCACCAAACCAAAAAGGTCTACACAGACTGTATAATGACCATTCATGTAAGCTTATTTCTATCCCCAATTTCCTCAAGATGCCTGGACCATTAGTGCAATAAGCCCCTGTACCTTGTGCAACCCCTATCCCGTTGTAGATTGTAAGCTCTTTTGAGCAGGGTCACCTTCATTTCTTGCTTTATTCATTGTATTTTCTTTTTTACATTGATTCTATGCCTACTGTTTTGTATCCAATTACCGTATATACTCGCGTATAAGCCGAGTTTTTCAGCCCAAAAATTGGGCTGAAAAGTACCCCCTCGGCTTATACGCGAGTATATAGACCGCCGCCACCCGCCCGCCACCATCAGTATCCAGGGCCCCCCTTGCTGCCCAAACCTGTAAAGTAAGAGCTCATTATACTCATATACTTATTCATCCGTCTTCTTCCGGCTTCCTCCTCCGATGGGCGCAGGCAATGACGTCATTGTCTGCGCCAGAAGAGGAAGCCGGAAGACGCTGGATGAAGCCGGAGGAGCGCGATGTCGGCAGCGGGGACGGCCACAGGTGTAAGTATAATGAGCTCTTACTTTACAGGTTTGGGCAGCAAGGGGGGGCCCTGGATACTGATGGGGGGGGGCGCCTGTATACTGATGGTGGCGGGCGGGCGGCCTGTATACCTCTGGGGCTGCTGCTGTATATACCACTGGGGCTGCTGCTGTATACTACCACTGGGGCTGCTGCTGTATGCTACCACTGTGGCTGCTGCTGTATATACCACTGGGGCTGCTGCTATATATACCTCTGAGGCTGCTGCTGTATATACCTCTGAGGCTGCTGCTATATATACCTCTGAGGCTGCTGCTGTATATACCTCTGGGGCTGCTGCTGTATATACCTCTGGGGCTGCTGCTGTATATACCATTGGGGCTGCTGCTGTATATACCATTGGGGCTGCTGCTGTATATACCACTGGGGCTGCTGCTGTAACACTGCTGGGGCCTGTATATACCACTGGTGAGGCCTGTATACCACACTGCTGGGGCCTGTATATACCACTGGGGAGGCCTGTATACCACACTGCTGGGGGCTGTATACCTGTTCTGGGGTCCACCCTCGGCTTATACACGAGTCAATAGGTTTTCCCAGGTTTTGGGGGCAAAAGTAGGGGGGTCGACTTATACACGGGTCGGCTTATACACGAGTATATACGGTATTTTACTGTATTTGTTCTCTACTGTAGTTACTTACTGTATTATATTTTCTGTATTCTAACCACTGTATTGTAAAGTGCTACAGAATATGTTGGCGCTATATAAATAAAGATTTATTATTATTATATACACAATAATCACACTGCAGTGCTGTAATCTGGCCACAAGGTGGCAGTAAGGCTACATGCAGACTGTGCATTTATTTTCTCTTCTGTTCTACTGCGTTCTTAGCTGCAAAACAGGAGCTGTCAAAGAAAATCAGGTTCGTTTTTGGACCCAGTTTTTGATCCATTTCTGAGTGCTGTATTTTTTCCATATTTTGAAGGACTCCTATGGGAAAAACGCAAGAGAAAAACGCTACAGAAATTGACATGACATTTTCCAAAACGGAGCTCTCCTAAAGTGAAAAAACAGATCACTTTAGAAGAGCACAGTCGGAAAGACAAAGATGGAAACCCATAGACTTTGCTGGAGTGTCATTTGAGTGATCCGTTTTCTAAAAATGGCCATTTTTGTAAGGGAAATATCTAAAGTTTTCATAAATTATTTTAGCTGTAATGCATGTCTATATTCTTACATTCATGTTTGCATACTTTAGCATTTCAGGGTGCAACTGTCTTTTTGTTATGATAAGTTTGAAAGTGTGAAATATTCACTAGTTTCCTGCTCCTGGCCACTAGATATGGGCCAGAGCATGCGTAGAAAGAAATACACCAAACACACAGTCAGATGTAGCCTCTCCTTGGTCCATAACAGCACAGCTCCAAGTGAGTTTATTTGAACATGTACGTATGTGTCGCACCCCTAAGGACCGGGGACTCGAGACCGGGCTATGCTGCTGTCTCTAGGGTGTCAGGGTGCCGTGGCCTAATCCCGTTGTCCTAGGTGCGGCAATAAAAGGGATATAAAGTTTATGGATTTTCGTGACACCACCCGTGGTGTGTGCCCAGTGTGGTCACCGCTGCCGTAGGATCTGCCAGGGAGATAGTGGTGGCAGCTGAGGTGTTTAGCCCTCCACGGGTATGGCTTAGTCCCCGGACAGTAATTATGGTAGAATGGGCCCAAGGTGCTGCTGGTTTCTACAACCACCTCGCTCACAGGCTGCAGCTCCTCACTGGCAGTGCGCAGGGTTAACTAGTCTGTGGCTCCGCAAGTGGAGACTCTGCTGCAGGTTTATGAAATAACAGTCTCACACACGCTTTGAGCTGACCGCGTACTTTATACACACAGACTTCCAGGGTCGGACTGGGGTGTCTGGGGCCCACCAGGGAAATTGACTCCAGGGGCCCACTCACCCGCTATATGCAAATACCTGTTAGCCGTTATACCCATTATAGCGGTTCCTCCTGCACATCACTCTGCGCTCACCATTACTGCGATGTACCATTACTGTAGTGTACATTAACCCCTTCCCGACATAGGACGTTGTGCAACGTCCTGTGTTTCTGCCCGTTCCCGACACAGGACGTTGCACAACGTCCTGGCAGATTTGAGCTGCTGCAGCTCCTGTGAGTGGGGTCGCTCAGGTGTCACAGATGCTGCTGCTCTGTGACAACCTGTAGATGACCCCACAGGGGGTGGATTAACCCCCCCGTGCCCAGGACCCCTCCGATGGGCAGTTTAAAAGTGAAACTGCCGATCGAGGGAATCACAGGGATTCACCCCTCCAGATCTGATTGGAGCTCTCCAATCAGATCTGGAGGGGTGGATCGGCAAGTGCCCACCCCTCCTCACCCCCCTCCAGCTCCAGGACTGTCCAGGGCCCCCCCGCCGTCCCCCCCAACCGCCCGCCCCCCCTCTATTATAATGTATCTGCCGGCGGGCTGCACCCGCGTGTGCCCGCCGGCAACACTGCCTGCTCCCCTGCGCTGGTGCTCCCCCCAGGCTGCCCCCACCTCCGGGCCCTGTGCCTGGCCCCCCCCTCACCTCCTGCGGCGGGCTGCACACTTCGGTGCTCCCGCCGCTGCTGCCGCCGCTGCTGCAGCTCCTCCTTCTCTGCCCGGCCCGCCGGTCTGTGGCCCCGCCTCCTCTCCTGGCCTCCTCCTGCTCATCGGTGGAACGAGGGAGGTAAGTATGTATGTGTATGTATGCATGTATGTGTATGTATGCATGCATGTGTATTGTATGCATGCATGTGTATGTATGCATGCATGCATGTATGTGTATCTATGTATGTATGTATGTGTATGTATGTATGTGTATGTATCTATGTATGTATGTGTATGTATGTATGTATGTGTATTTATCTATGTATGTGTATGTATCTATGTATGTATGTATGTGTATGTTTGTATCCATGTATGTGTATGTATGTATGTATGTATGTGTATGTATCTATGTATGTATGTATGTATGAATGAATGAATGAATTGATGGTGGGTGAATGGATAGGGGGTGCATGCGTGGACGTGAGCGTACATGAGCGTGCGTGGACGTGAGTGTGCGTAGACGTGTGCGTGCGTAGACGTGTGCGTGTGTGGACATGTGTGTGGACGTGTGCGTGCATAATGTGTGTGTGCATAGACGTGTGCGTGCTTGGATGTGTGCATAGATGGATGTGTGCGTAGACATGTGCGTGCGTAGACGTGTGCGTGTGTGGACATGTGTGTGGACGTGTGCGTGCATAGATGTGTGTGTGCATAGACGTGTGCTGTGCGTGGATGATGGGTGCATAGGTGGATGGATGGGTGCAACAAGGGATCAAGTGTCCTCTTGTTGTAGTCTCTGGGATCATAGTCATGGTGCACTATATGACAGATCATTGTCATACAGTGCACCATAACTCTGACCCCAGAGACTGTAAGAAGAGGACACTTCATCCCTTGCTGCAGTCTCTGGATTGACCAGAGGCGATCGAGCGTCGTGGGACCTTCGTTGTGGACTACGTCGGAGGCGATCGTGCGTCTTGGGACCTTCGTTGTGGACTACGTCATAGGCGATCGAGCGTCGTGGGACCTTCGTTGTGGACTACGTCGGATCTTTTAATAATAAAGATGGAGTCCGAATTTTGTTTGTGTTTTTTTTTCAAATAAAAAGATTTTTCTCTGTGTGTATTTTCTGACTATTTACCAGAGATTCCTAATGGCGGGTCTAACATTGGCCCTATATTATGAATCTCGGGCTTAGTGCCAGCTGCCAATAAAAAGCTGGCATTAAGCCCTTTATTACCCAGTTTGCCACCGGCACCAGGGCAACTGGAAGAGTCTGGGTACAGCGCCAGAAAATGGCGCTTCAATGAATGCGCCATTTTCTGGGGCGGCTGCGGGCTGCAATTCGCAGCATGGGGGGCCCAGAACGCTTGGGCCTCTCCATGCTGCGGATTCCAGCCCCCAGCTGCCTAGTTGTACCTGGCTGGACCAAAAATATGGCGGAGCCCCACGCCAGTTTTTTTCTAGAATTAGTCCTAGAAAAAAAATAAAAATGGGCTTTGCTGTATTTTTGGTTGCCAGCCAGGTACAATGAGGCAGCTGGGGGTTGCTGGCAATCCGTAGCTGCCAAGTTGTACCTGGCTGGACCAAAAATATGGCGGAGCCCCACGCCATTTTTTTTCTAGAATTAGTCCTAGAAAAAAAAAAATGGGCTTCGCTGTATTTAGATGCATAGTGAACACTTTGAACCCCCAGGTGCTTCACAAATTGATCCGTAAAAATGAAAAAAGAAAATTTGTGTGAAAACAAATGTATTTTTTCCTTCTTACGGATCAATTTGTGAAGCACCTGGGGGATCAAAGTGCTCACTATGCATCTAGATGCATTCCTTGGGGGGTCTAGTTTCCAAAATGGGGTCATTTGTGGGGGAGCTCCAATGTTTGGGCACACAGGGGCTCTCCATACACGACATGGTGTCCGCTAATGATTCCAATAGTTAGCGGACACCATGTCGCGTATGGAGAGCCCCTGTGTGCCTAAACATTGGAGCTCCCCTACAAGTGACCCCATTTTGGAAACTAGACCCCCCAAGGAACATATCTAGATGCATAGTGAGCACTTTGAACCCCCAGGTGCTTCACAAATTGATCCGTAAAAATGAAAAAAGAAAATTTGTGTGAAAACAAATGTACTTTTTCCTTCTTATGGATCAATTTGTGAAGCACCTGGGGGATCAAAGTGCTCACTATGCATCTAGATGCATTCCTTGGGGGGTCTAGTTTCCAAAATGAGGTCACTTGTGGGGTAGCTCCAATGTTTGGGTACACATGGGCTCTCCATACGCGACATGGTGTCCGCTAACAATTCCAATAGTTAGCGGACACCATGTTGCGTATGGAGAGCCCCTGTGTGCCTAAACATTGGAGCTCCCCCACAAGTGACCCCATTTTGGAAACTAGACCTCCCAGGGAACGTATCTAGATTGGTTGTGAACATTTTGAACCCCCAGGTGCTTCACAAATTCATCTGTAAAATTGAATAAGTACTTTTTTTCCACAAAAAAATTCTTTTTTTATTTTTACAGATTATTTTGTGAAGCACCGGGGTGTTCAAAATGCTCACCACCCATCTAGCTAAGTTACCTGGGGGGTCTAGTTTCCAAAATGGGGTCACTAGTGGGGGAGCTACAATGTTTAGGCACACAGGGGCTCTCCAAACGCGACATGGTGTCCGCTAACAATTGGAGCTAATTTTTCAGTCAAATTGTTAGCGGACACCATGTCGCGTTTGGAGAGCCCCTGTGTGCCTAAACATTGGAGCTCCCTCACAAGTGACCCCATTTTGGAAACTAGAGCCCCCAGGGAACTTATATAGATGTGTGGTGAGCATTTTGAACCCCCAGGTGCTTCACAAATTCATCCGTAAAAATGAAAAAGTACTTTTTTTTCCATAAACATTTTCTTTTTTCATTTTTACAGATTAATTTGTGAACCACTAGGGTATTCAAAATGCTCACCACCCATCTAGATAAGTTCCCTGGGGGGTCTAGTTTCCAAAATGGGGTCACTTGTGGGGGAGCTCCAATGTTTAGGCACACAGGGGCTCTCCAAATGCAACATGGTGTCCACTAACAATTTGACTGAAAAATCAGCTCAAATTGTTAGCGGACACCATGTCGCGTTTGGAGAGCCCCTGTGTGCCTACACATTGGAGCTCCCCCACAAGTGACCCCATTTTGGAAATTAGACCCCCCAGGGAATTTATCTAGATGGGTGGTGAGCATTTTGAACCCCCAGGTGCTTCACAAATTCATCCGTAAAAATGAAAAAGTACTTTTTTTTCTACAAAAATTTTTTTTTTCATTTTTACAGATTAATTTGTGAAGCACTGGGGTATTCAAAATGCTCACCACCCATCTAGATAAGTTCCCTGGGGGGTCTAGTTTCCAAAATGGGGTCATTTGTGGGGGAGCTCCAATGTGTAGACACACAGGGGCTCTCCAAATGCAACATGGTGTCCGCTAACAATTTGACTGAAAAATCAGCTCAAATTGTTAGCAGACACCATGTCGCGTTTGGAGAGCCCCTGTGTGCCTACACATTAGAGCTCCCCCACAAGTGACCCCATTTTGGAAATTAGACCCCCCAGGGAATTTATCTAGATGGGTGGTGAGCATTTTGAACCCCCAGGTGCTTCACAAATTCATCCGTAAAAATGAAAAAGTACTTTTTTTTCTACAAAAATTTTCTTTTAGCCTAAACTTTTTCATTTTCACATGGGGAACAGGATAAAATGGATGCTATAAATTGTTGGGCAATTTCTCCTGAGTACACTGATACCTCATATGTGGTCATAAACCACTGTTTGGGCACACAGCAGGGCTCGGAAGGGAAGGAGCGCCATTTGACTTTTTGAACGGAAAATTAGCTCCAAAAGTCAAATTGCGCTCCCTCCCTTCTGAGCCCTGCCGTGTGTCCAAACAGTGGTTTATGACCACATATGAGATATCGATGTACTCAGGAGAAATTGCCCAACAATTTTTAGGATCCATTTTATCCTGTTGCCCATGTGAAAATGAAAGAATTGAGGCTAAAATAACATTTTTGTTGGAAAAATTAAAATTACCATTTTTTCCTTCCACTTTGCTTTAGTTCCCGTGAAGCACCTGAAGGGTTAATAATCTTCTTGAATGTAGTTTTGAGTAGCTTGAGGGGTGCAGTTTTTGGAATGGTGTCACTTTTGGGTGTTTTCTGTCATGTAAACCCATCAAAGGGACTTCAAATGTGATGTGGTCACAAAAAAAAATGGTTTTGTAAATTTTGCTGGAAAAATGAAAAATTGCTGATGAACTTTGAACTTTTATAACGTCCGAACAAAAATTTTTTTTTTTCCCAAAATTGTGCTGATGTAAAGTAGACATGTGGGAAATGTTATTTATTAACTATTTTGTGGCACATACCTCTCTGGTTTAGCAGAATAAAAATTCATAATTTGAAAATTGCTAAATTTTCAAAAATTTTGCCAAATTTTTAATTTTTTCACCAATAATCGCAAAAATTATCGACCTAAATTTAATACTAACATGAAGCCCAATATGTCACGAAAAAACAATCTCAGAATCACTCGGATCCAATGAAGCGTTCCAGAGATATTACCTCATAAAGGGACACTGGTCAGAATTGACAAAAATGGCCTGGTCATTAGGGTCAAAATAGGCCCGGGGGTGAAGGGGTTAAAGGGATAGTTTGGTGAAAACAAGTTACCAACAATCGTCAGGTTCTGCAGGTGATCACTTAGTTATTGGTGGAATCCGACCAATCAAAACCACATCGTCGGAAGAATGTGGCACTTTTACCCCTTTTATTAACTGCAGCGGACAGTAATGATGTGACCGCAGCTCCATTCATTATCATTGGAGCTCCCAGAAAAAGGCAAACCCAGCGCTCACAGCCACTGAGGGAGTAACGGGATCATGGGCGAGCTGTCCATCACCTCCAGTGTAATGGGGACAAAACAAACCTATGACTAAGGACTGTCTTTATGTAAAGAAAAAACAACAACAGCTTGTAGTGCGCCTGTACACATGGGGCTGTTAACGGGCGGTTCTTTTGCGTTTAAACTCACCTGGTCTGGTTGTAAACCACAGCCCGTAGATAAGCTTATTAATATGAAGCAGCGGAATCCTCCGGTTCCGTCCTCGTGCTTCCTACGAGGTCTTCTCCGGGGAAACACTAGTGCCGGGCGGCGTCACGTGTCTAGTAAAGGGGCCGATCCAGCTGACGTCTTCTCAGATCCTCTCCCACCTCTGCAGCTCACTCCACCACTCTCCCCATAGGGAGTCTTTTCCGGACTTTATTAAAATAATTGCAGTTATAATTATTCAAGCTTAAGGCTCTCAAAACCCACGATGCATTTCGACGTGATTTCACTTGAGAAAGACGTGTATGCACGTCGAAATGCATCGTGGGTTTTGAGAGCCTTAAGCTTGAATAATTATAACTGCAATTATTTTAATAAAGTCCGGAAAAGAAGCCAGCATCAGAGATCTTCCTTACCTCAGCGCCCAAACATACACCACGCTTCCATCTTTTTGTAAGGACTGTCTTTAAGGACATTGATTTAAATGTGCTTTTTAATACTTTTCTAATATAATGAATTTTTAAGGATCTAGATCTCAAGACTCAATGCTGGATATTTTTCTATTTTTTGGACACATAATGGGGATAATAGCTGCACATCCAGCAGTCGCACCCCCACCAACTAATACCTTATCACATCCTTAGGCCATGTGCACACACTGAGTATTTGGTGAGTTTTTTACCTCGGTATTTGTAAGACAAAACCAGGAGTGGAGCAATCAGAGGTAATATGTTCTGCATTTCTCACCATCTCCTGCTTCTGTCTTATAAATACTGAAGTGAAAATCTCACTAAATACTCACTGTGTCAACGTGGCCTTAGACGAGATAATTACTTGCTTTCTCTGGAGAACCTCTGTAAGTGCATTTTGCTGCTGCTGTGTCACAGGACAGGAAGGGGTTAAGCAACCAAGTTTTTAATATCTACTGGAAATAAAGAATTTTCCCCTTATTGATGTCAGAAAAAAACTAATAATCAACCACAATCCACTATACCAAGACCAGTAATACCACATATAAAGGAGACATACCACCACACTGTGATCAGAGCACATATTACTACTAAACTGTGATAAAATACTACCACGTGCAAGGTATAAATACTGCCATACCATGATAAGACCACATATAACCGACATATTGTAATTGAATAATTCCACATTCAAGGGACAAATACACAACGCCATGACCAGAGCACATAATGCCACTACATAGTGATCAATAAAATCCGGTCAACCCATAGAAGCACCACCCAGCTCAAAATGGTTTGCCGTCACTGCTCCTTCCCCTCTCCTCTTACCTGATAAACCACAAGTTTGGTGCCAGACCCACTACTACATGTCAGTACTCTGTGGTGCCCAGCTGTTTCTTCTTCAGTGTGAATAGTGACCAATAATACTAAAATAATGAAGATTAAAAAAAGCTCTGTATATTTGGTCAGTGTAAATACAGTGATTATCAGTGACATTATACACAGAAACTCTGTATATAGTGTCAGTGTACAGGTGATGCAGAGAACACCAGTGACATTATACACAGGAACTCTGTATAGAGTGTCAGTGTACAGGTGATGCAGAGAACACCAGTGACATTATACACAGGAGCTCTGTATATAGTGTCAGTGTAAAGGTGATGCAGAGATCCCCAGTGACATTATACACAGGAGCTCAGTATATAGTGTCAGTGTACAGGTGATGCAGAGATCACCAGTGACATTATACATAGGAGCTCTGTATATAGTGTATAGTGTGCGTGGATAGGTAATACACCTACTCACCAGAGATGTACTGTATCTTGGTGAAGTCATTCATTTTCAGGTTTCTTCTTCCCCTGTCACAGACAAATATCACGTCTTCTAGCCAGGACTCATCTCTGCAGAAATTAACACAGTTATCTACTGTATAAAACTGATCACTTCCATAGCACATTCCACACTTTTCCCAAGATTTCTACACTACATCAAATGACCAAAAAAGCGACATGGTGCCGCCTCGCACAGTAACAATGCCTCCCTTTGGTTCCCCTCATGGAAAAGTAAATTATATTACAGCAGTAATAATGTCGCCTGATTGGCCCCTACAGTAAATATGTCCCCACTTCCCACCGTAAACCAATGTATGTTCCTCATTCTGGCCCCCATATAGTAATAACGTATTGGGCCCCCATGTTCCCCCATTTTAGGTCTCCCGCTCTCCTCCTCCTCTGTCCCCTTTCTCCTGTGTCCCCTGCTCTCTTCCTCCTCTGTCCCCTGCTCTCCTCCTCCTCTGTCCTCTGCTCTCCTCCTCCTCTGTTCCCCGCTCTCCTCCTACTGTCTCCTACTGTGTCCCTCGCTCTCCTCCTCTGTCCTCCATTCTCCTGTGTCCCCCACTCTCCTCCTCCTCTGTCCCCAGTTCTCCTGTGATCCCCATTCTCTTCCTTCTGTGTCCCTGCTCTCCTGTGTCCCTCACTCTCCTCCTCCGTCTCCCTGTGTCCCCCATTCCCCTGTGTCTCCCGCTCTCCTCCTCCTCTGTCCCCATTCTCCTGTGTCCCCTGCTCTCCTCCTCCTCTGTCCCCATTCTCCTGTTATCCCCACTCTCTTCCTCAGTGTCCCTGCTTTCCTGTCTCCCTCACTCTCCTCCTCCGTCTCCCTGTATCCCTCATTTTGCTCCTCCTCTATCCTCCGTCCTCCTGTGTCCCCCGCTCTCCTTCTCCTCTGTCCCCTTTTTCTGTCCCCCCGCTTTCCTCCTCCTGTGTCCCCCGGCGCTTTCCTCCTCTCACCTCTCTACTTCTCATCCGTGAGTATTCAGCAACAGTGTGTCCTCACTTTCTGGATGAGCGGCCAAGACTAGACACACGGCGGGAGAATGAGGAGGCTGCCGCCAGACTCTCCGGACCTCCAGAAGCTCACGGCTCCATCCTGACATGCAGCATGTGACGCAGCAGCCGCGGGAGTTTCAAAGCTGCCGCGCCACCGCGCCTTCCTGTCCTAAGGCAGCCGGAATCAACCGCCTGGGACCGGCCTGGCAGAGCGCTATTCAGAGACATGGATGTGCGTCCTAGGGATGCACATCCATGTAAAGCAGTCGCAGGGTCAGCGGGCGCCGGGCCCCTGTACTTCCGGGCCTGGTAGCACTTGCGACCTCTGCGACCGTGGGTGGTACGCCACTGTATGTATGGTCTTCCTCCTGGAATATGCCTTTATTCTGGTATGTATGGTCCTCCATTATAGTAAAATGCAGCCTCACAGTCCTTCATATATATTATAATGCAGCCTCACAGCCCTCCATAAAGTATAATGCAGCGTCCCAGCCCTCCATATAGTATAAAGCTGCATCACAGCTCTTTATATAATATAATGCAGCCTCAGAGCCCTTCACATAATATAATGCAGCGTCACAGCCCTTCATATAGTATAATGCAATAATGCAGCCTCATAACCCTCCATATAGCATATATCCTCCCAACACACATACACACACACACATGGACACATATGCACACACAGGGACACGGACACGCACACAGGGACAGGGACACGGACGCGCACACAGGGACACGGACGCCCACACAGGGACACGGACGCACACACCGGGACACACAGGGACACACACACACAGGGGCACACACACACACACACATACTCGTTTAAGTGCTTTAGGGGGACACCTGACTGGAACATGTATTGTGGGGACTACCTTTCCCTGCAGTGATATTAACAAGGCAATCAGATAGGAATATTTAAGTGCAATGTGTAATTACAGTTATCACTTGAGCTAATCAATATTGCTTAAAATAAGGAACCTGACTTTTACTATCCTTGTGAGGACCGTTTCATGAACAATGACCATCTGAGGACATCTGTAAATACACACATCTCAGGGTTTTAACCACCTGGGGACTAAGATATTTTTCTGCTGTTAGGTCACTAACAATGGAGGTCTATAGGAGAAATTACATTTAAGGCTCGCCCACACAAGAGTATTTGCCCGTCTGTGCAGTGTCCGCAAATAGGGACCAAAGCTTTGGTCTCTAATTGCGGACACTGCACAGACGGGCAAATACATTCGTATGGGAGAGTCCTAACTTATTGAAAAAAAAAATCACCACACCAAGACCGTGCTGTTTTTTTTAAACAAACTTCCAATTACCCAAGAAATACAAAGTGAGAAAATGCTCCATCTACAATGCTTTTCATTTTGTGGTTATTATACCTTCCCTGTTCAGTTCTAGCCAATCTGTCAGCAGCATTTTTCTGCGAAAAAAAACAGGTATAAACATTTAATGATCTGTTTGAGAACAAAGATACACCACAAGATACACCAGAGCACTTCATGACATCCTTTGTGACTAAGTACAGCATACGCCACACAGCCATCAAAGCAATTCTGAAAAAGCATTGGGACATTATGAGGCAGGAAGAGGCAGGGTGCTTTGAATGTGGGAAATAAAGTGTGGATGTGGTGAATGTCCCCACTTGATCCATGACCTGAAATGTGTGTGAGTATGTCCCCACGAGCACCGTGACCTGAAAGGAAGAGGCAGGGTGCTTTGAATGTTGGTTATGAAGTCTGGATGTGCTGAATGTCCCCACTTGGTGCATGACCTGAAATGTGTGAGTATGCCCAGTGATGTCATCCCGTGACCTGAAAGGAAGAGGCTGGGTGCTTTGAATGTTGGTTATGAAGTCTGGATGTGGTGAATGTCCCCACTTGGTGCATGACCTGAAGTATGTGTGAGTATGTCCCCATGAGCACTGTGACCTGAAAGGAAGAGGCAGGGTGCTTTGAATGTTGGTTATGAAGTCTGGATTTGGTGAATGTCCCCACTTGATCCATGACCTGAAGTATGTGTGAGTATGTCCCCACTTGGTGCATGACCTGAAATGTGTGTGAATATGTCCCCACGAGCACTGTGATCTGAAAGGAAGAGGCAGGGTGCTTTGAATGTTGGTTATGAAGTCTGGATGTGGTGAATGTCCCCACTTGATCCATGACCTGAAGTATGTGTGAGTATGTCCCCACTTGGTGCATGACCTGAAATGTGTGTGACTATGTCCCCATGAGCACTGTGACCTGAAAAGAAGAGGCAGGGTGCTTTGAATGTTGATTATGAAATCTGGATGTGGTGAATGTCCCCACTTGGTGCATGACCTGAAATTTGTGTGAATATGTCCCCACGAGCACCGTGATCTGAAAGGAAGAGGCAGGGTGCTTTGAATGTTGGTTATGAAGTCTGGATGTGGTGAATGTCCCCACTTGGTGCATGACCTGAAGTATGTGTGAGTATGTCCCCACTTGGTGCATGACCTGAAGTATGTGTGAGTATGTCCCCATGAGCACTGTGACCTGAAAGGAAGAGGCAGGGTGCTTTGAATGTTGGTTAAGAAGTCTGGATGTGGTGAATGTCCCCACTTGGTGCATGACCTGAAATGTGTGTGACTATGTCCCCATGAGCACTGTGACCTGAAAGGAAGAGGCAGGGTGCTTTGAATGTTGATTATGAAATCTGGATGTGGTGAATGTCCCCACTTGGTGCATGACCTGAAATGTGTGTGAATATGTCCCCACGAGCACCGTGATCTGAAAGGAAGAGGCAGGGTGCTTTGAATGTTGGTTATGAAGTCTGGATGTGGTGAATGTCCCCACTTGATCCATGACCTGAAGTATGTGTGAGTATGTCCCCACTTGGTGCATGACCTGAAATGTGTGTGAGTATGTCCCCACAAGCACCGTGACTTGAAAGGAAGAGGCAGGGTGCTTTGAATGTTGGAAATGAAGTCTGGATGTGGTGAATGTCCCCACTTGGTGCATGACCTGAAATGTGTGTGAATATGTCCCCACGAGCACCGTGATCTGAAAGGAAGAGGCAGGGTGCTTTGAATGTTGGTTATGAAGTCTGGATGTGGTGAATGTCCCCACTTGGTGCATGACCTGAAATGTGTGTGAGTATGTCCCCACGAGCACCGTGACCTGAAAGGAAGAGGCAGGGTGCTTTGAATGTTGGAAATGAAGTCTGGATGTGGTGAATGTCCCCACTTGGTGCATGACCTGATATGTGTGTGAGTATGTCCCCACGAGCACCGTGACCTGAAAGGAAGAGGCAGGGTGCTTTGAATGTTGGTTATGAAGTCTGGATGTGGTGAATGTCCCCACTTGGTGCATGACCTGAAGTATGTGTGTGAATATGTCCCCACGAGCACTGTGATCTGAAAGGAAGAGGCAGGGTGCTTTGAATGTTGGTTATGAAGTCTGGATGTGGTGAATGTCCCCACTTGATCCATGACCTGAAATGTGTGTGACTATGTCCCCATGAGCACTGTGACCTGAAAGGAAGAGGCAGGGTGCTTTGAATGTTGGAAATGAAGTCTGGATGTGGTGAATGTCTCCACTTGGTGCATGACCTGAAATGTGTGTGAGTATGTCCCCACGAGCACCGTGACCTGAAAGGAAGAGGCAGGGTGCTTTGAATGTTGGTTATGAAGTCTGGATGTGGTGAATGTCCCCACTTGGTGCATGACCTGAAGTATGTGTGAGTATGTCCCCACTTGGTGCATGACCTTGTTGTGGAAATATCTATGAATTCACTAGATAGATAAGTTCTATAGTTCTAAAGTATTGTTCAATGTGTAGTCAAGTCTCTTATTAGATGTCTAGAAGACTGTGACCTTTAACTCTGCTTTCTCTAAACACAAAGTGTTCAGCACATTCTGTAATGTCCTAAGTAGTCTATCTATATTGCCTATGTGGCTATCCTTGGACATTAAGACCCAGGATAAGTTGAAGTATAAACACTTATTAGTATACTTGTTAACCAGTTTTCTGTCTAACCATATCATTTTCTTAGTAATTTCTTTGTCCAATACTGCCTCCAAAGGTAGGATGCTGCATTGGTATTGTGTACTCATAATTAAACTGAAATTCGTTGAAATGGAGCCCACATGACGAATATAACCCATGTTTATATATACTAACCAATTATCTTCTGTAAATTAACAGATGTTTTGTTACCTCACCATGTGACATAATTGGAGGTATTTAACCTCGTCCATTGTAATTATACAATACAACCTTTTCCAAAACTCTACGACATTGTGTGGCGTAGATTTATTGGGCTCGCAAGCAAAGGGTAATGATAATTGCGGACACGAGTTATCCAAGCATGGAGATATACCTTTAAAGCATAGGTGTATATCTCCCATTATTTCCTTATCAACCTGAAATGTATACCTCCCTAACAAGTCCATTGTACTGTAGACAGTGAATGGCCTATCCTCTGGACATTACTCTTCTACAAACTCCACCAAACCATAAAGGTCTACACAGACTGATGACCATTCATGTAAGCTTAGCCCTATACCCCATTTCCTCAAGATGCCTGGACCACCAGTGCAATAAGCCCCGGCACCTTGTGCAACCCCTATCCCGTTGTAGATTGTAAGCTCTTTTGAGCAGGGTCACCTTCATTTCTTGCTTTATTTATTGTATTTTTTTTTCACATTGATTCTATGCCTATTGTTTTGTATCCAATTATTGTACTTTATTTGTTCTCTATTGTAATTACTTACTGTATATTTTCTGTACTCTAACCCTACATTGTAAAGCGCTGCGGAATATGTTGGCGCTATATAAATAAAGCATTATTATTATTATTATTATTATACATCATACTTTACAGCTGTTTATACATTTCTCCTGCTACCCTGTGCTCATTACATTTTTGACAACCAGGGCTCAAACACACAGGCATCTGTCTTCAGTTTTTTTAGACGCTTTTTTGATATTGTCATTTAAACTGATGCTTTTAAAGAGCATTCAGCTTTTTCAGCTGCCCCTCTCACGTTAATAGGTGAGGAGAACAGGCTGCGCTTAAATGGCAAAGTGTGTGTGTGCTCCCATTGAAATCAATGGGACTGTAATACATGGCTTTTTTTGATAGTCAATTAAACGCGTCAGATACCTGTGTGTTCAAACACTGAATAAATACTTCTATTCATGCTTATTTTGGCCAAGAACTGATATGTGAAGAGAGGTGAATAAGGTACTGCAAGACACTTCTGTGGAACAATAATGGCCATGTGGATATTGATCTCACCAGGCCCTTAATTCACTTGATAGCTGTCATCAGTAGATAGGACACCTTCCATACACTGTATATTAAATGGGTGTCTGGTCTTTGTAGTGATACATTTAGTAATTTGTAGTTTTAGACACCCAATAAATGTCTTTAGATTGAATATTCTAACAAAGTAATATAATTATACCTTTTCTCTCCAAGGGAAACTACTATTGTATGTAATTTCTTCTCCAGGGTTGATGTCACTTATGGCAAAAAGGCACAAATGTGGCCTTTTTTCAACCATAACTTTCTTCATTTTGCAATTTGGGTTTTTATAGTCATCATTAACTAATCTTCCTAATGAGTCATTGTCTTGGGATGCATCCAGGGCCGGACTGGGACCAAAAAGCAGCCCTGGAAAACAAGCCCCAGCAGCCCACATACTATATCACCCATCAGCCCCGATCAGTGAAGTTTGCTTTTACGTTGTCGTGGCCTCATCACTTTCTTAGGGCCCTTTCACATCAGCGTTTTTTGAAATTTGCGGCAGATGCGGTGAAAAAAACCGCGGCTGACCGCGTTTTTTTTCGCGGCCGCACCTGCCGCAAGTCCCCCTATACTGTCTATGGGGATTACCGCAACCGCGCCGCAAGTGCAGCGGTTATGCGGCAAATGCGTTTTTTTCATCGCATTCTGCCGCAAATTTCAAAAAACGCTGATGTGAAAGGGCCCTTAAAGGAGTTATCTGAAGAGCCACATGTGAATGGTGCAGCAAAGGGAAATGAACCGCAGCTCCATTCACATGGTGATCTACAAAGCCACATTTCTCGGGATTGTGGGGTCCCAGCGGTCAAATCCAGAGTGAAGGGAAAGTCATCACCTATACAGAAGAGAAGTGATGACTTCCATATTGGGGATATTTAATTTAAACACCATTTCAATGCTGAAAATCACAAAGTCCAATACTGCCTCTCTGACAACAGGACAGGAGAAGTGGTACTGTGCAGAGTATATATACAGAATAATACAGATACTGAGGATTACACCCAGTATACAGGACAGGAGAAGTGGTACTGTGCAGAGTATATATACAGAATAATACAGATACTGAGGATTACACCCAGTATACAGGACAGGAGAAGTGGTACTGTGCAGAGTATATATACAGAATAATACAGATACTGAGGATTACACCCAGTATACAGGACAGGAGAAGTGGTACTGTGCAGTGTATATATACAGTATAATACAGATACTGAGGATTACACCCAGTATACAGGACAGGAGAAGTGGTACTGTGCAGAGTATATATACAGAATAATACAGATACTGAGGATTACACCCAGTATACAGGACAGGAGAAGTGGTACTGTGCAGTGTATATATACAGTATAATACAGATACTGAGGATTACACCCAGTATACAGGACAGGAGAAGTGGTACTGTGCAGAGTATATATACAGAATAATACAGATACTGAGGATTACACCCAGTATACAGGACAGGAGAAGTGGTACTGTGCAGAGTATATATACAGAATAATACAGATACTGAGGATTACACCCAGTATACAGGACAGGAGAAGTGGTACTGTGCAGAGTATATATACAGAATAATACAGATACTGAGGATTACACCCAGTATACAGGACAGGAGAAGTGGTACTGTGCAGAGTATATATACAGAATAATACAGATACTGAGGATTACACCCAGTATACAGGACAGGAGAAGTGGTACTGTGCAGTGTATATATACAGTATAATACAGATACTGAGGATTACACCCAGTATACAGGACAGGAGAAGTGGTACTGTGCAGAGTATATATACAGAATAATACAGATACTGAGGATTACACCCAGTATACAGGACAGGAGAAGTGGTACTGTGCAGTGTATATATACAGTATAATACAGATACTGAGGATTACACCCAGTATACAGGACAGGAGAAGTGGTACTGTGCAGAGTATATATACAGAATAATACAGATACTGAGGATTACACCCAGTATACAGGACAGGAGAAGTGGTACTGTGCAGAGTATATATACAGAATAATACAGACACTGAGGATTACACCCAGTATACAGGACAGGAGAAGTGGTACTGTGCAGTATATATATACAGAATAATACAGATACTGAGGATTACACCCAGTATACAGGACAGGAGAAGTGGCACTGTGCAGTGTATATATACAGAATAATACAGATATTGAGGATTACACCCAGTATACAGGACAGGAGAAGTGGTACTGTGCAGTGTATATATACAGAATAATACAGATACTGAGGATTACACCCAGTATACAGGACAGGAGAAGTGGCACTGTGCAGAGTATATATACAGAATAATACAGATACTGAGGATTGCACCCAGTATACAGAACTGGAGAAGTGGTACTGTGCAGTGTTCACCACACACATCCAGATGTACACACATACAGTATGGGCCTTTTCATATCTGCGTTTTGCATTAAATGAAGCCAAACACAGCCAAAACGCAGATGTGCACTGGGCACATATATATATATATATATATATATATATATATATATATATATATATATATGCACATACATTCATATGACATACACATCCATATGTGCACACATACATTATATATACGCACACATCCGTATGTACACACAGAGTATGTGTGTGTATACAGACACATCCATTTGTACATACATATACATTATATATGTATATATATATATTTATATATATACCGTACATATACACATCCATATACACACACACACAGACACATGCATACACACAGACACATGTACTGTACACACAGACAGACACATGTACTGTACACACAGACAGACACATGTACTGTACACACACAGACATGTACTGTACACACACAGACACATGTACTGTACACACACAGACACATGTACTGTACACACACAGACACATGTACTGTACACACACACAGACACATGTACTGTACACACACACACATGTACTGTACACACACACACACACACACGTATTGTACACACACACATGTACTGTACACACACATGTACTGTACACACACACACACATGTACTGTACACACACACACACACATGTACTGTACACACACACACACACATGTACTGTACACACACACACATGTACTGTACACACACACACATGTACTGTACACACACACACACATGTACTGTACACCCACACACACACATGTACTGTACACACACACACATGTACGGTACACACACAGACACATGTACTGTACACACACAAACACATGTACTGTACACACACAGACACATGTACTGTACACACACAGACACATGTATTGTACACACAGACACATGTACTGTACACACACACACACAGACACATGTACTGTACACACACACACAGACACATGTACTGTACACACACACACACAGACAGACACATGTACTGTACACACACACACAGACACATGTACTGTACACACACACACACACAATGTGCTGTACACACAGACACACAGACACATGTACTGTACACACACACACACATGTGCTGTACACACACACACAGACACATGTACTGTACACACACACACACACATGTACTGTACACACACACACAGACACATGTACTGTACACACACACACACACATGTGCTGTACACACACACACACAGACACATGTACTGTACACACACACAGACACATGTACTGTACACACACACACACAGACACATGTGCTGTACACACACACACACACACATGTGCTGTACACACACACACAGACACATGTACTGTACACACACACACACACACAGACACGTGTACTGTACACACACACACAGACACATGTACTGTACACACAGACACATGTACTGTACACACACACACACACAGATACATGGAGGGATATACATGGTCTTACAGTGCTGCTCTGCTGCCTGAGTCACAATTACCATCCAGGATAGGACTCTGCTCTCCGGCCCGTCGCTCTGTCTGTGGGATTGCTGGAAGTTGCTGACAGGTCACAGATCTGGGGGGGGGAAAGGGAGGGCAGAGAAAGTTCAAACAACTGCCATAAATCCCCTGTGCCTCAGAGATGGCAGCCACCAGAGAGCATCCAGACATCTCACTGCAGAAACTCCAGGCCGGAGGCATAATACTCCTTCTTACCGCCCAGGATGAAGGAGCTCAGCAGACGCAGGAGATGAAGCCGGAGGACGTGCCCGGTACCAGCAGACAGTGCAGGTAGTGCATTGGCCCTGGTCAGCAGCGTGTACAGTAGCTTCAGGGAGGCGTCCATCAGCTGGAGCCGCAGAGGAGTGGAGGAGTATCCTCCAAGAAGCGGCTGCAGGAACACAGCCGGAAGCTCCCCGCCACCGGAAACGCGGCTGCAGCTACTGTGCAGCTCCCTGGCTGTGCCCGGCCGGCGGCCGCAGAAGGACAGAAAGGGGCCGCAGGCGACCTCTTACAGGTAAAGAGCGGCCGCAACGGCCCAATTCCCATTCAGCCCACCGGGAAAACTCCCGGTATGCCCTATGGCCAGTCCGGGCCTGGATGCATCAGTGCTGATATAAAAGAAAAAAATGTACCTGAATCTTGACATGTAGAAATATCTGGTTGATTATAATATAACCAAGATAATACAAATGTATTTAAAGGGAGTCTGTCACTAGTTTTTTAGCGTGGACTTTTACTAAGATAGGTAAACCATGGAACAGTGGGCAGAGTGCAGAGGAAGGCAACATCTTATTTAATCTAAGCCAGGGGTCTCAAACTCCAGGCCTCGAGGGCCGCACACAGTCCAGGTTTTCAGGATTTTCTTAGAATTTGACAGTTGGTCATTTGATTACCAATTGTCAAATGCTATGGAAATCCTGAAAACCTGGACTGTGTGCGGCCCTCGAGGCCTGGAGTTTGAGACCCTGATCTAAGCTATAAAATGTTATATGAAAATGAGCATGGCAGGAGTTCTCATGGTAATGAGGGGCATTATGCAGCCCTTCAGCACTGTGAAACTCCAGTAAGGAATGGGAATAGCCCCCCTCATAACAATGGGGACTAATCCTACTTGTGGAGCTCATTTGCATATAAATTGTGATGAGCAAGCACCAAAGTGCTCAGAAGAGGGGAAGGTGTCCGGATAATACTACTGGCAGGGAACAGCTTGCCTCAAGGTATCCCTGCCCTTTGGCGTACAGGCCAAAGTGGCGGATGGAAGGCAAACCCAAGGATACACTCCATGGAGACACGGTGGGCGGGGACAGCCTGGGATCACTCCTACAGTGTCACTGCAGAAGGCTTTACCGGCTGTCCCTTCCCACATTGACGCACATGGAGTTTCCATGTTTTCCCACCCACCAGCACGTCAAAGTGGATGGGAAGAACAGGGACTTTGAATTTAGTAGTCTCTGCTCACATTTGTGAGACGCTGGTGGGTGGGAACAACAGTGTGTCATCAGGGGGTTGGAGCCTGCCCCCGACGCATCATATGACGCAAAAAGACGCTGCACACAGCCCGACCCGGAAGCACTCCAGGCCGGGCAGTGTCAGGAAAGTGACACCACAGCACCGCCGACCAGAGGACGGACCCATGGACTGCTGGCAGCGTCTGCAGGAGCAGGGGAGTATAATTTATTTTTTTGCCCTGACAGAACTCCTTTAAATCTCTATAATTAAATAACATAAGTTGGTTTCTGCTGTCTGACCACCGTGCCTACCAAACAGTGAGAGAACTCCACACTGAAAAACTGGTGACAAAATTCCCTTGTTACAGTCATCTTAACATAACAAATGACACTGGTTGACATCTATTAAAGGAATTTGTCACCAGTTTGATGCTAGCTAAACTGCCAACGGCCATGGAAAGTATACATCTCTGCTTTTAATTTAGACATTTTGCTGCCTTTGTTGTGCTGGTAAAGTCAGAGAGGCTACATCTTCACTGTAATGAGAGATTTCTGGGTATACCAATATGTTTAAAAGCCCTAAATCTACCTGCTATAGCTATTAAATAGCAAACTAACCCCTATTCATATTGCCCTCTTAAGGGCTAAAATACGTCCGAAAAAATAGACCCCATTGAAATGCATTGATTTCAATGGGGTAAAACACACGTCCGAATTTTTTTCGGATCGGCCGATCCGAAAAAAAAATTCGGATGCATGTCCGAATATTCATTTTCAGACTGAATTTCAGCCCCATTATAATAAATGTGAACAAAAATTTCGGTCCGAAATTCGGTTGTACTTGTAAACGGAACCGAATTTCAGGCCGAAATTTTTATTTATTTTTTTTTCATTTTCCCATTTAATTTACATCCGAATTTCAGATGTCCAAAAAAAATTTCGGATCCGAAATTGCGCAAATTCAGACCCGAATTTCAGATCCGAAATTTTTTTCGATCTGTGTCTTAGCCCTAAGGGTGCTTCTTTATGTTACCTGATGTTGCAAAAATGGTGCTGCCTCAGTAACTGACTGCAGTGGATTCACATGATCAGCAGAGACAGGACATAATCAGGACTGGCTATCAACTGGGGAAAGATGGATACCCTTTAAGGCTGGTTTCACATTGGCGTTCCCCTCCGCAGCATTCTGCGGAGGGGAAGCGCAATGTGAGCGCAGCCAGCAGAAGCCCCTATCATAATGAGAGCGCACGGTGCTGCGCTTGACTGCGCATGACCGTGCTCTCCCATTCACTCCCATATTTGATTTGTACACAGGTGGATGCCTGCGCACAAATCACCCAGTCTCGTCCGCACCAGGGACGCGACATGTTGCATTCCTGGTACGGAGGAGAGTGTGTGATTTGTGCGCAGGCATCCGCCTGCGTACAAATCACATATGGGAGTCATGCGCAGTCAAGTGCAGCACCGTGCGCTCTCATTATAAAGATAGGGGCTTCTGCTGGCTGCGCTCACAAGGCGGTTCCCCTCCGCAGAACGCTGCGGAGGGGAACGCCAATCTGAACCCAGCCTAAAATGCATTAAAAAAACTGATTACTTACCACCATATTTTTTCATTCCACTGAAATTCGTACATGAAGTTCTTAAAATTGGGGTCCTTTATGGACCTTTTCTGGCTCTCATCCAAATTGATGAGCTCACCTCGATATTCTGCAACAAAACTCCCTTTTTCGATTTCAGTTTCAGCAAACACTCCTCTTCCTGTAGAAAATATTTATCATTACCTAAGACAGTCATTCTAATGCATGACAATACTAAGGCAATTTAGTTAAAACTTGTTTTAACTCACCTTTAAATCAACCTTAATGACACAAAGTGGACAGAAAGATTCACGTACCGCAAACACTGGTACAAGATAATGTATTCAATTTGTAAACTGGAAGGAAAAACTGCAATTTATATATAGACTAGTAAAAAGGCCCGATGCAATTGCATCGGGAGCACGGTGAAATGAATTGTTTGTATACAGGTGGGTCAGTGGGTATCAGAGTATAGAGGCGGGTCAGTGGGTAGTAGAGCATCGAGGTGGCTCTGTGGGTAGCAGAGTATGGAGGCGGCTCTGTGGCTAGCAGAGTATCGAGGCGGCTCTGTGGGTAGCAGAGAATAGAGGCGGCTCTGTGGTAGTAGAGTATAGAGGCGGCTCTGTGGTGGAGGAGGTGGTGAGGAGAGATGCGGCTGTGTGGTGGAGGGGTGAGGAGAGATGCGGCTGTCTGTGGTGGAGGGGTGAGGAGAGATGCGGCGTGTGGTGGAGGGGTGAGGAGAGATGCGGCTGTGGTGGAGGGTGAGGAGAGATGCGGCTGTGGTGGAGGGATGAGGAGAGATGCGGCTCTGTGGTGGAGGGGTGAGGAGAGATGCGGCTCTGTGGTGGAGGGGTGAGGAGAGATGCGGCTCGTGGTGGAGGGGTGAGGAGAGATGCGGCTTGTGGTGGAGGGGTGAGGAGAGATGCGGCTGTGTGGTGGAGGGGTGAGGAGAGATGCGGCTCTGTGGTGGAGGGTGAGGAGAGATGCGGCTTGGTGAGGGTGAGAGAGATGCGGCTCGTGGTGGAGGGGTGAGGAGAGATGCGGCTCTGTGGTGGAGGGTGAGGAGAGAGCGGTGTGGTGGAGGGGTGAGGAAGATGCGGCTCGTGGTGGAGGGGTGAGGAGAGATGCGGCTCGTGTGGTGAGGAGAAGGGTGGAGGGTAGGAGAGATGCGGCTCGTGTGAGGGTGGGGAGATGGAGTGGGGGGTGAGGAGAGATGCGGCTAGTGGTGGAGGGGTGAGGAGAGAATGCGGCTCAGTGGTGGAGGGGTGAGGAGAGATGCGGCTCAGTGGTGGAGGGGTAGGAGAGAAGCGGCTCAGTGGTGAGGGTGAGGAGAGATGCGGCTCAGTGGTGGAGGGTGAGGAGAGATGCGGTCAGTGTGGAGGGTGAGGAGAGAAGCGCTCAGTGTAGGTGAGCAAGATGCGATCAGTTGTGAGGTGAGAAGACAGATGCAGGATTACATGAGATTGAAACACAGTTCAGTACAGAATAACACACATTATACACAGTATAGAACATTACAGACAGTATACAGAGATTACACACAGTATAGGACATTAGACAGGTATAGAGACATTACAGACAGTATACAGAGATGACACACAGTATAGAGACATTACAGAAGTATAGAGACATGACACACAGATGACATGACAGAGATGTAGAGACATACAGAGTGTGCAGAGACATGACAGAGAGTGTCAGAGACATGACACAGACAGAGTGTGCAGAGACATGAACAGACAGAGTGTGCAGAGACATGACACAGACAGAGTGTGCAGAGACATGACAACAGAGTGTGCAGAGACATGAGACAGGCAGAGGTGCAGAGACATGAACAGCAGAGCGTGCAGAGACATGAACAGCAGAGCGTGCAGAGACATGAGACAGGCAGAGCGTGCAGAGACATGAGACAGGCAGAGGTGCAGAGACATGAACAGCAGAGGTGCAGAGACATGACACAGACAGAGCGTGCAGAGCATGACACAGAGTGCAGAGACATGACACAGCAGAGTGTGCAGAGACATGAACAGGCAGAGTGTGCAGAGACATGAACAGCAGAGTGTGCAGAGACATGAACAGGCAGAGTGTGCAGAGACATGAGACAGGCAGAGTGTGCAGAGACATGAGACAGCAGAGTAAGGCAGGGGTTACAAAAAATGTAATAAAGTTTATGCTCACCTCACCCCGAGCTCCCGTGGCTCCTCCAGGCTCCCGGTGCCTACAGAGCTCTTCTACTGCAGTTCAGGACCTGCGGTGATGTCAGAGTCACGTGACCGCGGTTACCATGGAGTACTGAGTAGTCAGTGACTTGACATCACGCAGGTCATGGATAGAAGAGCTTGCAGGCTGACCGAGCGAGGAAGACATCACGAAGGCATGAGAGGAAGACGGTGGAGACGGCGGGTGGCTCGGGGTTAAGTGAGGAAATTGTATATTTATTTTACAGTAGCGCGCGAGCTCGCGATGACGCTGCGCTCATCGCTCGCGTACCGCAGAAGCATCTCTGGGATTTCGGACTACGTGCCCGAATTCCCACTGCCCAAGGTTATAATGGTAGTATACTAATAGTGATTGCACATACATCATATAACAGAGTATACCATGACCTTACAAAAATTACAATCATAAATAATCACGTATACAGAGGAATAAAGTGACGTGCATAAAAAGCAATAGAAGAAAACAATAATGCTGTTCATGTGGCGCCCCGCCAATGCAGGCGTCACAGAGGGGTACTGCACCCGTAAAAGAGGTGCAGATGCTCCAGCTGCAGGTGGACCCTAGGATGGTGAGTGGGACCCATTCCCAGCACTCCCACATTAGTATAGGGTGGGAGGTTACCCGGGAGGGAATAAATTCACCTCTAGGGGGAACAAGGAGGCCTTTTGCTCCCAAGTCTTTGCTGCTATGTCTCTCGTCTGAGGAACCAGGAGGAGAGATGGAAGAAGAAGAGAAGGTTTAAGGAGAATGTGAAAGGAGCTTTCCAGAAGAGCATCCGGTCTGGGAAAGAGGAGCCAGCAAGATAGGTTCTCCCAGACAGCTTACCGGGCACCGGAGCCCGCAGACTGCTGGAGCTATATGCACGGCAGAGAATCCGGATTCCCATGGAGTCTTCAAGTCTCATGGACACCAGAGCAGTCTACAAGAAGGGCACCAGGCAACGTCAAGGGAACAAGCAGCCAGCCAGTAGAGAGTTACCCGACGACAGCGAGGGTGAGAGAGGACAGGAGGTCAGGCTGAATTCTAAATCAACCAGGCTTCACACCAAACTTGAAAGCAGAGAAGAACGGACACGGGTTAGTTAATGAAGGCACACCAAGAGTTCCACCATACCACCTAGGATCCACTTGCAGCCACCCGTTAAGCTACCTGTTCTTGTAACATCTAAGTGTTGAACTGTGAATTGTAACTGCAACTGCTACAACTAAAAGTAAAGTACCCGGAGGAAAAGTCACTTTGCCTCTGCCTGTGTTTCCTTTTGCATGAACTTGTTCCCTTTTCAGGAACGCTGCCTCGGAGGTCCAGCCCTACCTGTGGAGGACTTTGCTAACTAGCCGCGATACCATCTACCTCCGGCGGACTGTGGCGGCGCTGGTGACTCCTCACCAGAAACTACAGGTGACGTCACGACAACTTGTAAATATAATCCCCTGTAAATATACCCTTTTTCAAAGAAATCCCCCAGGACACGGGATCAGGCGCGGCCACCACTCCCCGTGACACAGGAGCGTTAACCCCTTGGAGCCTGATACCCGAGTACCCAAAGCCTGGGGCTCGACATTCATAGTAGTCTTAGCGATCAGAAAAACAAAAATCATCAGGTCGGCCTGATGAAGTGATCTTGAGATTTCAAGGATCGCGAAACGTATGTCGGGGTCCAGATATCTGGGGGGCCATTCCCCTGCTGTGTGAACAGGGGATCCATCATTCCTTGCTTACACTATGGGTATGAATTATGTATGATTTTTGTTTTTCTTTGTTTTGTTTCTTATGGCTTCTTTGAGGATAACTTCAATGGGAGTTAAAGAAACAGCACAGTCTACTTGGTAGTTCCAGAGTCTCATCCTCTTGTTCAAAGGCAGAGACAGATTTTCGATGCAAATAACATTATATTATTATTATTATTATTATTATTATTATTACACTGTGTTCCAAATTATTATGCAAATGTTCTTTTCTTCTAATTTTCCTAAATGGTCAGTGCAAATGACGATCAGTGTAATAAAAGTCATCACCCGTTAGAGTATACATCAAATTTTATTGAAGACACCCCAGATTATAACAGTATAATCTTCAAAATTAAAAAAAAAACTCTAATGCACTTCCAAATTATTAGGCACAGTTAGAGTTTCTAAACATTTGATATTTTGAAGAATTGAAAAGCTCTTTTGTTGAATTTGCAGCATTAACAGGTCACGTTCACTGAAATAAAAGCTATTTAACTCCAAAACATCTAACAGCCAAGTTAATTGTTAACATAGGAACCTACTTTGATATCACCTCACAATTTGCATCCATTGATATTATGAGTTTCTGGAGAGTTTCTGCTACTGTATTTCTTTGCATGATGTCAGAATAGCCTCCCAGAGCTGCTGTTTTGATGTGAACTGCCTCCCACCCTCATAGATCTTTTGCTTCATTATACTCCTAAGGTTCTCTATAGGGTTGAGGTCAGGGGAAGATGGTGGCCACACCATGAGTGTATCTCCTTTTATGCCCATAGCAGCCAATGGCACAGAGGTATTCTTTGTAGCATGAGATGGTGCATTGACATGCATGAGGATGATTTTGCTCCTAAAGGCACGTTTTTGCTTTTTGTACCATGGAAGAAAGTTCTCAGTTGGAAACTCTATATACATTGCAGAGGTCATTTTCACACCTTCAGGAACCTTAAAGGGGTCTACCAGCTGTTTCCCAATGATTCCAGCCTAAAACATGACTCCTCCACCTCCTTGCTGATGTCGCAGCCTTGTTGGGACATGGTGGCATCCACCAACCATCCACTACTCTATTCATCTGGACCATCCAGGGTTGCTCGGCACTCATCAGTAAACAAGACTGTTTGAAAATTAGTCTTCATGTATATTTGGACCCACTGCAACTGTTTCTGCTTGTGAGCACTGTTTAGGGGTGGCCGAATAGTAGGTTTATGCACCACAGCAAGCCTTTGAAGGACCCTACACCTTGAGATTCGAGGGACTCCAGAGGCACCATCAGCTTCAAATATCTGTTTGCTGGTTTGTAAGGCCTTTTTAGCAGCTGCTCTCTTAATCTGATGAACTTGCCTGGCAGAAACCTTCCTCATTCTGCCTTTATCTGCACGAACACATCTGTGCTCAGAATCAGCCACACATCTCTTTACAGTATAATGATCACGCTTAAGTTTTCGTGCAATATCAAATGTTTTCATCCCTTGTCCAAGGCATTGTTCTATTTGTTGCTTTTCGGCAGCAGAGACATCCTTTTTCTTTCCCATGTTACTTTAAGGCGGCCGTCACACGTATCTATATCTTGAGTGATATTGTTAGCGATCACGTGCATGCGCGATCGCTTACAATATCGTTCACATCGCTGGTGAGATGTCACACAGACAGACTCACTAGCGATGTGAACCAGCGAGATCGCTGGTAACTATGGTACACATCGGGTTACTAGGCGCCGCGCGGCGCTTAGTAACCCGACGTTTACCATAGATACCATCTCCCAGCATAGGCTCTGCCGCTGGGAGATCGTTCATCGTGGAGTCACACACCACGATGAAGCAGATTGAACAAGCGTTTGTCGCTTGATATGAGCTCCGGCTCACAAATCTGCGATCTAGCGATCAAGCGATTTTACATTGTAAAATCGCTTGATTGCACGCAGCGATGCACAAACGATATTGCATAGCGATCAAAAAGCAAATCGCTTAAGCGATATCGTGCAGGTCATTGAAGCGTGTGACGGCTGGCGAAAACTGTGCCCTGCGTAATATTGGCATTGTTCACACACATGCGTTTTTTTGCCCATCTCTGCGTTTTTTGGACTGTTAAAAAAAACACAGGTGTGTTAACGCAGGGTACATTTGAGTGTACATGCGTTTTTCACCTGCACTTGCGTTTTTTTCCCCCAGTCCAAAAAACGCTGCATGCAGCGTTTTTTGGGTGCTGGAAAAAAACGCAGGTGTGGTTTCCCAAAAACGCATGCGTTTTTTTAACATGGGCCCCTATGGGAAACGCATGCGTTAACGCAGGTGCCTATATGTGACCTGCGTTAACGCATGCGTTTCCCATAGGGCCCCATGTTAAAAAAACGCATGCGTTTCTATAACATGGGGCCCTATGGGAAACGCATGCGTTTTTAAATGGCACATTTATGCACCCTGCGTCAACGCTTGCGTTTTTGCCTGCGTTTTTGAGGAAAAAATGACAAAGTCCAAAAAGGCTGTATTTCCTTTCAGACACAGAAGAGACATTTTTTAGCACTCCTAAAAAAACGCATGTGGTTTTAGGAGTGCTAAAAAAAACCGCAAATTGTGTGTGAACAATGCCATTGTTGAACACCCAGTTTTCCTTTTATTGGGCTCACCTGCCAAACTAATTATCACAGATATCTGAGATTGATTTCAATGATCCAACGAACCCTAAAGGTACCTTTACACGCCGCCACTGTGGCTAGCAACAGGAATCCACCGCACGTGCACGCGCACGTTTTTAATGGTGGATACCGATCACTGATGCCGCATATAGACGCCGCCATTGCGTTGTCAACTGAAGGTATCTTAGTTCCCCGGAAGTTCCGACAGATCCTGCGGCTTACTACCTGTTAAATACCTTCCCTGCTTTACACGCCGCTACCACAAAGGAATATGGGCGTACATCTTTCGCGCCGCAAGTACATAGGCGTGACAGAGTTGTGTATTCTGTGACGCTAGTACGCTGATTGGACAACGCAATAGCATCATGATTGGCCAGCCTGCGCAGGAAGGCTGGCTAATACATGACGCCATTGCAATTGTGTAGTGTGAATGGTCAGCTCTTTAAATATGGCGCCCTGTGCAGGGACAGCTAATGGTAACACAGTAGCCCCCACCAATGATCGCTGATGGGGCGTGGTATCCATGACGCTGTGGCACACCCCTGTGAAATCACTAGGCGACGCAACATCCATGCATGTGCCCCGTTTAGACGCCACTACCATGGCAATTGTGCCTTTCTGTTGCCTTGGGTTTTTGAGCACGGCTCAGCAACAGGCATCTGAGTCAACTGCAGGACACCGGCAGGAATTTCCCTATTTACACGCCGCCATTTCGTAGCAATTTCATGGCAACAGGCACAAATATCACCAATGCCAGGCAGTTGCTACCTTTCAGTGGTGGCGTGTAAAGGGGCCTTTAGACACAATACCATCAATGGCTTTCATTGAAAAAAAATAAAAAATAAAACCCTATGACACTTAAAACCAATTTGCATAATAATTTGGAACACAGTGTGTTAGTGATATTCATGGCATATCTAAAGTATTTGTAATAAATGCATTACTTTCCACTTCAATGTACCAATTCTGCTTTCAACCCATTGGGAAACTAAAAGTCCTTTTCATGTTATAGAAAGACTATGCATGTAGTTCTATCCATCTTAGTTTTTTGTTGTTTTTTTTTTGAATACCGTACTCCATTAAAAATTATTAAAGGGGTTATACTCTTATTGTCCTATGATTGGGATATATCCCCAATATTGGTTTGGTGGGGATCTGACACCCAGCACAACACATATAAGCAGTGTAAGGACTCAGAATGGCATAGCATTGTGCACTGTGTAATGACTGTACACTGTTAACATATGGCTGCTGCCAAAACTAAGAACAGCTGATCAGCAGGGTGCTGGGTGTCAAAGCATCATTGATCCTAAGGACAGGACATCCTTAATGGTATATTTGGATCCTAAAAAAGGACACACAATGCACTATTTGTTCTTGTCCATCATGGATTCCCACTCCTTTTTTACCTAACATACTAAATAAATCTGTTGCGCCCAATCGGGTAAGTCGCCACCAGAGGTACTGCATTCCCGCAGTTAGAGAGTGTAGTGCCCCGGTTTTCCAGGTTCTGGGATGGTGTGGCTGAGCCAAACAGTACACAAACATGTAGACCCTGGGACAATGGGAGGACCATGAGGGAGGGCCTAGGTCACTAAAGGGGGACAGGAAAGTGGCCAGTAAGCTTAACCTCTCCAAGGAAAGTGAATACTGGCACACAAATCCAGTATATGTGAACTTTATTTAGCAAAAACTCAAAACATTAAAAGCATCTTAAGGCATGTGCCCTGTCAGACGCGTTTCAGTAAAAAACCTTCTTCAGTGACAAAATTTAGTAAAAATGGCACACAATATATATGAACATTGACAAACACCTGTGAGAATTGCAAATTGATTCCATATGGAATTCACTTATTAAGCCATCAATGGAATTGCATTACATAGGACTGCTCTAACAAAGGAGACTGGTATTCAAAAAGAAATAAATAAATGAAAAAGTAGGGAGAGGCTGCTTGCATCAGATGTTACTAAAAATGAATAATCAAAAAAGGAGGAGGAGGAGAAAAAGGAATTACAAGTATACCTTCTTGTAATCTTATCATAATGTCAAGATCCTATTTTCCACATAATACCCAGATTTTACCTTAGTGCATATCATCATAGAAAAACCCAGAAATACTGGCATATAATCAATATAGCTGAATAGCATCAAAATAACCATGTGATATGCACCCTGAGTTCCCCATCGAGATAAAAAGCAGCATATGAAAAATGCTAGAAGACTGGCATCCGAAAGGGATGAATAAGGAGAAATGGGAATAGGGAAGGCTGAAATAATGAATGGATAATTGTCATGTTACCAGAAAGGAAAGAATAAACACATAAAAGCGAACACAAGGCTTATAAGAGTGTATGCCCGCTCCAAGGGGAGAATCAAGGAAAAGAGAATAAAATAAGAAACATAAAGCAAGATGAGAACAGATGATAGGTTTGCTAAACAATAAAGTAGACACTTGTATATGTGAATGAAGTTATTCTCTGAACATGTCATTAATCATGATGCTACACTGAGTCACATAAAATTAATAGAAATACATTAGATCGTTCCTGTAATTCAGACCCCAGGAAATCTCAGAATCCAGTAACTTTCTCTATTGAACAGGTCACGGGTTCGATTTCCCCAGTGCACCGATGGTTTTACCTGTTCTAACAACTGTTCTAACAACTAGGCTACCTGTTCTGCCATTGTGGACCTCTAAAAAATGTTTAGAGAGACCTGATATAGATCCACCATGGCCATAGAAGAAGGGTCTGCCCCCGTGATGTGTTCAGAGATACGTTCTCTTAAGTGGGCGGCTGGTACAGCCACATAGTCCACATTGCACGCCATGCATGTCGCCATATAGACCACATATGAGCTAGAGCAGTTGATGTATGTCTTTATTTTAAAAGTCTCTCCGCTGACTCTATCTCTGAAAGAGTTCTCTTTAGCCATGTATCTACAAAGATTACATCAGACTGGTTCACATTTGAAGTTCCCTGTGAACCGCAGCCACGAGGGTTTGTATCTACATCTGTCGGATCTAAACATGCTGGGTGAAATGAAACTAGCCAAGTCCCTACCCTTACGAGAAACACATCTGTAGCCACCTTTAAGAATGCTACATAAAGAATTATCCTAATAAAGCATAGGAACATATTTGTGTAATATGTTCACTATGCCAGTGTAATCCAAGGTAATAGGCTGTTCATTATAGGGCAGATTGGTACATGATCCAAGTCTCCCATGATCCCCAGATGTTGATTTACAGTTCAACAAATCCTCCCTATTCTTACGATAAACAATAGATTTGGCTCGTGTAATCATCCAGCGTTTGTACCCCCTGGCCTGTAAACGGTTTTCAATGTCTCTGCTCTGCTCATTATAATCAGTGGGCAGAGAACACATTCTCTTAGCCCTGGTGAATTCACCTACCGGAAAACTCTTGATAGTATGTGTGGGATGGCAACTCACTGCATGTAGCAAAGAGTTGCCAGACACAGGTCTACTATAGAACTTGGTTAAGATGTCACCAGAGACAGGATCTCCAAAGAGTTCACAGTCCAAATAGTTGGCCCGATTGCCAAGATCCTGCATGGTAAATCTAATGTTCATATCATTATCATTGCAGTACGCGACAAAAGATGTGACATTGGTGTCAGGAGACACATCGACAGACCCATCCCAAATAAGGACGAGATCGTCGATGTATCTCCCGTACCACCTTGGGGCTCGCAGAAAAGGGTTGTTAGAACTGAATAGGAACTCTTTCTCCCACACAGACATGTACAGGTTGGCCAATGAAGGCGAAATACATGTACAGGTTGGCCAATGAAGGGGAAAATTTCGCCCCCGTTGGACAGACGCACGTGTGGAGGAAGAAAGAGTCCTCAAACCTAAAAAAGTTGTTTATCAATAGAAAATCCACAGCCATGAGGATAAACCTTATTTCATTGAGAGAATAAGATGTTTTCCTTAAAATGATCAACATGGCTTCCATAGCAATTTGTGCGGAATGCTGGAATACAAGGACATCACATCCATAGTGATCCACTTGTCCAGTGGTCTCCACCTCCAATCCTTCAATGCATGTAATAAATGTTTGGTGTCTCGGACATAGCCCGGTAAATTCAAAACTAAAGGTTGCAGTCTTCGATCTACCCACTCAGATAGTTGTTCATTCAATGAACCAATGCCTGACACAATAGGTCTGAGTGGGGGAGGAAAACACCCTTTGTGGGTCTTAGGTAACGCATGGAAAATTGGGCATGTGGGGTACTGGACAAATAGATGTTTATACTCTCTATCATTTATTACTCCCAAGGCTAGACCCTCATTCAAAAGAGTTCTCAAATCCTCCTGGACCTTGGCAGTGGGGTCAGATTTCAAAACCAAATATGTGTTTCTGTCCTCCAGAATTTTTATTACCTCCCTTCGATAAAGTAAAGTGTCCAAAACAACAATCGAACCTCCCTTATCAGAATTTTTTATAATGATACTAGATGGTGGCCCGATTCTAAAGAATCGGGTAGTCTAGAATCCATATATAGTTTTATTTACTAATAGATGGTGGCCCAATTCTAACACATCGGGTATTCTAGAATATGTATGTAGTTTATTTATGAAGATTTAAGAATAATGCAATGAATACACAGGTTTTTCGGGATAAAATATATACATTATCATTTAAATCTTGCGGCAATATCACTGATTGGTCGCAGCCGGCCATGACCAGTCAGCGAAGACTGCTTAAATCCCACGTCAATATCGCTGATTGTTTGCTTCTGCCCATTTGAGATGTGGTCGGGACCGCCCCTTTAAGATGCGGTTGGGACTGTTTCTTTAAGATGTGTTTGGGGACAGCCCCTTTAAGAAGTGGTTGGGGTCCACTCCTTTAAGACATGGTTATGGACAGCCCCTTTAAGAAGTTATTGGGGACTGTTCCTTTAACACGTGGTTGGGGTCCGCCCCTTTAAGAAGTGGTTGGGGTCCGCCCTTTAAGAAGTGGTTATGGACAGCCCCTTTAAGAAGTTCTTGGGGACTGTTCCTTTAACACGTGGTTGGGGTCCGCCCCTTTAAGAAGTGGTTGGGGTCCGCCCCTTTAAGAAGTGGTTGGGGTCCGCCCCTTTAAGAAGTATTTGGGGTTCCGCCCCTTGAAGAGTGTTGGGTCGCCTTAGGGGTTGGGGTCCGCCCCTTGAAGAGGTGGTTGGGGTCCGCCCTTTAAGAGGTGGTTGGGGTCCGCCCCTTTAAGAAGTGGTTGGGTCCGCCCCTTTAAGAAGTGGTTGGGGTCCGCCCTTTAAGAAGTGGTTGGGGTCCGCCCCTTTAAGACGTGGTTGGGGTCCGCTCCTTTAAGAACTGGTTGGGGATGGCCCCTTTTATTTATCTCCGGACATTTATCTCCGGACAAAGCCACGGAGGAAGTTGTGTTGTGACAGGAAGTAGAATTCTAGGCAATTATATAGTAGATAGATTATATAGTAGATTGGGATTTGACTGTAAATCTTTCAAAGCCATTTTATGGGATACAGATAGATTATCCTTAACCTCTACTGTGGGTAAAATCCTAGAGGGTTTTCTAAGAGATGCTATACTGGAGTATCTGAAGAAAAATAACCTCATGACCCAATATCAACATGGGTTTACGAGGGACCGTTCCTGTCAAACTAATCTGATAAGCTTCTATGAAGAAGTAAGTTCTGGACTGGACCAAAGAAATGCAGTGGACATGGTGTATATGGACTTTTCATAAGCTTCTGATATGGTGCCACACAAAAGTTTGATACATAAAATGAGGGCAATGGGGATAGGGGAAAATATGTGTAAGTGGATTAAGAACTGGCTTAGTGATAGAAAACAAAGGGTAGTTATTAATGGAGCACACTCAGAATGGGTCACAGTTAACAGTGGGGTACCACAGGGGTCAGTATTGGGCCCACTTCTTTTTAACATATTTATTAATGACCTTGTAGGGGGCATATAGAGTAGAATCTCAATATTTGCAGATGTCACTAAACTCTGCAGGGTAATCAATACAGAGGAGGACAATTTTATATTACAGGAGGATTTATGTAAACTAGAAGCTTGGGCTGATAAATGGCAAATGAGCTTTAATGGGGATAAATGTAAAGTCATGCACTTGGGCAGAGGAAATAAAATGTATAATTATGTGCTTAATTGTAAAACACTGGGCAAAACTGTCACTGAAAAAGACCTGGGTGTATGGGTAGATGACAAACTCACATTTAGTGGCCAGTGTCAGGCAGCTGCTGCAAAGGCAAATAAAATAATGGGATGCATTAAAAGAGGCATAGATGCTCATGAGGAGAACATAATTTTACCTCTATACAAGTCACTAGTGCGACCACACTTAGAATACTGTGTACAATTCTGGTCTCCGGTGCATAAGAAAGACATAGCTGAACTAGAGCGGGTCCAGAGAAGAGCGACAAAAGTCATTAGAGGACTGAGGGGTCTGCAATACCAAGACAGGTTATTAAGCTTGGAGTTATTTAGCTTGGAAAAACGAAGGCTTAGGGGTGATCTTATAATAATGTATAAATATATGAGGGGACAGTACAGAGACCTTTCTAATGATCTCTTTACTCTTAGGCCTGAGACTGGGACAAGGGGGTACATACTCTACATCTGGAGGAAAGAAGGTTTAATCATAATCACAGACGTGGATTCTTTACTGTAAGAGCAGTGAGACTATGGAGCTCTCTGCCACATGATGTTGTAATGAGTGACTCACTACTAACATTTAAGAAGGCCTTTCTTAAAAACTATATTACCAGTTATACATACTAGATTCTTTGATAGGGCGTTGATCCAGGGAATTAGTCTGATTGCCATATGTGGAGTCAGGAAGGAATTTTTTTTCCCTAATGTGGACCTTAGTGTTGCCACATGTTTATTTTTTTGCCTTCCTCTGGATCAATATGTTAGGCTATGGGTTGAACTAGATGGACTTAAGGTCTTCCTTCAACCTTAAAAACTATGTTACTATGTTACTATGTAGTACGTGGTGGAGGAAGCAGCAACAGGAGGGTACAGAGTTGGTGTAGTGCCAGCTGCCGGGGCTTGGAGCATGACCACGGTCGCCCCAGGCGGGAGAGACCAGAAGGGTGGAAGGAGAGAAGAGCCCTAGGGGTGCTGAAGAGACACCGATCCCCTGTACGCTCGAATCTGAGGAGACAGAGGGGCTGGTGGACAGCACAGGGACGCGGCCCTGAACACGATGCAAATGCTGCACGCCCGAACCGTTGAACCGGAGGCCTCAGACTTCTAATGGGAGCTGTGTCCAACCTCCCGACACAACTTGGGGAAGGTAGCCAAACTAGAGGCAGTGCCCGGGAGAGGAACCTATTGGCGCCCGAGACACAAATGCACCCGTGGCCATTAATACTTGAGCTCTGTGCTGTGGAGAGCATTGAGAGCCTGTGGGGGCAGAGCAACGACTTGCTCGCCTCAGAAGAGAACTATCCCTTATAGCGTTGAGAGAGAGAACGTAGACCCCAGAGACAGAACACCCAGTAAGTGTCGAGCCCTAGGCCCAGGGGGTACTCGGGTATCAGGCTCAGAGGGGTTCACGGGGATGTCACTGGTAGCGGTGCCTGAGCCCATGGCCTGGGTGACACTTCAAAGAGGGGTTATGTACAAGGGAAAAGAGTTGTTGTCTCGTGACTCCACCTGTAGTACCTGGTGATGGATCACCAGCGCCGCCACAATCCTCCGGAGGGCGATGGTATTGCGGCAAGGATGGCAAAGCTCCCTACAGGTGGAGCTGGTCCTCCGGGGCAGCGTTGCTGTAAGCAAAAGGTTGAGTTTTGGTAGCACAAAGACACGGAAGCAAAGTCACTCTCCCAGGTACTTTACTCTAAACTATGTTCATCAGCATACAAGTCCACAGTTCATCAGAATAATGGTATACAGACAGGTAGCTCTACGGGTGACTGCAAGTGAATGTCATGCGGTATGGAGGTACCCGCAGTATGCCTTCGTTAACGAACCTACGTCCTTTCTTACCCACCTAGAATTAGTCCAGACCCATTTAGTCCTTGAAGGGGCTTTAGGGGCTCCCCTACCTCTCAGCAAGGAAGTAGGTGGACCGCTCCGTGTGGCAGGGTGCTGTGGCGATAAACGGACCACAACAGCCGGTTGAAGATCCAGAGGTGGACTCTGACCGTGTCCTCGGTTCCGGCGTTCCCATGTTTGGACTGGGGAATTCCCTGGAGTATGGCCACTCCCCGCTGAGATTCCCCTTTCTCTCTAGGGCCCAGACTCCCTCGTCAGGCACCCTCTTCCAGGATCCCCTCAGGACCCTCTCCCTTTCTCAGGACCAGTGTGGAGCTGTCCTGTCCGACCTTCCACCTCGCTCCACACCTCTCCTCCTTCTCTTCTTTTACTACTCCCCTAGAGGTGACTATATCCCTCTCAGGAGTAACCTTCCACCACTACTCTAGTGTAGGAGTGCAGGAATGGGTCCCTCCCAAAAGCCTAACATTCACTTGCAGTTGGGGAAAATTACACTGCTTTTATGAGTGTAATACCCCGGTGTGATGCCTGACCATCGGGAGCGCCACATAAGAGATACAGAAGGCACCAAATGAGGCTCAGTAACACCAACCTGGTCCTGGAGACAATGCTGAACTAGAGCCTGGCAAGAGACGTACCCGACGGCCATGTTGAAACACCAAGTAAAAGTAACGGAAGTGCAGCTGTGGTGTGTGGGTGACATTCTTGAACAGCGACCACCGTCCGCAGAGACCGCATGAAACACCGGGGTACCGACGTTCCACTGAACATCTGCCAAGGTACAGACTTACTCCTCTATCCCGCTGCCCTGGGGGGAGCAAAACCATCCAAGCTGCTGGTCACAGTCCATAGAGGTTCTCAAGCAGCGGCGGCCACCTGGCCACATACCGCAGGTGGCGTCACGAATACCCCCTTATCCCCTCAGACTTTCCCTGTCATCATTCCCCATTTATTTTAAATGACACCGCCAGGGTCACAGGACCGGGTCTCGGCCCCCATCTGTCCCCATGAAAAGAAACAAAAGGAGGTGGACAAGGACGAGTAACCGCCCGTTTCCTGAGTCTTCCCCGGCCCTGGAGTGGGTGTGTCAAATCCTTGTATGCAGCCACCTGACAAAGGCAGGCAGTCATGTGTTCACATGGATGGGACCTCACAGAATGGCATAGTACCCATGTAGCCTTAGGCCACAGATTGTTCACCCCTGGTATAGAGGTAATGTTCAAAATGTTCTAACTCATCTTTTCAACCTATCACTCACCACCGGCACCTTCCCCTCAGCCTTCAAACACGCCTTGATCACACCCATCCTCAAAAAACCCTCCCTCGATCCCACAACTGTCTCCAACTACCGCCCTATATCTCTCCTCCCTTTTGCCTCTAAACTACTTGAACAGCATGTCCACTCTGAGCTGTCCTCTCACCTCTCCTCCTGCTCCCTCTTTGACCGCCTGCAATCTGGCTTCCGACCCCTCCACTCCACTGAAACAGCCCTGACCAAAGTCACAAATGACCTACTGACTGCCAAAAGCAAGCGCCACTACTCTGTTCTCCTCCTCCTCGACCTGTCAGCCGCCTTCGACACTGTTGACCACTCCCTTCTACTACAGATCCTGGCATCTCTTGGCATCACGGACCTTGCCCTCTCTTGGATCTCCTCATACTTAAAGGACCGCACCTTCAGCGTCACCCACTCCCACACATCCTCCTCGCCCTACCCCCTATCTGTCGGGGTCCCTCAGGGCTCGGTTCTTGGACCATTACTGTTCTCAATCTACACTCTAGGCCTAGGGCAACTCATTGAGTCCCATGGCCTCCAGTACCACCTCTACGCCGACGACACCCAAATCTACCTGTCTGGTCCTGACATCGCCTCCCTTCTATCCAAAATTCCACACTGCCTGTCCGCCATCTCATCCTTCTTCTCTGCTCGCTTCCTTAAGCTGAACATGGACAAAACTGAGTTCATAGTCTTCCCCCAAGACGCTCTCCCTCACTACCTGACCTATCCATCGTCGTCAACGACTGCTCTCTCTCTCCAGTCCCCCATGCCAAGTGCCTCGGGGTTATCCTTGACTCTTCCCTCTCCTTCAAGCCCCACATCCAGGCCCTCGCCACCTCCTGCCGACTCCAGCTCAAAAACATCTATAGGATTCGCACTTTCCTTGACCACGACACTGCTAAAACCCTTATTCACGCTCTCATCATCTCCCGCCTCGATTACTGCAACCTCCTGCTCACCGGCCTCCCCAATACCTCCCTTGCACCTCTCCAATCTATCTTGAACTCCGCTGCCCGCCTAATCAATCTGTCTCCCGCTACTCCCCTGCCTCCCCCCTCTGCCAAGCCCTTCACTGGCTCCCTACTTCCCAGAGATCCCGGTTTAAAACATTAACCATGACATACAAAGCCATTCACAACCTGTCCCCTCCATACATCTCTGACATGGTCTCCCGATACCTACCCTCACGCAACCTGCGATCCTCCCAAGAGCTTCTCCTCTACTCCCCCCTCATCTCTTCTTCGCACAACCGCATACAGGATTTCTCCCGTGCTTCACCCAGACTCTGGAACTCACTGCCCCAACACATCAGACATTCTCCTACCCTGGGAACCTTCAAAAGAAGCCTGAAGACCCACCTGTTCCGCCAAGCCTACCACCTGCAATAAGACCCGGTCCACCACACCGCCTCATGACTGGAATTTCCCCCTCCCACTGTATCCCCACCCGCCCCTCGTAGACTGTGAGCCTTTGTGGACAGGATTTCTCCCCTCTTGTATCTGTATGACCGAATTGTCAACATTTATTGTTACTTGTATTGTTACTATGTTACTTGTCCTAGTCTGCCCTTTTTAGCATGTAAAGCGCCTTGGAATATAATGGCGCTATATAAATAAATAATAATAATAAAATGAAAGCAGCAAAAGGTAGGTAGTGGTTTGTTAATAGCCCTGACTTTAGAAGGACAATCTAGTCACCAGGATCATGAAAGCAGTGACGTTTATGCTGCAAATACACAAAACTGGGCACTTTTCAGTCTTACTGGCAATTGTCGCTGTAAATGTTGGCAAGCATGGCAGAACTCCATGGCCTGGATTCATGGACCATTTTTACACTCCTCATATTTTCAATATACATCACCAATATTGCAAAACTGTGGAAGCTGTTTTCCCATGTTTGTGGGCTACAAAATACATGTTAAGGCTAGGGTCACACTAGCGTCAGTCTTTTGGCCGATAAATCCGTTTAAAACTTAGAATTTTGCAGCCTAAGCACAGCGTTACAGAACGTTAATGCTATGCGCTCAGGCTGCAGAATTCTAAGTTTTAAACGGATTTGTCGGCCAAAAGGCTGACGCTAGTGTGACCCTAGCCTTAACAAGATATTTCTTCATGCCGCTGTTATAGAGGTGTCTGTGCCGTCCACACTGCACATATAGCTGGTATATAGGTCGTGTACGCTGTGGAATTTCCATTTGGATTTTCTGAACAGAAAAGTCACATTTTCTTTCAAATACTGTATACTGAGTGGCATGTGCAGGAAATCCACAGCATTTTTCTAACAGGTTTTGCCCAAGAAATCCCACAGCAAATCCAACAAATGTGGACGATTGCTTAACAGGTTATTTGTTGCTAGTACACTGATATAGGGCAGTTGTATGTGGCACAATCCCACAAATAGGGTGGCACATTCCTACATAGGTATTTGTGGATGCAATTCCTTATTGAGGTATTGTGGTTGGCATACTGCTATGGCGCATAGTGTCTGGTAAACTCCTACTTTGGATTTGTTTGATTGGCATATTCTTATAAAAAATATAGTGGCTGGCACACTCCTACAGGAGCATTTCTGACTGGCACACTCCTACAAGGGTATTTGTGATTGACACACTCATGCTGGGCTATTTGTGGTTGGCACACTTCTATAGTTGTATTTCTGTCTGCACCCTCCTATAGGGGTTTTAGTGGTTAGCAAACTCCTACAAGTGTATTTGTGGTTGGCACAGTCCTATAGGGGTATTTGTGGGTGGCACACTCCTATAGAGGGATTTGTGGTTGGAACACCCCTATAGGGTTATTTGTAGTTGGTGCTGCTGGTGATGGCGCTGTGGTTGATGGTGCTGCTTTTAATGGCGCTGCATCTGATGGTGATGGCACTGTGGCAGAGCTGCTGGTCATGACGCTGCTGGTCATGGTGCTGATGGTGATGGCACTGCTGATAATGGCGCTGAGGCTGATGGCTCTGCGGCTGATGGCGCTGCTGGTGATGGTGCTGATGGTGATGGCACTGCTGATAAAGTGCTGAGGGTGATGGCTCTGCGGCTGATGGCGTGCTGGTGATAGTGCTGTGGCTGATGGCACTGCTGATAATGGCGCTGAGGCTGATGGCTCTGCGGCTGATGGCGTTGCTGGTGATGGTGCTGTGGCTGATGGCGCTGCTAGTGATAGTGGTGATGGCACTGCTGATAATGGCGCTGAGGCTGATGGCTCTGCGGCTGATGGCTCTGCGCTGATGGTGATGGTGCTGTGGCTGATGGCGCTGCTAGTGATAGTGGTGATGGCACTGCTGATGATGTCGCTGAGGCTGATGGCTCTGCGGCTGACGGCGCTGATGGTGATGGTGCTGTGGCTGATGGCGCTGTTAGTGATAGTGGTGATGGCACTGCTGATAATGGCGCTGAGGCTGATGGCTCTGCGGCTGATGGGCGTGCTGGTGATGGTGCTGATGGTGATGGCACTGCTGATAGCAGGTGATGGGGTGATGGCTCTGGGTGATGGGCTGTGGTGATGAGCGGCTGTGATAGGTGATGGCACTGCTGATAATGGCGCTGAGGCTGATGGCTCTGCGGCTGATGGCGTGCTGAGGTGATGGTGCTGTGGCTGATGGCGCTGCTAGTGATAGTGGTGATGGCACTGCTGATATGGCGCTGAGGCTGATGGCTCTGCGGCTGATGGCTTGGGCTGATGGTGATGTGCTGTGGCTGATGGCGCTGCTAGTGATAGTGGTGATGATGGCACTGCTGATAATGGCGCTGAGGCTGATGGCTATGCGGTGAGGCGCTGATGGTGATGGTGCTGTGGCTGATGGCGCTGTAGTGATAGTGGTGATGGCACTGCTGATGATGGCGCTGAGGCTGATGGCTCTGCGGGTGACTGGGCTGATGGTGATGGTGCTGTGGCTGATGGCGCTGCTGTGATAGTGGTTGATGGCACTGCTGATAATGGCGCTGAGGCTGATGGCTCTGCGGCTGATGGTGATGGTGCTGTGGCTGATGGCGCTGCTAGTGATAGTGGTGATGGCACTGCTGATGATGGCGCTGAGGCTGATGGCTCTGTGGCTGACGGCGCTGATGGTGATGGTGCTGTGGCTGATGGCGTGCTAGTGTAGTGGTGATGACACTGCTGGTGATGGCGTTTCGGATTATGGTGTGTGTGATAGTGCTGCTGTTGTGGTGATATGTGCTGTGATGGCTGCTGATGCACTGAGGCTGATGGCAGTGCGTATGATGAGTTGTAGCTCAGTGGTATGGTCTTCACCCTGCCACCTTGAGAACTTGGGTTCAAATCTAGGCCAAAGCCAATCTCTAGCCTATAGAGTGTGAGCTGTGGCTGCTTAAATATTCCGGGAGCAATGATCACTATTTTTTACATTTCATTTTTAATTTTTTTACATTTATTTAAAATGTATCCACTACCCTGGGGATAAAGTTATCAGACCGGGACAGCTGGGAGGTCTATCTATATCAATTATCTGTCTGTCTGTCCCTCGTGTGCCCGAGTGTCTGGGCGGTAGTCCCGGGTGTTTCAGTACCGGGCAGGAGGAGGGAGCAGGCGGGGCTGAGGAACGCCAGTGACCGGAGCCCTCAGCAGTAGTGATGGGCAGTCCGGCTCTTTTTGATGAGCGGCTCTTTCGGCTCAAAAAACGGCTCTTTTTTACAATAATCCTCTGCTACAACCTGTGATGAATACAGAACCTCCCCTGTACAGTGAGAACCTTATTCTACACCTCTGTATGTATCTAGTGAAGCAGTAAAGACTGTTTATTAGCATTATTGTTTCCTCAGATTGTCAGCTCTTCTGAACAGGCCCTCGCTCCTCATTTGTATTCTCAACTTTTATTGCTTTCTAGTATGTGGTGTTTTTTGTACATGTCCTTATTAGTAAATGCTCTGATATGTGTCAGTCTAATTCTTAAATATAAAGGTTGCAATTACTGTGCTATGTCACTGTATGTACAACATACACTGTACATACTACACACATTGTACACACATACTGTATACACACACACATATATATACACACACACATGATATATACACACACACATGATATATACACACACACTATGATAATATACACACACATATGATAATATACACACACATGATATATACACACACATGATATAAATATACAACACACACATGATATATATACACACACACATGATATATACACCACACATGATATATACACACACATGATATATACACACACACATGATATATACACACACACATATGATATACACACACATATGATATAACACACACACATGATATATAACACACACATGATATATACACACAATGATATACACACAACACGATATATACACACACACATGATATATACACACACACATTGATATATCACACACACATGATATAACACACACATGATATATACACACACACATGATATATATACACACACACATATGATATATACACACACACATATATATACACCACTATATAACACACACATATATATATACACACACACATATGATATATACACACACAAATACACACTGATATATACACACACATATGATATATACACACAAAACACACCATGATATATACACACACACTATGATATATACACACACACACATGATATACACACACACATATGATATAACACACACACAATGATATATACACACACACATATGATATATCACACACACACTATGATATATACACACACATATATCACATAACTGATATATACAACACACATATGATATATACACACAAATGATATAACACACCACATATGATATATACACACACGTATATCAAAAATATATTACACACAAATATGATAACACACACACATGATATATACACACACACAATTTATATAACACACAATGATATTACACACACTATAATACAACACACAATATATACAACCACACATTGATATATACACACACATGATTTATACACACACATATATAATACAACACCCCACTATATATTACAAACACACAGTCTCTTCATCTGTGACGCAAATACCAGACTTAAGGGTTCCTCCCACCTTGCACTATGTGTGACTCCTATTACACTGTCTATATCAATTATTGAAGCTGACCATATCTCTCACATTTGCTAAATCTATACTTACCAACAACAGTCTATTCCCCCTGCAGTGTCTCTGACTAAAGACTGAGAAGATGATCAATGATATAACAGCTGAGTCTCTACACATCCATATGCCAGATAAGGTCAGGGAAACTTAACCCATAAACATGCTGCTGGTCTTGTGCCTACTGCCCTAAGGAACAAAACAATGTGTGTATAGCTTTAATTGGGAGAAGGGGCTTCACGCCATGTGTTGGAAACTTTGTTTACACTTCCAGTGTTAGCTCACTTATCTCCTGGCTGCTCCTCCCAGTCACAGTCAGGCTTAATAAAGCTGCCAGCAGAGGGTAAAAAAAAAAAAAAAAAAAACACGGCTCTCTGGCTCGTTCACTGTGAAGAGTCGGCTCTTATCAGTCACATGAAAGAGCCGGCTCAATGTGTCGGATCGTTCGCGAACGACACATCACTACTCAGCAGCCGGCCCGCTCTGATCTGCGCCCCCAGCACGGCGGACCCGAGTGATGCGGAACCTTTGAGCCGGTGCTCCAGGGGAGCTGTTTCCATGCCGCACTACCTCGCTTTCCTGTGTAATGACATTTACCTTCCGTGTTTTCCTGTGTAGATCACATGTGGATGTCATGGGGAAAAAGAAGGCGACAAGTGGTCTGGGGAGAGCTCTGATGAGAGACCGAGCACAGGGCCAGAGAGGACTGCGAGGGAAGGACTCCTGGGTGAGTGACCCGAGCCGCCATCTCTCCTCCTCTAGGACCGCTTACTCCAGCGCCATTACTGTCAGCACTGCAGGGCACATACAGCTGGCAGCTGGCACTGGTCCGGGGCCCTGTGTGTGGGCATACAGTGATTCAGGGAGGGGACTATTATATATGTCACATTGGCACACTTATATAGAATCGATGAGTCTCCCATTAAGTCCAGGATCACACCCTTCCCATCCAGGAGAGCAGGACCAGTGAGATCTGTTTGGTATCTGTATGACATGTGAGTGTAGTTTTTCACATTTCTCTCATCTGATTAGAGCAC